>LPNX010306285.1:29661-60531 GCA_001517045.1 Pseudotsuga menziesii
ATATGGCAGTCCCAAATACATAAGAGTACAATGGCCATGAATAGGCATGATACAAGATATCACATAAGTGGTCATCGCCACGTACAATATACATAGATAAGAATCTCCATGATGAAGATATACAAAGGACCATGATCTCCATAATGACTGAAGATATATAACAGATCAAGATCTCCATAATGGCTGGAAATGTCTGACATATACTGGAATCAAGTCACGAGAGCTGCAATCTCATGAACAATGGCACGATCAAGGAGGTAGCATATAAAAGATGCCACCAATCTGGAAAGTCTTCTACACAAACCGCTACGAGTACATGTCCTACTATGTGAATAGAGGTGTCGAGGTCGAATATAGTAGTCCATCGTCTGATTACTGGTCATTGATGTATACCGTTAACAGACGCGAGATCACCCACCGATAATGAAAATGGGAATCAAGGTACTAGAGTGCAAACTAACAAGTGTGAATAAATGTGTTGAGGTCAAACACTTGAGAGGATCCATCGATCAGGGGACATTGATGTATTCCCAAAGACTGTCAATGGCGAGAGAACCTGCCACTGATGACTGCAAGTCTCAAGGCACTCAAACTGAATCTAGATTCCAATCCTAGAATAAATGATCTGAAGTTGATGGGATGAAATCCGCTGGAAGGAGGGCATTAAGGCATCCCCCATCATCCAACACGAGGTACTCAGTAGAGCTGTATAATGTGGAAGGACTTGATCATAAGGTGCATGAACCAGTAACTGTACTGGGAATGGCCGACATTCAAAGTCAAGATAACTGAGGAATGGCCGACTCAGGCTTCAACTTCCTTCGAACAAGAGCATAACGACATATGGTGACTAAATAGAAGCAGCATAGACTTGATAAACAAACTGGGACATCTCTACAACATAGGAGGCATCAACAGAGGCTCCATAGGGACTGGAAGCTTAACCAATCGGTGGAGATAAACTCAGATAAACGAGTACAGCTCCTAAAGTCAAACTATAAACCCAACCAATGGATGTGATATACAGTGCTCTGTTCGAAGGCGACATGACTCGACAGCTACCACAGATAACATCTTTCCTTGTCCGGCTTTTTGATTTTTTGATTTTTTTTTTGGGCTTTTTCAATTATTTAAAAAGCTTGAAAAAGAATAAAATTGCTTTATAGTTACAAACTAGGAGGAGATGAGTGTCATAAGGGAAAAAAAACTAGTTCCAAGTAGTGGAACATACCTATGCTCAATGCAAGGATACATGTGTAGGATATCGACACTCGGGCGAAAAGCCCCTCCAGGTGAAAAGGGAAACAAGCTGCGAAGGATATAAAAAATGGCTCTGCATGGCTAGACGTGAGACAAGCTCGGGCTATATGGCTGAAACGCAATGTCAGGGGAGCTGGCATAAAGCTCAATAAGGCAGGCAAAGCTCATGATAATGCATTCACAACTTGACATGAGGGAGTCCTGAGGAAAATAGGTCAACAAAAGATCAAGAGGAGTATGAGGCTCTTGCGAAATGTCATGGCAGTACTATACAACGGGCTCCCACACCCTAAAGGAGAAAACGTCAGCATGGGCACCAAATGCATATAAGACGCTAACTAGGGTACCCATGTAAGGTGAAGCTCTACCACTCATATCATGCCACTTCTAAAACAGCAAGAAGGTTCTGTGACATAATAGAGTGGGTTCATATCTAAGGTCATGCAAAATGCAAACGGTGATGAAACCTAACCTATATGCTAGTTTATACATGATACCTAAGATCGGCATGTACGAGTCAATCCAACGGCTGAAATGGCACTGAAAAAGGTCCTCTACATCATGAATTATGTCAAAAACGGTCCAAAATGGTTAGAAAATGTCGAAACTATAGGAAAGGGGGTAAAAATTTTCAAATATTTGAAAAATTTCTATAAATAGTAAACAATTCAAAATATTATAAAACATTTGAAACTTTTACCCATTTGAGCTCAGATTTTCCACAGCGAATTCTAGGAGATCCAGCCGGCGGAATCCACTACCGTTTCTTCCAAGTATTTACCCATGCTCTTCTCTTTCATTTTGATGCAATTTTTATCAACTTCCATGGTCAATTAAGCTTTCTAGGACAAACTAAAAATGGCGCTGGATATATGTGGAAAATTCCCCCAAACCTGCGTATATATGCGGTTGTTTTGAAAACAGTCACATATGAGGCCACGCATAAGGTTTTTTCAATAATTCAATGGGCAAATTGGCAATTTCTTATGCAGGATGGTCCTAGAGTGGAGAGAGCATGAACATGGTGAGGTAGAGGAAGCAGTAAGGGCCGATCTAATGTCTCAACAAGCTCTACGTGCATGCGGACTCTACAAGTTTTGGTGTCTTGGTGGCTTGAGAGCCAAACCAAGACTATTATAGATGCTGGTGGATTACTAGGATCTAGACTCGGAGTCCTTCCAGATAGATGGGATGTCCCTCACTATAGAGGTGGAGGACATATACTTCATTATTGGGCTTTCTAGACTAGGGGAAGTAGTGAACCTTCGTTCTCGTGGTGGGCCAGGAGGTGGCCTGACTATCGACGAGTACATTGCGGTGTACTGCTATCCAGACACAGAGAAGGTGGGGAGTCAAGTCCCTACCAACGCTATACAGGTGCTAGGCCTAAAGGCCATACTATTGACATTGGGCAGGATAGCAGGCTTGGCATCACTCCACTAAGCCTCGCAGCCTCTGATGTTCTATGCAGTGGAGTGCATGAGACCCACGATTTATGACTCGAGCACTACACTACTGAGCATCAGCTCAGTGAGTGTAAGGCAGGCAGAGTGCAGAACTTCGGGTTTAGCAGTATACTGATCACATTTTTC
This sequence comes from Pseudotsuga menziesii, assembly GCA_001517045.1. Classification (NCBI taxonomy): domain Eukaryota; kingdom Viridiplantae; phylum Streptophyta; class Pinopsida; order Pinales; family Pinaceae; genus Pseudotsuga; species Pseudotsuga menziesii. The sequence goes on from LPNX010306285.1 coordinate 32,514, forward strand.
TTCAAGCGTGTTCCAGGATTGAGCCCCTGAGTGGACGTTCCTCTTCACGGGGTTGGAGATCCGGCCCAACGGCGTTGGGCAGATGCGATGCGCAGAATAGGGTATGGTAGGGTGGCCAACCCCTGTCCAGCTGACTTCTTTTTGTGGTGGCGACGACAGATAGTTGCCATCGATGACTACCCTTATGCGGGGATAGATTTATGGGGGGACCCGGACATGCTGCTACCACCAGGATTGGCATATGGCGATATAGGTAACGAATCTCGACCCTCTCTTTTTAAATTTTTTTTTAGTTATTTAATTTTTTGTGTTTTCTGATTATATGGAATCAAAGGACATATTTTTGCGTGACAATACATAGTGACATCTATCATTTGTGTGCAGATGTGGGACCATGGCAGCCAGAAATCTTCCCTCGTCATAGACGGAGGGGAAGAGGAGATGATATCACGGGTGTGGATGCGGAGCGGACGCTCTAGAGCATTCATACCAATTTTGTGAGGCTGACACATAGGGTTCCCATGGCACAAGTTGAGGACTTTCCTGAGGCTATGCAGCACCAGGTGGTGGGTGTACCACGCGCATGAGTGCAATTATACCGATGACTAGCTAGAGCTGTAGTGACCTTCCATGATCACAACCCTCCTCCTCCTCCACAGGATTAGATACCTGGGAGTCTATACATTTTGTATTACTGTGTATTATGTGTTGGTGGCTCAAGAGCCCCAATTTTGTATCATGACACTATGTACTATCACATTTTGGATGTTTATATAAAAAGTTTTATGGTGATCGGTTTATTTATTTACATGTGTAAAAATTGTGTTTGTGATGAATTTACTGTGAATGAAACCAATGCCAATCTAACACGTAGTTAGCATATGAGTCAGCAACTTGATTATTAATTCTTGGAATGTGTATTTATGTTATATTGTCAAATTGTTGTTCTAATAATCTCACACATAAGAATATTCTCAATAACGTCGGATCTCTAACATGGTACAAACCATTAAGCTGTGACACTACTAACCCTGAATCAAGATGTACCTCAAGAGACAGAACACCATGTGAAATGGCATCCTGTAGAAGCTCAATAATGGCACTATATTCAGCAACATTGTTGGAAGATGGCCGTAGACATACGCCTCCTAAAGACGGTACCTAACCCATAGGAGTATAAATCACCCAAGCAGCAGAGGCTAAGTGTTGAGTGTGACGGCTTGCACCATCTGCGAATCCTATGTAGGTGGAAGATTCCATTGACATATGCCAAAAGAAACGGAAACTAGTCACAAACCCGATCACGATAAGAAAAAGACCTAACCATGCAAAACTGTACACTAATATACAATAAGCAGCCTTGGCTGAAAATCATGCATAGTACTTCTTGAGATATAGCCCATTTCTAGGCTCTGCCAAGGTCGTTCCCTTGTAATCCACTAACTCATAAGCACCCTTCTCTAACACATGTTTGACCACGTAAGGACCCCGCCACATAGGATTAAATTTTCCTACCCCCAAGGGTTCTTTCGGTTGATCCCACAAAAGGACCAAGTCTCCCTCACTAAACCTACTTGGATGGACATACTTATTGTACTGGAACTTTACGCGATGTTTATTGACTTCTAGAGCCACTAAGGCATCCCGACGCTGCTCATCAAGTTGCTCAAGGTGGACCAAACGCTCCTCCAATGGTGAAGTGTTTGGTAAGAGTTCTACAGCTAGCTTCAAAGAAGGAATCTCACATTCAATCTGCAATATCGACTCCACTCCATGTACAAGTTGATATGGAGAAAAACCGGTGGCAGTCTTAACAGCGGTTCGATATGCCCACAAAGCAGGATATAACATGATGTGCCAATTCTTCTTGCTTTGTGTGATGGTTCATTGGAGAATGGATTTGAGTGATTTATTCACTGATTTTACTTGTCCATTCACTTGAGGGTAGTAAGAAGAGGAATGCTCTTGCTTATACCCTAACTTTGATGCCAACTCTTCCATCATACGGTTCTGAAAGTGTGAGCCATGGTCAATGAAAAGCTCTTTCAGAATCCTGAACTAAGTAATAATTTGATTGAATACAAAGTGGGCGGCTGTCTCACCGTCGGATTTAACTGGAGGCATAGCCTCAGCCCATTTCATGAAGTAATCAACAGCCACTATAATATGATGGTTCCCCCCAGCCGAAGCTAGGTTGCAATCCATAAAATCGAGTCCCCACTTATTGAAGGGACCGACGGTGATAATGGGATGTAACGAGGCAGGTTTCGAGCGCATATTACGTGTGAACACCTGGCAAGGGTGGCACCTCTTGACCGTATCAACACAATCCTTAAAGATCGACGGCCAGAAATAACCCGCTCTTAAGATCTTTTGAGCTATAGAAAGCCTAGATATATGACCGCCACACGCCCCTCCATGGCAATCATTCAGCACTACCTCAGCCTCTTCATGAGTTAAACAACGTCATAAAATGGAATCTACCCCACAACGGTACAAAATGTTATCCACTATGAGGTAGTTCTTAGAGACGTGACGTAATCGTCGTCATTCATCTTGTGAGAGGTGAGTAGGGGTCTTCAATGTTTGTAAATATATTATGATATCCCTATACCATGGGTATAAAGTTGAGATTAAGAAGATGTATTCATCGACAAACGTATCTTCACAAACCAACTCCTCGGCCTCGGTCGGGAAATCTGATATAAGCTCTGCAAAAATTAAAGACTTCTTCAATTTTGCCGAAAAAAATTTGAGATCGAATTCTTGCAGAATGACAATCCATTTATTATATTTTCCCCCAATTATCCTTCGCGTGAGGACGAATTGAAACGGATTGACATGGGCTACAACCAAGTTCTGGCGAAGGAGAATATAATGTCTCAACCGCTGAATCGCATGTATGGTAGCTAAAACAAGCTTCTCGACATGAGTATAACGAATCTCTACATCAATAAGGTTCCGGGTCAGATAGTATATGGCATGCTCTTGGAGCTCCTCATCCTCTTGAACCAAAACCATACCAATCGTCTCCATGGACACGAACACATATAATAGAAAATCATGGCTATAGTCTGGGGGACTAATCACCGGGGCCGATGCTAAGGCTCGCTTGAGTGCATTAAAGGACTCCTGGGCTCGCTCATCCCAACAAAAGGGGGTGTCCTTCTTCAATAAACGCATGAAGCCTCTAGTCAAATTGGCAAAGTTGACAACAAATCTTCGTAAGAAGTTTTCCATGCCTTGCAAACATTGAAGATGACGAATATTCTTCGGGGGAGACAACTGAAGTATTGCCTCAACCTTCAAAGGGTTGACTCTTATACCCTCTTTAGAAACGATGAATCCTAACAAACGACCTGACTTCACACAAAAGATGCACTTATGAGGATTTAATCTAACCAAATAGTGCCGGCATCTTTCGAATACCAATCTCAAGTGATAGGGATGACGCATTCTCATACGAGAATGAGCAACAAGGTCATCCAAAAATACTTCGATAATTGACTTGAGATCATGGAAGATCAAGGTCATTGCCCGCTGAAATGTAGCTCCGGTGTTTTTAAGGCCGAAAGGCATTTTTCGATATGTAAAAGTTCCCCAAGGACAAATAAATGCAGTCTTATGTTGGTCCTTAGGTTTAATCTGTATCTGATTATATCCAAAAAATCCGTCCATGAAGGAAAAAACCTCGCTACCCACACACTCATCAAAAATCTGATCAATAAATGGTGTGGGGAAATTGTCCTTAGGACAGGCACGATTCAAATCACGGAAATTAGTACATATGCGGATCGCTCCCTGCTTCTTATCTACCAGAACATGGTTTGAAACCCACTCCATCAAGGGAACGGGATAGATGAAACCGGATTTCAACAACTTCTCTATCTCTTCCTTATTCGCGGGGTGCTTTCCTAGGATTCACCGCCCGCAAGCGTTGTCGAACAGGCTTAGCGTTGGGGTAAGTCTTAATCTTGTGCTCAACAATACGAGGGTCGATACCTGGCATTTCTTCATAAGACCAAGCAAAAATACCACATAATTATTTAAGTAGCTCGGTGTATTCTAGAATCTCAGCATGGGAACATTCCGCCCCAACATAGACATTCTCTATTTTGCCAGGATCGTGAGAGATCTTGATAGGAATCATTGAAGATATGTTAGCCATGTTTCCATCAGCCATCTGACCAGGAGAGCTTAATGGAACCATAGGACTACCAACTCTCTCACTAAGAACCGCCCTAAAATCCTCACACTCCAAGCGGTCAAGATCGGGAAGAAAGTACGATCTATGATGGAGTTCTTCCCATGGTGGCTCAACTCTCGACATAGCCTCAATAATCGCTTCATCTAAAGGGAAAATCGTATCAAGGCAGTCGTGCGCGTGAGAATACTGTACTGCCCATGCCGGCAGCACATAAGGGTCCTCCTCCTCCGTCTGCGAAGAGGAAGGACTAGGCTCTGCAACACACTTGAGACTAGCTTGATAGGCTATCATAGTTGCAGGTAACGACACGTCCGTCATGATGGGCTCACTCGGAGTACTCGGTGTAGGAAGAATCCAAGGATCTTCCATATGACTCGTGCGAAAAGACACCGATCTCATAGATGTCGAAGCCTCACTGAAACTAGACCCTGTCATAAGGATCGGTGCAGGACAACCAAAGCTTCCCATGAGGGATGGATACATGCCTACACCCACACTCCCAGTTGTCGGCTAAGAGTGTTCAACGATCGGGATTGAAGCTCCCGAAGATGTAGTAACAAACGGATTCTTGAATGTCGTTTGATCAATCGTTGCAATCTTCCCGTTATGTGGAAAGCATACAACGTGAAACAAGGAAGAAGCAACGACTTGCATACTGTACATCCAATTCCTACCCAGCAAGAGATTGTAGTCAAGGGGCGCATCAACCACCTCGACCTCTATCGCAACGATCTTCCCTCCCAAACGGACTTTAAGGGAAGGAAGGATGCCATGCGGTCTAAAAGATATCCCATTGAACGCAGTTAACATGGTCGCTGATTTAGACAGCTCAGGGGAACCCAGACCCTTCCAACATGATAAAGACATCACAGAAGCGGCAGCGCCTTCGTTAATCACAGTGCCCTTGACAGTCATATTAAGACACTCTATGTGAATCAAAAGAGACACATAGTAAGGCAAGCGAGGCTGAAGTCCTGCGGTTTCAAATTTAATCATGGAGGAAGAATCATCATCATTCACATCAAGGGCAGAAAGCAATGCCTTCCTTTGCGAAGGACAACTCTGAAGCACTTCCAATGCAGACATCGCACAAGGAGTATGGCCCAAACCTCGACAACTGAATAGTTATGGGCAGCTCGGGCATTTGGATTATGCCTCGAACGCTTAAGGACTCCCTTAGGAATGCGAGGTGCAGTTTCAAGTTTATCCATAGGTTTCTCAATACGCAAAGGGGACACTGGTGGATCAGGCTCTTTGCTTGGGCTGGGTTGTGACGAACCATAATCTTTCGCACGGGTCACAACTTTCGTAGCACGTACCATGTTAATGCAACCACGACCACTACCCTCCGGCGGATCTTGATCACCACCAGACTGGTCATGGGACCTCGAGTTCATATTTTGATTGTGCGGTAAAGGGTTAGTTAGCACAGCTGGGCCTTTTGCCAAGAATCTCGAGGCTTCATCAATACGAGGGCACAAGTAAGTGAGGTGATCGTCCTTACATAACTTGCAGGGGAACTTAACCTTACATTTAGCTTGCTTGTCCCCCCCAGCATTTCGGCCATTCTTGTCATTACTATTAGCATTCTCATTCTTATTCCCACCCTTACGATTATTTTTACCCTTTTTTATATTTCGTCCGAGCTACTGGTTACCCTTTTGGTCCGATGATTGCACTAAAAGTACACTCGCCGTTTGGGTGGGTTGAGACAAAGCCGTAGCTTGTCCCGAAGCAGATTGGTTGATTGACAATTGACTAACTTGTTTTGCAACCAAATCCATAGGTTTCGCACTTGTACAACCCACAATGCCATCAGCATGTGGTCCAGGTTTGACTTTGGGATCGAAACTAGAACGCGGAGCATTGGGAATAATCTCATATAACCAACCAGACTGAGCATAAATCAAGTCCAGTTCCTGCACCCTAAAAATTGCTTGTTCCTCATTCTGCACTCCAGATGTAGAAACATCCTTCGCTATATATGGCAATAATGACTTGAGGAACCATTCGAGGAGGAACTCCGGCGGTATAAAGGCTTTAATTAACCTCTTTCGTCTACGCCACTCTTGAATATGATCCGAGATATGTGTGGCTTTATCTTTCCAAAATGTCAACAAGAGTTCAGTACCAACGTCATAACGCACTGGTAGCTGGAAGTGGTTAAGAAAATTCATCGCAAGGTCATTGAACAAAGCGAAAGCTCCCCTAGGTAGCTCTATATACCATTTCGCGGCAGGCCCTGTAAGGGTGCGTTGAAATAGCCTTAAACAGATGGAGTCCTGATGTAAGGAATTCGAAGAGCACCATAGGTGAAACGTAGTAACGTGTTCGCTCGGATCCTCTCCCAGTTTGCCCTTGAACTTAGGTATGTCCGAGGGAAGCTTAGTAGGGACAGCCGGCCAAGCCAGGTCATGAGCTACAGGATCGTTCGTTAATCTCGACAAGTCAGGAAGATTCAGCGTCGCGAGGAAAGGGAGCCTAGGATGATGAGGTCAATGGACCGCTCCCTGATAGGTCTGATTACCACCATGGCCTTGGCCATAGTGCCCTCCTCCCGTATGACCCATACAGGGTGGCATGGAAGCACCATAGTGTGGTGGACCTTGACTAGTAGGAGCTACGAAGCTGTAATTAGGAGAGTAAGCAGGTTGTTGATACCCACCCCCATAAGGTGAAGAACCCTGTCCATACTGTGTCCCGTAATAGGGCCCATAAGTCACCGCATGATATGTCCCATGAGACACTCCGTAAGTAGTAATATACATTCCATAAGTAGGAATGTGACCTGTAGAAGTATGAGCATGACCTCCCGAAACAATGGGTGGTACATGAAGCTGAGACACAACCGGTCTAGTAACCGCAGTACGGACATGACTCGTAGCGACATTTCAGCCCGAAGGACCACGTGAATAAGGTGGAGGGTGAACATTTGAAGAAGTAGGGACAGAGGATGGAGGGACCTGAGTAATAATGTACGTACCATTCCCTATAGTCACCCGTCTTGGGTTTGGTATCCTAATAGGATCGCTAACCCTAGACCTAGGAGGAATATGTGATGTGACCTCCACCATCGGGATGGAAGGGGCAATGTGACTAGTGCTCCCAAACCTCTCCGCATGGTAAGGAATGAGAGTGCCCCCAGGCATAGTGTTAAGCTCGAACTTAGATTTGAAATGAAATGCCAAATCATGTGCGGGAAAACCAGACATACCATAACTACCATAGCTAGTGCTTGCGGGTTCAAAATGAGTCTCGGCATCCTCCGGCATTCCATACCGATAATGCGTCAATGGGGAATCAACCCTAGAGTGAGTAGGTCTATCATGAAAGGTTCCTATCTCAGAAATCAAAGGACCTAACTCAACCAAGTCAGGTGAAGGATCATAGGTAGGAATAAACTCCCCATTGTCTACACGAATGGGAGAAGGTGGTTCATGAATATCCTCTATATGGTCTCCCATGGTGTGTGAATCAATGTGTGAAGTAGTCCACCTGGACTGTGTAGGTCTCTCTCCCAAAGGAGGAGAAGAAGTAGAAGGCGGAAGTCCTGCTAAACGACGAGAACGACGAGGAGCCGCACCCGAATCCACAATGACTCAAAAAATAGAAAAGACTCTCTATTTACACAAACCCTAGGCAAGCTATCGTGCACAGAGAAATCACTAATAAAATCTAAAGCCAAATGCAAGCAATCAAGGGTAGGATAAGTGAGCTCTCGAATGAAGCAGGTATGTCTCACCTAGGAGAGGCTTAAGACTCCCATACACAACAAGTGGAGGTACGTAACCAATTATTGTGGCCCTCAGCTTCAACGCGTAAAGCGACTGTGCTGTCTGACCCCAAACTGGCCAGGACACCCGCAAAATAACCCCTGCAAAGTACCCCATCAATATCCTAGGTAAGGCCACTAAGTTCACCTCAATATAATCAATGCTCAGGCGGATAGTCGCAGGTGGGATTGACCGTATGGGTAGGGTAGCAAAGCCCGAAACTCTCGAAAGAGCCCCCAGATACAAATACAATCCTAGAAATATCGCTAGGGCTACTCAGTTATGACTAGGGGTCATCCCAATCAATAACCGCTCACACTGCCTCGTGCTTAACTCCCTTTTGAGAGGAGGATCCTGAGAAACACTAGTTATACCAAGGATTTCACACACTCACCTGGATAGACACATAAATGTTGTTGTTTAGTGGTCTTGGAGAAGTTACTCACAATGAACTATTCCAAGACCCTAAAACCTAAGCTTGTTGGTGCACCCTAGAAAAGAAAAGAGTGTAATTCATTTTAATTTAGCGTTGTTTTTAATTGGCTTTATTACTCAAAATAAGGATATGGCCATGCAACTAATAGTGTTATGACACAATATGAAGTAAAATGCACACCTAACAATCAATGCAAATGCATTGTGTCCATGAAAACAGGGTATGCTACTACGTGAAATGCACAATTTTTCTTCAAATGATGAATGCAACCTCTCCTATATGAAATCCTAATTAATACTCCAAAGCAAATCTAGTGCAAGTACAATGCAAAATGCAAAATGCAATGCATGATGATAAGCAAATGTTTTTGGATTTTTTGAAATAAATTGAGATACAAAAAGCAAAAGAATGATTCTAGGACCCCTAGACCTTGCAAGCACACTCAAACAGCACTCAAGCAAAGCACTAAGGTAAAAGAAATCTAATGCACTAATCCCAAACAAAAAATCGAAAATGCCATGACAAGAACCTTCTTAAAAAAAAAATTAGCCTAAAAAAAACGTCTCTTGTCAGAAACAGAGGTATAAACAGACTCAGGCAGTGCCAAAGGAGACTCAGCAATCATCAAACTTCACCTAGCAACCATTTAACTTCCACAAAAAGTCAAAACTAAGGGAATACGCAATTGTTTGCAGTAAACCCGCATGTATACGCGGAAATCGCAGAGAAACCCGTGTGTATATGTGACTGTGAGTTAAAAACTCGCGTACAGGAAGGAAGGTCCATAAAATCAAGGCAAACAGACAAGCTGAGACAAACTTCACACCAATTAGACACTACCAGGCATACATGCCCCCAGACCCGACACATAAACAAGAGAGAAATAGCAATTCAAATTCATTGAATGCTGATAAAACAACCCCCAAAGGACAACTACTAGGAACTCCCCAGTGGAGTTGCCAATTCTGTTACGGAGAGAAATTCCTATGGCTTGGGGTACCACAACAGACAGCTTGACTCAAGAAATCAATCTTTTCCAATATGCAATAGAAAGTAAATGTCTAACACTAAAGGATCGGACCTCGTACTTTATTCCGGACGGTTGAAGTAGATCCCCTTTGAGCTTTCCAACTTCAGCTTGAATTGATAAATTACTTCCTCAACAACAAGTAAACAATACAAGCATACTATATATCATGGTGTTAGATCTATTCTAGCATATATAATCAACAATGTATAATCATTTGAAATAATCCCATGGATAAAATATTCATTCAAACACACATTATTGGACAGGAAAAGATATTTCTATTAATATAAATCAGAGATTACAATAGGTACAACCTCTGACGGCATGTCTGTGAACCGAAGAAACTGAATCCCCCACTTGGGCCTCCACCACCTCAATCTTCCATCTCTCGATAGGAAGCTCACAAACAAAAGGCAAGCTTGGGAAGAACACAAAAGTGCTCTAAGGGACAAAGGGATGCAGACTCAAGCATAAGTTCCGGCAACAATGGACTATAGTTTCTTTGCTCTCAATTCTCTCATATGCCTTCAATGTACCATAGAGTTCCTTATATAGCTTTTCAAAGGGGTAATGAAAGGTCGAATCCGAGTGATCTCAAGGCATAGGGAAGGCTAGGAGTCAAGTGAGTCGGATCCATGTCAAGGAAAACTCCAAAAGGATTTGGATTTTGTACACATCCCGATGTACATTGTTTTAGTGGTCAAACCCGCGTATATACGCGCTTATAGGTTTAAAAGTCGCGTGTATCATTTTCACATGTTTTTAGGGATGATCAAGGAAACATCAAAGGACAAAAAATGGTCCAAGGGGTCTAAGGAGTCTGCAGCGGGACAAGGGAAGGCCATACAAAGTGTGATTCACCTGGAGTGGTAAAATCAACTATAACACTCTACTCAGTGTAGTGTGAGCTCTTGCTTTCATTTGCTCTAAATAGTTGCTAATAACGAGGTTGTTCTTGATTGAACTACCAATGAGATTGTTCTTGTGTAGAAATAATGCTAGGTCTTTTAAGATGGATGACATTGTGTTCATTCATGTTTAAATTTATTTTTATTCTACTAGCACACCCACATAGTTTGTGGCTAGATCACGCCGATAGGGATCAAATGGTCAAGAGATAGCAATGGAATGGAAGGGAATTGTTTCATTCCTCATATTCTTTTAGTTAAACGAGTTCAAATCTCAGTTATCCATGCTTGAAATATGTAAGAATGATAAGGCTTGGGAACCTAAGAAAAAATAATACACAACTCAGAAAACATTTAAAAAAAAATTCCTACATACCAGCAAGTTAGCAAAGCTAGCATAACCGGTGTTAGGGAATCAAATTTTTTTGTTCAACACTTGTCGTGAAAGCATACATGTATGGGATGGAGGAGCAATGGAATCAAGCCTAAGTCAATTGAATCCTTGCAACTCAGTGCATGTCTGAGTCTCAACAATCCTCCTTTTAAATTGAACCAGAATAGCAAAAGAAGTTTATTAATGGCTGAGATTTGAGAAAGTTCTAGGTGTGACTAATTAAGGGCTCGGGGCTCTTAAATTTGTTGTGTTTTGTACCAGTCCACGATTTAGTGAATTAACAGTCACGGATAGGAATTTAAGTTATTTAATGAAAACAATTAATATGTATACATCTATGTCAAAACCATTTTCCATGTTGATGTAGGCCACTACCCTCTTTATTGTCTTACCAAAAGGCGTGATAATGAGGAAGAAGACCTAAAATTATGGACTTCACCTAAGGAGTGATAAGAAGATCACAATAATCCAACGTGTCAAAATCTCAGTTGATAGTGTTAATTAAAGACGTGTGGTAAATTTAATATAAGAATTACTTATAGTTGTCTCTTACTCTTTGTGTCTTGACATGTTTAATATTTTATGGTTGTGTTTGCGCCTTGACCCAATTCGTATTATAAGGCGAGGATGTGCATGCATAATAATCCTTAGTTATGAGTATGAGATGAGGATTTAAAGGGAAGAGGGTGTAAAGACAAGTAATTTTTATATGTATTTTGGTGGCGCTGAGGACAAATGCTATGAGAAACCACAAATGTTAGGAAGGATGGAGGGAGATTATATCACGATCACGCCATCCATCAAATTGAAGACTATTCTTAGCCAACAGTTGTTTTTTAAATTTTATTAATAACCATTGTTTCTCCATATCATGTGCCCAATGACACCTCTCTATAGCAATGCATAAATCGGCCTTTGCACAGTTTGTGATCCTAGCTACATGCCATTATTTGTATTTGCATGACATCGAGTGTTGTTTATAGTTGTTGTGAGTCCATGATATTCATGCAAGACATGAAGTCTTGTAGAGGAGGGCTCATAAAATCGGCCTTTTGAATTTCACTTTGACGAAAAAAGAGTGGACATTGGTAGCAAGGTTCACATAGGTAGTAGGCACAAAGTTTTGAGCTCCCCTAGTAGTATACTAGTAGTTGTTCTTTTTGTTATAGTCGTAGTTGTTGACACATTGTCACACTTTAGATTGCAGCCTCATGTGACTCGGGGTCAGAGTCACATCTCGATGGCTAATGCCTTATAGTCATCAATGATTACAGATCATCTTTCACAGCTAAGCAGTGAGTGCATGACATGAGTGACTGAGTGATCATAATTTGTCATATTTCCAATATTTTGAATGATGAGTTGAACTTTATAGCATAGTAATTTCAACATTTTGAGAAATTATATGGATGGTCAATGTTGCCCTTCTTTTAAATGTTAATATAATTTATACATTTGGAAGGGTAAAATTCAGATTTTAAATTTGTTTTGAAAGGAAATTTTAACTTTACACTTCTGGAACTGCTAGAAGCCTTTGGAAGGGCTGGAAAGGGTTCAATTTTGAACACTGAAGGGGAATACATGTTCTTACAGTTAAGCTGACTCAGACTATGCACAATGTCTTATTAAGTGCACTGAGATTACTTAGAGAGATGTAATGGAACACAACTAACTAAAGATAGCAGGCCTCGAAAAAAACATGGGGATGAGCTTGAATCCCTCCGGTGTGCTCCACGCCCTCCTTAATGCAATAAGGTTCTTTAAAAAATAATAACAACTCCCGCCCTTAACATCACAGCAAATCTAGAGCCAGCCCATCACTTCTCTGCAATAGGATTAAAATTTCGTGATCATTAAGATTAGTGCAACATGTCTTAAACACTAACAATCGTAAACAAAAAAGAGAGTTGGACGAATGGAATTAAAATCTTGGCATGGCCGTTGAAGTTGCAGATTGGCTCTCTGGTATAGTAATAAACATGTTTGTAAAGAAGTGGGGCTTTGATGAAATTGTCACCAATAAATCTCCATCTAGTCTCTCTCGTATGACAATGGCTCTCTCGTATGACAATGGCAGCAGTTGCACCAGACGCTTAAATATACACACACATGGTATATCTGTGTATATCTATCGGAGAAGATCTTGAAAATATTCAACTGCGCTCTCTCCAGCTTTCTCTGAGCAATCATTCGACATGATGGAAATTGCATGCTTTATTTGTAGTGGGGTAACGAGAAGTAGTTGGCTTTAGGCCGAAGATAACATCAATAATCCTTATCACTATCATCCATTATACTACATACTATTCTTGATAGCTTTTCTGCTTTGTGTCTGCTGTAAATTTGGTGGGTGGTTTGTCAAAAATAAATGAGACCAGAGGTGGCATGCAGGCTGTAATATTGATAGTAAGTTATAGATTTTAGCCAGCCCAGTTCTATATATTTTCAGTTTTTATCAAGCCAAATCTGGGACACATGATGGCTGGTAAAGGGGCTTCGTAATGTTATTAACGGGGATTAGTGTGTGGAAGCTTTGGGCATTGTGGACAGCAGAAAATTTAATGCCTATGAGCAGAAGATTCTGTGATTTTCCATCATGGCCAACAATGGGTATTATTTTTCTAAAAAGACAGACCAAGATTTCGTTGATGTCTGCGTTCAGGTATTATCATCATTCTCTGGATATACAATTTTCTTCTGAAAAAAAAAGAAATTGTACAAATTTGATTGTAACTTTTTTATTCCATCCTATAGATGCTACAAAGTAGGGTCCTGTTTTTTCCGCCCTCAGTGGGTTCAATCGGTTAAGAAGGTCTGTCGTATTACCTTAATAGCATCCTTTGTTTGGTTTTTGTCTACCCAGATTCGAATGGCTGTGGTCTCCGTTATTAGCTACTGTAGTTGATGGAGATATTCATTTGCAAGTATGTACCGAAAAGAGTTGTTTCAGAAAAAACTGTATTTGGAAAAGTGGGTTTTATTCTTCTTCAACCCTGACTATAATGTCACACATATTTCAATCCCAAGCCCACCCTGTGATCTCCCCAAGGCCTACTAGTTTTAGTCAGTTAGGCTGTAGTTTAGCAATATATTAATAGGCTGGAGGGAATCTTCGACAACTAGTTCAAGTTCAATTCTTGGTAAATTCTAATTTGAGAGTTCCCAAAGCAACATGTCCCAGAAGTTTCGTAACCGCCTAGAAAATCGAGTGCTTCTTGTTAAGATATATTGTATATTTTATCATATTTATAGAAGCTGATTGATTTCATATAATGCCTATGAAGTGATATTTTGTTGACTACAGGCTTGCAGTTCTTTTTGGGGGCAATGTCGTTTGAGTTTGAACTTTGAATCCTTCTATTCATAACTTCACGGTTCTTTGCTATCATGTAGTGTTTACTTTGAATTTGGGTCTTGTACAAGCTTTCTTTTAATTTTAAGGAAGTTTAGACCATTGAGGAGGGTTGGATGTGTTCAGCTTTTCTTTATTGACATGTCCTATGTAGCCTTATGCGGATGCTAGATTTGTTCAGTGTAGGCTCGCAGTTCATTTGTTGGGCAGTTTTGATTGTGTCTGAAGAATTTTTGTTCATAACTCAGTTTTGTGCTATCATGCCATTCTTACTGTGAGTTTGGGATTTGCACAAAGTTTATGTTAATTTTAGAGAGGTTTGGGGTTTGTGCAATATTTTTGTTAATTTTAGGGAGGTTTAGTCCACTGAGAATACTTGTATTCAGATTCTTTGTTGGCATGTTCCATGTAGCATTGTATGAATGCCAAGGCAGTAGTGTTAGATTGGATGACATTCTTTATTAGGCTTAAAGTAGTTGTATTTTACAAGTGGATAGGTCTTAGCTGTGAGCACTCTAATTGAACATTTGACAAAGCTGTGCATTTTATTTTCTCGTCTAGTTTTTAGCTATTACTTTCTTTGGAGCTTTGTCAGATACTCTGCCATGATATTTTAGTTGTTACAATTGTCAAATTTTCGGCTTTTTAATGATAGGTTTTGGCCATTTAAGAACATTAAATTATTCTAGTTCTGATTCTATGAAAGTATTTTTTTGGTTAGTAGTGCAGTTTTGTTACAATTATCAAATTCAATTTTGTCTTCCTGGTCTACCCTTTGAAGCGGGTAGTTCAATTGTGTTGGGTTTCTTCCTTTTATATATATACCCTTAGTGCGAAAAATCGTTTGATTAAGTGGCTTGAAATGGTTCAGTTCCTCCTTTCACCCTCTTGATATGTTGGTCAAATGGCAATTTTTATTTCTTTGGTTTCTCATTTCATTGGCTCTGTTCATTAGTCTTGATATGTTGTCATTTGCTTTGTTTTTTTCCTCGCTTCATTGGCTCTGTTCATCACGCTTGATATGTTGTCATTTGGACAAAAAATGCTTTGTTTGGTTTCTCATTTCATTGGTTCAGTTCATCGCTTTCTTCAATTATACCCAAAGACAGGCTGTAGGTTTGTTCGAACTCGTAGGGATGTGAAGCATTATATGGTTTTTGTTTGATTTTTCTCCTTCATATGCTTTGTTTTGGAACAGTGGTGTCCTTTTTAACAAATCTAGGGACATATATGTTATCATTTTATCATTTGACAAAATTGCTTTGTTCGGTTTCTTATTTTATTGACTTTGTTCATTACTCTTGATATGTGGTCCTTTCGCAAGTTCGCTTTGTTTGGAGAGTGGTCATTTCGCAAGTTCCCTTTGTTTTGTTTCTCATTTCATTGGCTCTGTCCATCACGTCTGTCTTCGTTTACACCCATAGACAGGCTAATAGTCTATATGTTTGTTCGAACTCCTAGAGTTCTTAAGCATTATATTGTTTTGCGTTTGATTTCTCTCCTTCATATGATCTGTTTTGGAAAGATGGTGTCTTTTTTTACAACCCCATGTAGCACCTTCTTGATATGTTGTCATTTTTGCAAATTTGCTTTGTTTGGTTTGTCATTTCATTGGCTCTGTTCATCTCTCTATCTTTATTTACACCCATAGACAGGTTATTAGTTTGTTTGAATAGAGTTGTGAAGCATTATAAGTTTTTGCGTTTGATATCTCTCCTTCATAGGCTCTATTTTTTCAAGATGATGTATTTCTTTTACAATAGTGCATATGCTACGTCATTTTCTTTGGACTGGGGAACAATTCTGAGCTGTTTATTTATTGCTCTCAGAACCTCAACTTTGCTTGATTTGTTTCATTCTTATGCTTCATTCAGAATTCTTAATGTCTATTGCATGCTTGTTATGGAGCTAGAGAAAAGACAATTATTTTGATTGAGAAATCGTTTGCAACTATTTTAGCGTCTGTCTTTCAGATGCTCTGCAGCACTTACATAACCTTTGTGTATTTATTTTATTTAGGCAATTTTTCTTTACAGTTTTGGTGTCGTGCTTTGTGGGGTTTTTGGATTGTTGTTGACTTGTTGCCTTTGTATCAATGTGGGGTGTTATATATGTGCTATCCAAAAAGGTCTGAAAAGTTCCATTCTCACCAGAGTTTGGTGAAGCAAAAAATCAGAGAGGGCATAGTTCCAGGTCGTTTAAGGATTTTTTGAAGATCTAGGTTGGTTCCGAGACCCTCAAAACTTCTATGGGCATGGAGTAGCAATGCCCCTAGAACTTTGACGCATGGAACTATACCAGACCTTCCAATTTCTACTACATATCCTGTCTAGAACTTTGCCAGAAAGGAGGCTGTTTTGTATAGATTTTATCCTATATCATCATGTTGTTCATAGTAATTGCAAATCTCGTAACTACAATAACACAGTCTCGTTGGAGTTCCATTCAACATGAAGACTCGTAAACTCTATATGCATAACAATAAAAATTATGAGATAGAGGTGGTTTAAAACGCATTACCTACACTAAGCTTTGCACTTTACATGCAAATTCTTCTTATTTCATAGCCTCTGAAGTAACCCTGGGCAGTATTCATTATTGGGCTGGAAATATTGGCCAGTTGTAATCTTAAACTTAAGAATCGTGTAATCAGAAAGCTTGTAAATACCCCAATCCTTAAGCACCCTGCATACTTGTAATGATTGCTGCCCAGAATGGGTGGAACCATGCACATGCAGGTTGGAACTGTCATTCTGCATTTACAATTCCAACAATCCCTGCATGGTTCTGCCCATTTTGCGAGCATGGATAGAACAAAACTTAACAATGGAAAGTAGCATGCTTTCAGTTATACTCCTGAGCTTTAAGAATGTTACATTCAATATGTAAGTTTGATATTTTCTTTGAGTATAATTCAGCAATGAAAAATTGAAACGGGATCTTATATGAGACACCAAGTTAACATTACCTTTATTGATGGCAGGATGCTAGTAAAGGTTTATTGGACATGTCAAGCATTGTTCGTTGGATTCCAACTGTAATAGAATTGAAGGCCATGCTCATCTTGCTTGTCATGGTACCAACATGCGCTCTTGGAATTTACTTCCATGGACAGAAGGTATCCTACTTCTTCCGCCCTCTGTGGGATACTCCACCGAAGCCCTTCCACCGTATCCCTCACTACTATGCTGAGAATGTTTCCATGGAGCAACTCTGTGGCATTCATGGATGGGGAATTAGAGAAACTCCTCGTCGTGTGTTTGATGCCGTTCTATTCAGCAATGAATTGGACCTGCTAACTATCAGATGGCACGAGTTGGATCCTTTTGTGACAAAGTTTGTGATTCTTGAGTCCAACACAACGTTCACAGGCCTGTCGAAGCCATTGAGCTTCGCAATGAACAGGCAGCAATTTGAATTTGCAGAGGCCAAAATGAAGTATGGAACTGCTGGGGGCTGGCCTCTTTCGCCTGGAGAGAGTCCCTTTGTACAAGAAGCATACCAGAGAGTGGTATTGGATAGACTTCTGAGAGATTCAGGCATTTGGGAAGATGACCTGGTTATCATGTCAGATGTGGATGAAATCCCAAGTGGGCACACCATAAATCTTCTAAGGTGGTGTGATAACATACCTCCTATAATGCACTTAGAGTTGAGACATTATTTGTATTCGTTTGAGTTCTTTGTAGGCTATGAAAGTTGGCGGGCACAAGTGCACCTGTACAAGCCAGGGAAAACACATTATGCCCATTATCGTCAAACAGACGAGCTCTTTGCAGATGCAGGCTGGCATTGCAGCTTTTGTTTTCGCCATATAAGTGATTTCATATTCAAGATGAAGGCTTACAGCCATGTGGATCGGGTGAGGTTCTCTTATTATTTAGATGCTTTAAGAGTACAGAAGAAAATTTGCAATGGGGTAGATCTGTTTGACATGTGGCCAGAGGAGTATTCTTTTCAAAAGATAATTGCAAAAATGGGTTCTATACCTCCGTTCTCTTCTGCAGTGCATCTTCCTTCTTATCTAATCAAGCATGCTGACAAGTACAAGTTCCTTCTACCGGGTGGTTGTATTCGGGAACATGATTAGATTCTCCTTCTGTGTAGCACTAGCACAAGCATCTAAAAATGCTTGATATGTGCAGATTGATGTCATCAATGAATAAAGGTGGAAAACACTAATGAAATATCCCATGGTTTTACAGTTTCTTGTAGGACTTGTACTGAAGCACACGAGGCAATGTTAGGCATGTGAGTTCATGATGCCAATTTATCAATTGGGTGATACCAAGACCATTCAAATGGCCAGTCTTCCTTTCATTGGATTTCTTTCGATAGCCAGTTTCTTCCTCTAATTGGATTTTTTTGCCTATGGCCATTTTCTTCCTCTAATTGCATTATTTTGCATTATTTTTTATGGCCAGTTTCAATCCTCTATTTGGATCCTTTTGGCAAACCCATTTGTTCAATCTGCTTAGTGGTGATGACTTGGACACCATGTTTAAACATAGAAGTAAGAGAAACAATATCCTTAAGAAAATGTTATTCTTCATCTGCAAAGTTTGTGAACAGAGGCAATTAACAAGGGGCAAATGTGGGAATATGCCACAAGAACTACTCTGATCTAGACTTGTGCCTTCGGCAGATAGATCATTCCTTATCCATGTACATCATTTCAAAAGCAATGTAAACCTAGATTTGGATACATATTATTATATATATGATCTAATATTGACAATTCAACAAATGCCTACTATGATGCTAGACTATCTGTTGTTTACTCCGTAATATTACATTTTAGTTTTCCATCATGAATACGATTATGTGATTACATTCATTTTTCTTTTTTATTTAACATTTGGTTCAATATAGTTGTGCACTGTTGGGTTATTATATGTGGCCATTCTCAGAGTTGCTTTCCCTGTCCTTAATGTGATAATTGGAGGGCAACCCTACAGCAAAGGGCTACTTGTATGTACATCCAAACTTTGAAAACAGCAGATATACATAAATGTATTGACATTACAGTTACTGCTACTTGAACGTATATCAAAACTATGAAAACTAAAAATTTATGTAAACAAACACTGGGAAAGGCTATTCAGATTACTTATAAATGCATCATAGAAATCTATTGTGACGCACTAGTCCTTTTTCTCCGTTCAAGAAGATAATTTGAGTACATTATTTTAAACTTTAATGAGAAATCTAGATTTTCTCACCTTGATTGGTGGGGTCTTTCTTCACTGGTGATCTTGGCAAGTGTTAAGCGGTCCACCACGATTTCATTTCTGTTGTATGCCCTATCCAAATGTCATATTAATAAGGAATGAGATACAATGCAAATTGGAGGCGAAATTGATAGAATAGATACCTCTTAGACTTGGCAACTTTTCCAGCCATATAGCCGTGTTATGAGGTGCAAATCTTTAGCACTTGTTCTGGGAAGAACTTCAGAAAATAGAATATATTTTGTCAAAGTTAGTTGAGAATTTCACTTTGTACTTAGAAATAATTGATTTCTAAAAGTATAGTATGTAATGTAGTGGCCATAAGATCACTCAATGAATAGCCCCAAGGGTTAGTTTAATTGGTAAGACGTGCGCACACTCTTTCGGTTCGGGGAGAGGTCACAGGTTCGAGCCCCTAGTCCTTTGAGGTTAGGCCTTCTGCGAGGATGGCCTGCTGTTTACCACCTCTACCATCCACTAATGTCGGGAAGTATTGCTGGGTTTCCCGTACATATTTCCATACTCAATGAAGTAGTGGGTGGTTTTCAAATTTGATTTCTGAAATGCAATTAGTTTGACATTGAAGATGTTAATCACTGCATTAGGGTTTGGTGAAATATTCTGGTATTAAAGACATTGGCATGTATTTTAATTAGTAAAGAAAATTGTTGCATTTCTATTCACTACCTTGTAAACACAAAGTGCAACACTAATACAATGTCTGTCACAATAGTTATTGTTGAACTCTAGTTCTTAAAAGCTCTATAATTAGTGTAAAGTGTACCCAACCTCCTCACCATATACCAAAATATCAAACCAAGCTAATGGCTACAATATTCAAATTTACATCAAACATAAATGCTTGATGAAATAGAAATGTTTATCACACAAGCCATATGCATCTCTCAAATATGTGGAAGAATTTATCAAATGAAATATTGCACTTAATAATACCAAAAGAATAACTTCGAAATATTTCAATTAAGCACACACTAACAAAGTTATGTGAAATATAACATACAAACAATAATAATGCATAATTATAAAAATTCATAAGCACTTGGAGTTGAGGTTACGAGTTGACAAGGTCAAGGGAAACTATATTCTCAAACTCATTCTATATGAAGCACAACATAGAAAGAATGCTAATGCATAATTGTATAAAATCATGAATGAGTGGAGTCAAGGCTATTATTTGACAAGGCCAAGTCTAACTCTCTTTCTCATATTCATTATTGTCGATACTCGTTGTAATTTGTTGATACAGAAGCCTACATGTTAGGTATTAGAGAGTGTAACAACTCTAAGTATCTAAAGAAAATAGCATTGCAATAATTAGTTGGACATTACCTACATGCTAGGTCAAAGAATATTTTGCTAGCCTTCACAATGGACAAGATCCTACTCGCTAAACAAAGATTCCATTAATTTACTAATCATAGTGTATGTTGAACCTATCCTGATCATCTTTTCATGGAAGTGCGAATGTAACCCAACAAAGCACAAATTATCACATAAACATAATCTCAGTTGAATTCTCAAATTATCACATAAGCATAATCTGAGTTGAATTCTCATACAAATGGCTAAACATGGGTTTTCATCTTGCAACTATCATCACAAAATAACAAAAAGAGTAAGAGAAAGTCTAGTTGACAAGAACATGAAATTAAATTTAAACTTTGCTCTCAAGGTTCACATGATTAAGCCACTTATCAATTAATGAAGGAGAAGTTGGATGAGTGGCATGGGTCCCCTACTTATCTCTCTCCTTTTCCAATCACTACTTTGTTAGAAAAACAGGATCATAGAGCAATAATAATTAAACAAGTAACCAATTAAACAAGATGCAAATATTAAACACATTACAAGAGAGAGACAGATATAATGTGGTTCACCCAAGATGGGCTACGTTCACACAGAAATTGTCAGTCCTTATTATTATACCATCCAACAAAATGAAGGGATACAACTTGCAACAACCCCGATGCACTTCCTCTTCACTCTCTCTCACGATCTCTCTCACACAATCAGAGAGATTGTTTTACGATGCTACAATACAATACACAGTCGTATTTATACGGGAATTACCATGGGAAAATATTACAAATCACCCAATACTATAGGTCCACAAATTGTTGGCCAACAAACATCCCAAAAAATTTCCTTCGAGGGTCAGACCCCCAAGCCGACGGGGATGCCCCCTGACCCTCACGGGGGGAGGATGTCCCCAAAACCCCCCAACTGGGATGAGTGTACAATAAAACTGGGATACAAACACAGCTGAACAATAACATCTCCGAATCTGGAAGATTAGGCTCCACAACCAACATACTTAATCATAGCCACTCCTATTTTATATGGTGTGTAGTCTAAATATTCTACATTTTCAACCTTTTTTAGTATATTTTCTGTCTTGTTTTGTTAGGTGTTCGGTTGGAAATTATAAAAATCTTAGAATCACGTGTATTAGCTATGAAAATTGCAAACTCTGGATGCCATGTGTGTATTTGACGGCGCTCAATCTATTTATAGAATCAAAAACACAATTTAAACACTTCCAAATTTGGATTTTAAAAACGTACTTAAAAAAATCCAAACTTAAAATAAATTGACTGCTCCATTTTCTATTATGATAATCATTTATATGTTCAATTTAAATTCATTCATATTTAAATAAATATTTTATACAATTTAAAAAAAATTAAAATAGATTACAATTTTTTTTGTATATACTAATAAAACTTTCGCGTAAGGTCACCTCTTAGGAATTTACATCATCTCACAAATTGCCACATATACACGTTACATTATTAGGTACTCTTGATTACATCATGAGGTGCCCTTAACTTTACACCCAAGAAAAACATAAAATGTAAATTAACTTGCATTCATTACGGGTGGTAAATCCTCACTAACTTGTACACAATTGAAAATAACTAGATAACAACATAATTATTAAGAAAGCAAAAATGTAGATATTAACTTGCATTTATTATAAGTGATAAATCCTCACTAATTTGTTGGGTATTATAACACATCTTAGCATTAAATTAAAATTAAACACATTTTAGTGCATTGAAATATTCAATTAAAAATAACTAGATAACATCATAATTATTAAAAAAACAAAAAATTATACACTAACTTAAATAGAAATACACCATTAACTCAAAAATCAATTGAAACACATAAAAACAAATCTAACAACTTCATTTAAATTACTTATGGTATAAGCTTACACCTTTAACCTACCATTACAATCTATTTTATACATGTCTAATCATTTAGATGTACAATTTGAATCCATGAGTGAATGCACATGGATCAACATCACATACCTCTCAAAACATAATGAGTTTGCATTAAGCAATACATGATCAAAAGGCTCTCGCTCTCATGTTAAAAGTACTTGTTTCTAAATGAAGGAAAGTCGAAGTGGTGTTGAAGCATTGATGTGATAACCATGATTAGTTGAATGGAAAAAGTGGTGGGGAAGAAAAAGCCCCAAAGGAGGGGGCAAGATATGGTAAATTAACTAGGAAAAAGTGGCGTATTTGACTGGCTAGGAGATCTTTCTTGTGGCTAGCTATTCAATTGCATAACCAAACTAAGTGTAATTTTACAACATTAATTATTAATAATCAATGAATTAGTGTGAAAATTTAGTTTTACTCTTTAAAATCTGGTTAATAATGGAATGTAATTATTTAAAACTATTCATAAAAATAACTATAAATCGTATTTTATAAAATGACATAAAAAAAATCAACCGTACTGCAATCAAAATTGAAAACATACAGATTTATTGTTCAAGTAAGTAGAGGAAATGCAGTGTGCTATAAAAGATCAAGTTTATTATTCTAGGAAGTAGAGGAGATACAGTCTGCTATAAAAGATCAAGTTTATTATTCTAGGAAGTAGAGGAGATACAGTTTACTATAAACAAAAGTGTTGATGATATCTCTATGGATACTCATCTCTAACAAATATAGCATTAGTGTCGAAGCTCATTACTAGCACTTAAAATTGATTAAATGTTAATTATGTACAATATTTTGTAAGTGACAATAAAAACTTCCGTATGGATGCCCACTCCAATTACAAGTCAATATATAATAGTCATGTTAATGGTACCCTTATCACTATGTCCAATGGTTTTAACCATTTTAGTCATTGGCAATTTTGTGCATCCCTACTCATACCAATTATCAAGGATTTTTAATATACCATATTCTACGTTTAATGGCAATGCACCTTCTTGTCTCAATGCTTGTTAATGTATGTTTACCCATAGACTAAAGGTCATTACAAAACATATCTACTAAATATGTTCAAATTGGCAAAATAAATTTGAAAATGTAAGGATTCTTTCAATTCAACCAAGTTTCCCATTCAAATTTGATTTGCGAAAATACTTAGTGTGTCATTGGTACAATGGAAAGGTTCTTGTTGTGACGTAGGATTGGAGGGCAACATGGACAACTTTTCGAATGAGTTGTTTCTATATGTTCCTTAGGTACCTTGTTTGGGATTGGCGTGTCCATGTTTAACTGCAATGAGTCTTTGAACTCATGTCCATGATTTTCCTCTAGGGACTGTGAAAGATTAGTTGTTCTCCTAATTACCTTAAACCTATACAATAAATTTTTCCCAAACCTAGTGAATTAAAACCCCTCTACTTTTAGTAGATGTAGCTCTCCTTAAGCTGGGATCCCCTAAACCTGTACTAGTAGTAGTTCTCCTAAAGCAACCTACGATTGTCGGCTTCACTTGATTGACTAGTGAAACTGAGCAATATGTAACACATGCTTATGCATTTACCTGTTAAAATGAGGCATGGTGCAAAAGGCTTCTACATCTACCTGTGTGGGAATATATGGATTATATTGTTAATGTTAATTTTAGATATATTATCGATTTTTTTTCGGTCTTTTGTTGAATTTGAATTTGAACTTGAACTCGCAATCGAACTTAGTCACTATGTTATAAACAATATACTCATTAAGAATTGAACAATATCACTTATAAGAATTAAGAGAGTAGGATAACCCTCCTCCTCTTCCACTACCACCATTAGATGCAATTGACAACCAAAAATTCTAGTTTTTTTTCTTAATAGTGGAACCCACAACCGTCATACGACCGCTTCGTTGAGGCGAATGCTATATCCGATGACTGGAGTAAAAACCATGGTTGGGCCCAGCCTTAGTATTAGTATAAAATAACATTTTCCCCAACAAGAGTAGAATTGTCACTATGAAGGACTCGAGGATTTGAAGGATCTTGAGCCCCCCATAGGGATGGTACTTGGGTCTCCATCGGATTATCTAAGAGGCTCCACCATTGGCTTCTAGACTTAAACCAAAAATTCTACTTATACTATTATACTATTATAATAGATGTGATGGGATCTAAGAATTTTGGGGTTGTTGACAAACCAAGTCTCTTGTTGACAACGTCAATAGCATCAAGTTTCTTGTGGACGACATTGACATCAACAAGACCCTTGTCAACATCACTCGTTGAAGGACCCTCTATCGAGCTTTCTAACAACAATGAGACTCTTATCAATGGGTGCTCCATAAACATCGCCTTTATAAATGAGATATGTGGGTCAGGCACCAACACTCGTGCAAAAATCCTTGCATTTTGGGGTCTCCTCTTTTTTGCACATATTAAAATCTAGGTTTCCCTTCAAGTTTTTGGAGATTCACACATTGTTATCCACTAGATCTATGTGAAAGTCCATCTTCAGGGCTCTACTTTGGAACACTGAAAGACATGATCATAGTTATATCATAGGAACTTCACTTCTATTGGCTTTAATCACATTTATAGGGAGTACAATCACAAAGCTTATATATTATCCAAGATGGGCATAGGCCTGCAAGAAGGATTGTTTTATTTCTCCGAGTCTCTTCATGGGCAGGTTTTTCCCCAAGGATCCATACAATCTTTCTATGCGTTCCTTTCTCTTTCCATCCCTTGGTTTTTGCTTCATTTTAAGACTAATAGTATTACCTCAACTTTTGATCTAGTTAACACTTGTTTATAGTGGCTTGCATGTAGTTTTACACTACTTTATACATGTTTACAGAGGATTTTGCAGGAACTTTTTACCTATTTTGTTGTTGTACAGAACTCCAGTATTATATTAAGAATTCATAGATCACATATAGTAATATTTTTTGAGCATTTTGTAAAGGACGTGTCTAACTACATGACCATTTGGTTCAATTAGGAAATAATTTCAGTTCAAATTTAGAAAGAATTTGATTTCACCCACTAGGAGTTGGCCAATTTGTCGCTAAGTTAGACAATTCGCTTTGTAATCAATCTTTGTAAAAATGAACAACAATTGAATTAACCCTTGTGGATTTTACAGTGAGTTGGTTGCACTTCTTCTTCGAAGGGATTTCAAGGCATTGATGTAATTTCTTTGATTCACCCATGAGTATCAAGAGACTTTTCTTCTTCTTAAAAACAAATGAGATTGGTAACAGTGGCATCATATGTTCTCATGATGCTAGCCAAACTATCCATAGACCGTACAACATATGACATATACACAACGATAAAAGCATTGCAAATGCCATTGAAACAACTACAGGAAAGATGTATTACAAGGGATTTTTGAATATCTAAAATATCCACATGTTAATAAATCATGGGCACAAAGATGGAAATAAAGCAGAAAATTTATTTATTGCAGGGTGCACAATTACATTGATGGCGACCCTTATTTATTACATTACAAAACACTAAAATTGATCATAACCGTAGGATAACCGTTTACAGTTATAAACTAATTGAAGTGTTAATCTTCAAAACACCCTGTTAAGAAAAAACTTATTCTTAAGAATGCCATTTTCTAATCTACATATTCATATTCTTGTAAGTACTCCATCATGTTGTCTCATCACCCTCATAAATGTAGAATTCTCGAGTTCCTAGATTCCATCTCCCCAAACTCCCGAATCACGGATCTCTCGAAGTCCATTACTGGGAAATCCACATTTCTCATAACCTCAACAAACTAATGAGGGATCCTGTTGATGAAATTGTAATTGATGCCAACATGGACTTGCAGTGGCCCCACGGGATGTCATTGATGCCACCAAGTCCCACCTATAGTGCCTTGATCCCTTACAAAGTGGGTTTGTGCCTTAAAGCACCTTGTACCCAGTTGACAAGGTCCTTGTAATCGCAAGGATGAATCTTGAAGCCGCCACCTTGTTGAAGACATTGAAGACCCTGGAGATGGTCCTAAAGCCTTGATGGACGATGGAGAAGTCCTAGATGGGTTGGAGAAGCATTAATGACCCATTCTATGGTCATTCATGCTTTGATGATGTTATGGTACCCCAGCAGAAGGCCTACCAACCCCACAGGTGATGTCATGATGGATCTTGACCCTTGGAGGTCTCTTGGTATGGCTGAGGCAGTTGAAGAAGCCTGTGAAGCCCCTTGCTTGATGAAGAAGCTCCACAAAATTCCTTTGACCCACACTTGGTGTTTTGATGGTCCTTGCACTCTTGAAGATGATGATGTGGTCATTATTGACTTGATGAAGACTTGGAACCCTTTATGATGACCTTGATGCCCTTACAAAGATCATGAAACCCATTGCTTGCTCTTGATATGGTTAGATGGCATGATGAGCCTTGATGGAGATGATAATTCTTGAAGATGGTCCTAAGTGCACAAGGAATATCTTGCACCCACTTATATGATGGATGGCCATGAACTTGCATGAATGTATGATGAAGAAGCTTTTTGAAGAGATTCATGTGTGTGTGAAACCCCTTACTTATGGAAGAAACAAACAACCCTTGTTTGTGGCCCCTTGTGAATATGAGTGGTGAAATGGCACCTTGATAATGGGATCCTTAATGAAGCCCTTGTGGCGTGTAAAACCCTTGACATTGATGATGTGGAGAACATATAGCACTCCTGCCTTGGCCTAGAAGTCATATCCTTGGCTAAGGATCCTTGATGACCTTAATAGCTTGAAGCAAACCCTAAATCCCATCAAATGATGATACAATGGCAATAAAATGATGATGTGAAGGTCGGCCCAATAAGAATTCAAGTCAAATTCAAATTAAAAATATATATATATAAAAATTATTGTTGGAAGGTCGGCTCCTTAAAAAGGTTATGAAAATGAGTATAAATACCCTAGCATGTCAACACATAAATACACCCAACGAATCTGAGGAGATGAACTCGCTGACTGTGGTGGACTGAGGCAAGTCTACTGTGGAAATTCGAAGATCTGGAAGCCGCAGTTCTGATGACTGAGGTAAAATTCGGGTAGGAGGAGCAGACTAGATTTTCGGGTATGTTCTGAGGCAGCGAATTCTTAGAAGCTTAAAAACGCAGACTGAGGCAGCCACAGTAGAATTATGACACACACATCTCAAATTTATATGATATGCTATAGAAACAGTACATTGAAGGAGTAAAAGTAGCCACAGTTATAGCTCAGGCAAAATTTTTGATTGCAACTTTGATTTTTCACTTGACTGAGGTAGAGAACTTGTGGGTAAAAGAAGAATACACGGTTGTAGCAGAGAAGTTGATTATTGGGTGATTCCATGAAGATGGGTAACACTTTTTGGCCAAATTTGGCGATGAAAACCTGATTTTTTACTCATGTGCTAGATAGAAGCCCTCAAAAC
>LPNX010306301.1:5153-47653 GCA_001517045.1 Pseudotsuga menziesii
GTTTGATCCTTTAGTATTAGATTGTTTATTTCTATTGCATATTGGGAAAGATTGATTTCTGGAGTCTAGCTGTCTGTTGTGGTACCCCAAGCCATAGGAATTTCTCTCCGTAACAAGTACAATGACTAAAGAAAAAGGTATCATAAGAGAGAGAGAGAGAGAGAGAGAGAAAACATTAACACAAGATCCAAAAACAATTCTCCTCCTCCTTCGCTATCCTTCCTCTTTCTCTCTCTTGCGCAATGATTGAGTGAGTTGTATGTCTAAATTAGGGAGGGGGCCTCCCTATTTATACTCAACTTTGACTTGACCTTTTATTCTAACTGGGTCGGCCTATCAAATTGATAGGTCCGACCTACCTAGGAAAAACTCAAAATAATATTTATATTACTCTTTTGGGTACTAGACCCAACTTACAATGGAAGATTTACCTCATGTCCTTTTACATTAATGATGTCTCCTGAAGGAAGGATTAATAATAATATAATGTAAAGTACAAGTAGAATATTCTTTGAAATTACATTTTGTTGATGCCTAGACAGTCCCAGGTAACAACAGTAGGGATTCTCCCCAATAAGCACTCCCAATTAGTTCAATATTGTTTGGTATGGGGAATTCATCCGGTTTACGGTCCGGCTACCGTAGGTCAAGTAACGCTTAAAGATTTCTTTATCGGCTGTGGCCCGGTCCACTGTTTAAGTGTATTTTTTTAATTTTATCTTTATATATGATATGCAAGTGCCTAATTAAGTGCAATCAATAAATATAACAAAGAGATCACAATGTGATGCGCATGTTCTTACCTCTCGTATTACCTCTTTCGCTTCTAAATCATAAAAAATAGCATCTAGGCTAAGCTAACTAGTTCTATCTAACCTATCCCTAGGGAGAAAGATTATATTAATACGAGTAATGTACCGTACAACATGCATAAATAATATTATAGATAGCTATTCATAATTCATAATACATGAGTGTAAGTAGAAAGATAAAAAAAGAGATAGCTCATTGTTAGTTAATACATTCATTACTCGATATACTGCATAAGTTTCACAAAATTTAAAGGAAATCATTCATAACAAGGAAATAATTCATAAGTAATATTTATCTCACAGTTTGTAGAAAAAGATGAAACATAAATAATTCGACATTCAACCAATTCACAACATGCATTTGAGACTTCACAGTGCCTTCTCTAGCAGAAAATATGAGTTTTTTTATTATAAAAGGAAGTAGTTATTCTTACAATAAACTTCACAAAAAGATAGCATCAAAAAGGTCCTTTCCCCTATCAACTTGATCTATATTTATACAAATTTAGATTTCTCTTCATCTCCCTTTCCCTTTGGGATTCTTTTACAAATCAGTTACAAAAAAGGCCTTTGTCTCCAAGTGAGTTCGCTAATTTAGGAAAATATAATATTACAAAAAATGTATCAATAAAACAAACATGCTAAGTGGGACCAGCCACCTCATTTATGAATTGCTTCCATATATTAGCATTTGTCGTTATGGTCTCAAACTATGATGGCTCTAGGATTCTGATAGTGACCTCATGTTTGGAAACTTGGGATTTTATATTTGCCACTCTGGATAGAATAAAGCGAAGTTGATATTCCAATAGATGATTTCTTACTGTTTCTTGGGCTATTACAGTTCTCATCACTTTCTCATCTAAAATTTTGATCAACTGAATACCCATTTCATCCTCCTGCCATCTGGCCTGCAATTGTTTTAAGTATTCTTCATGCTCAGTTGATTCTTCTAACCTCTTCTTTGCAGATGTTTGACACCGATTGTAAGTTGTAAGAACCTTTCTACAGAACTCTTTGCAAACACCTTTAGTCCTCATGAATCCCTTTACTAATTCTTTCACATCTTTATTCCCGAATTCTATAAGCCCATACTCCAACTTCACTATCTCCGAGTATTTGATTGGTGCATTTGTTGGAGGTTCCTTGGTTGTTTCCAACCAAGCCAAACGTTCTTGAAGAATTTCCAGGATATCCTGGGTCCTGTCTATAAAATGGGAAGCTGTACTCACAATCTCCTCCAACCTAGCTTCCACTTGCCAGACTTTCAACATCTCATATGCTATTTGGAGCTGCATCTGATAAAATTTTCTTCTGAGCATGAGGAAATGCTTTGTCAATGGCTCAATATCCATCCTTTTCTCATTTGATACTTTTAATAAAACTTCCAATGAATCCTTTTGGGCCTCCACTGCTGCTACTTGGGTTTCATAATGCTTGGCTCTCCCCTCAGCAGCAGTCTTTGCAGTTCCAATTCTACAACCTTATTTTCCAAACTTCCTTTCTCCTTACTCAACTCTTCATTGCATGATTTCAAATTGTATTGTTCTTATTCTAAGATTTGATGTCTCTGTTGAATCCTTTCAAAATCTGATAAGGTTGCCTCAGATTTTCTCTTGGATTCTCTTCCTACTTTTTCTTCTTTCCTCAATACTTCCTTCATTTCGGCCAGCTTTCCCTTATATTGCTCAATGTTTTCCATAAGACTATCTACATTATGAGCATTGGCATAGGCATTTGCAATGCCCATATAAGCCAATTTCTTTGGGTACTCTTCTACATTTTTCATGACCGTCCTTTATGTTACTGTGGTCACTGGTGGCTGAGTCCCTACCTTCAAGGTTTTTTCTGTCCTCCATGTAACAGATTTTTTTTTAGGATAAAAATGAATATCCTCCAAGCATGCCACATCGTATTGTTTAGAGGGTGTAAATGGTACAAGCCCCATTTTATCTATGGGCACATGTCCCCCAGCAAGGATGCTCCTGGATGTGGTTGGCAAGTTCTTTGGATCATTTCGAACAGGGATCCTCTCCTAATATCCACCTACTACTACTTCTTCATTTTCCTAATTTTTCCCTTCTGTGGGCTCTCATGTATCCTCTATTCCTAGCTCAGTGTTCAAGTTTTCTTGAGCTATATCCTTTTGGATATGTGCAATCTTTTCTAAGATAGCCTCCTCTTTTTTTCTCTTTTCTTCTTCTTCTGCTATCATGGAAGCTTCTTCCTCTGTTTCTCTTTTCTTTTCTTCATTCAAAAGCTTCTTTGCACCTTCTGATATTTTTCAGGAATTCTCCTCTTTGGCCTTTCTAGCAGCTTCCTCTTCTTTGTCATTAAGTTTTGGATTATGGCTGTTGCTTCCTTTAAATAAAGGGGCCTTTCTTTTCAAACTTTTTCTCAAGGAGGCCAAGCTGTAAATATTTTTGTACACTTGCTCCTCTTTGTTTACATAGTTTGAATACTCACAATTCACCTTATGAGTTGCTTTATGAGCTGCCACCTTTCCTTGAGAGTCATTTTGTGGAATCTCACTTCTCTGAAATGAAATATTTCCAGCTCTTTAACAAAATTTGGAGCACTCTTTACCCCATTAAACTTGTAGCTTCCTACAAAGAAAGGTACAGGTGGAAATACAGTTTTCTTTATATCGAATAAATGATTTCCAAAACCATATAGGAATACTTTTCTAACTTCCTCCTTACACACTATGTAGTATGTTGCATACTTGGGCAGTAGTAAGGGTGCTTTGGTGCCTCCATACATTCTCAGATACGTTCCATCTTCCATGAAAAAATAATCTCCATATTCTTTTATGGAATCTACAGCTCCTTCTGACATGCATAGAAAATCTTCTAAAAAGATCAATTTATACAGGGGTCTGATGAATTCTTCACATATCTATTGGTAGTGGTTATGATATTTATGGGCTCCCAAAATATGGTATGCAACATATATAGGGGCCCTCCCCTCCTTCCATACACAGTTGATCTTCTCAAACCTATGTCTAAAGAGTATGCAATCTATCAAAAAAGATGACAACAAAAACTCTAATTTTCTCTGCTTATGGCCTTCCTAAGCTGCATTGACATAGTTGGCCAAGTTCCTAGTAGCTATATCTTCCCAGTTAAAAATTTTTCCCTTCATGGCCACGTAATACATGAGGGGTAGCCAACCAACATTATACATCTTACCATCAGCCATACCATATAGCTTGCTTAATAATAAGGCTATTGTTCTTAATGGGGTTCTAAGATGGGTTGTCTCATAATCTCCTGACTGTTGATGTTTGAAAGTATTCCCCTTAGCCACCATATTCTTTGCATTGGTTGTATAACCAAACTTCAGACTTAGGAACCATTATGTTGTTACATTTACCTCCTTTTCTGGTAGACTATAGGCTACCGAAATAAAAGAAAGTGCGAAAGATGCCACAAGCTAACCCTTCTCATCATTAATCAACATTCCCATTGTGTCTATCTTGGGAAACATCCATCCAATGACCTCTGCACAGGGAAATATCTCCAGCCTAGTTGCTATCATAGTTATCCTAGACCTCAATATGTTCTCATACAGAACTAGGTCTCCCAAACCAGTTTCTGGCACTTTCCCTTCAACCAACATGGGGTAGATCTGACCCCATTTTAGCTCATGCTCTGTTCTTGTCATTTCCTTAGTGTCTTTGTACAATATTTTAGTCCTTACTACCATCGATACCTCTGCATCCTCTGTGTCAGAATCGTAATCAACAACCTTAATATTCTTCCTTTATTTCTTTTTCATAATTTCTGCAGTGAGTGGTACCTATAAAAAATAGATTTTTCTTTGCATTCATATTTGAAACAAGGATGATCAATATAAGTGAAACAAAAACATACATATACATCACCGTAGCATAAAAAAAACCTAAAGTTTCCTTACCTTGTTAGTTTCATCCATTAAAACCTGCAACACAAGGCACGAGTCAGGGTTACAACTAGAAAACTATGCGGGATACATGCAACCATTGTTGAAAAACCCTATGCTCTTCTTCCTTTATCGAAAAAACCCCCTTTCAGCCCTAGACACTCTCTCTCACTGTGCAACAAAGCTTCAAAGAAAAAAAATGGCGGAAATGCCCTAGGGTAAAACCAATGCCACAAGTCCCATGGTCGATACCTAAGGATTTTCCACCTATGGGCTCTGCATAGAAGGATGAAACCACAACCCATACCAGCGCCCATGCATGAGCGACCGACAGGCTTCATACCAGCATAATGCTTAGCTTGTTGAGAACTTATTGCTAACCTAGCTGACTGGGCGAAAAATGCCTCTGAACATGCATAAGACCTGGGTTACTACGAGGGAAAACATAAACTATGCCAGTCCGAACTAAAAGAAAACGGGAACTAAAACCCCCTTATATACCCAACCAAAAACCTAACCCACTATCGATGACAAACTGCTTACACACCTTAACAAATCATTCTAAAAAAAGGGGGGGTTAGAAACCTACCTGTCTGGTCATAAGAGTGCCACGCATCTAAGAATGACTAATGAGTAGAAGCCATGCGAGCTCCACCATAGAATCCACGCAGCGATCTTCAAAATGGAAAATGCTATCCAAACTCAAACATACTCCATAAAAAACAAATGGTAAAAAGCTTTGAAATGGGCAAATAAGCAGGCTCCTTGGGCTTTAAAAATTTTAACTTACTTGCACGTGCAACACCCTAAACACCGTTGGCGCCAACCAATCGTGGGCCGGAGAACATAAGTTATCACGGATAATGCCTCGACACAATGACTCGAACACCCTAATCCATCCGCAACAGCAGCTCACACATCACAATCTCCTTGCGGCTTGGTGGAAACAACCACATAAGAAAGAAAACAAAGATGTATCCGTAACAGTGGCTCTAACTCAAAACAAATTCCGCAACGGCGGGTCCCACCAAAGTTTACTATTTACCAAACAACACCTCTGCCGTAGCGGCAATGCATCGTGAAAGACTTCTGCAATAAAATTGAACAAACGCCTGCCATAGCGACTCATACTAGGGGAAGAGTCCGCCGTAGCGGCTCTCAGGGACAAATTTGAAAGATGACAACAAAATCTCGCCGGCGTAGTGGACGCAAGTAAAAAATCTCTCCAACATAGTGGGAGTGAAAGGGCATTGGCGCGCAAAATAGAATGACACCTTCTATAGCGTCCCGATCATGAAAATCCTTCCCTTATAGTGACGGTGAAAGAAAAAAATGCCTGTCATAGCGGCTCACAATTTGGGAAAGGCTCGTCATAGCGGCTTGAAAACAAAGAAGAGCCCACCGTAGCGGCTTGAAACTAAGAAACCGTCCCCTACTGCGGATCAAAATTTGACTTTCTTCCTTGGTGGAAATCGAAACTTTTGGAAATTTCATGATGGACAGGAAAATCAAGCTGACAATCAAAGCGAAGGAAAACTAAGATCTTCAAAAAGGGGCCAAAAATATATATTCAAAAAAATATGTTTGGGAAATGTTGCAGCGGTAAAAATTGGCAACTAACTGGTGGACATAGATCTCTAAACAACTGGATTTTGAAACATCGTCTGCTTTAAAGTATCATGTTAGACCATTTTATCATATTCCTTTAAGATGCCTAGATTTTCTAGAATACAAGATTTATGAACTTTTAACATTGATTATGGTCCAATGAAATAAGAGAACCAGGAATTCATAGTCTTGATAACTCTTCTGAGGCCAAGATATGAGGTTTATTTTACTTCTACCTTTGGATATCTTTCAACTTAGATACCATAGGATTGTAACAGATTTGTGAATAGATATATTCATTTTTTCCTCATTTCCATGACATTTTGCATTCTTTTGACGCTTCTGGACTTTTGTCCTATTGAGTCCTCCCGGATTGCTTTCTATTTGAAATTTGGTTTAGGTTCTTCCATCCATAGTGTCCTTTTGTGTGACAGATATTTTTCTTTCAACTCATAGACAGAGAAGAACCTTCGAGCAATCTTATCCAAGCTTATTTTATTCAGTATGTCCTTTTGATGTATGCTTTCTTTCTGGGAGACTTGACTCTTTTATCCTTTTGGCTTTCATTTGTGGCATGGGATCATTTAAATACCATAAAAATTCTCACCATCCTTCCTCTCCATGGGTCTTTTGTTGTTAGCTTCCTAGGACAGACTGT
This sequence comes from Pseudotsuga menziesii, assembly GCA_001517045.1. Lineage (NCBI taxonomy): Eukaryota > Viridiplantae > Streptophyta > Pinopsida > Pinales > Pinaceae > Pseudotsuga > Pseudotsuga menziesii. The sequence continues at coordinate 12,135 of LPNX010306301.1, forward strand.
AGTGTGAAGTCAATTGAGCCTCAAAATAGTATTATGGACTTTTCTGAACTTAGTTATTTTACAGGGATTAAATAAGACTTCAATGTTTTCATAATCTATTAAGATAATATGCTAATCTTAAAGGATCCTTAAGCATGATGTATGTGCAAATAGAAAGCAGTATTTGGTCAAAATATTTTTAGTTTATCCAGAACTCTGATGAACTCCAAAACCAAAGGTTGTGCTAGTTTATTTAAAACATAAGATAAAGCAAACAAAAAACAAGAAATCAGACTTTAAGAAAAATAAAAAATGTAAAACAAGCAGAACTAATCTAAGGAAAAACAAAACTGAAAACAGTCAAAAGTTTTATTTATGTATAAAGAATACTTAAAAAGCATTAAGAAAAATATGGTTTGAGAGCTAAACCATTTACTGGCAAGTTCTCTTCCCACACTTGTAAATCTTGCAATTTATAGGTTGAGGGGCCTAACTTCTCTGCAATCTGAAAAGGGCCTATCCATAATTGCTGAAATTTAGTGTTCTTTCCCTTCTCATCATGCGGGTGATCCCATTTAAGAACCAAATCACCTACTTCAAATTCCTTCTTTTCAGCTTTGTGCTTATCAAACCATCTCTTCACCATTTCCTGTTGATGATTAAACCTTTCTCTTGATTTGGATCTAGACTCCTCCAACTTTAGCAAATTATTGATTCAGATTTGCAAAAATTCATTATCGATTCCTCTAGAATCTTGGGCTAGTTGAGAGGATGGAAATAGAATATTGGGATACATGATAGCTTCTTTCCCATAGACTAGGGTATAGGGTGACACACCTAAGGAATTCTTTGGTGTAACTAAATCGGCCCATAATGCATTAGGGAGAGCTATGTGCCAACTTCTTTTATTTTCTATGATTGTTTTCTTCAAAATCCTAAGGAGATTTTTATTTGTAGATTCTGCTAGACCATTACCTTGTGGATAATAGTTAGCAGAATAATGTAACTTAATCCCTTTATCATTTGCAAATGTAGTCAGTTTAATAGATGAAAAATAGGACACATTATCAAAAACCAAGGAAATTGGAACCTCAAACCTGGTCATAATATGATCTTGCAAGAAATCTATATCTACATCTTCATTCACTTTTCGTAACGGGATGGACTCTACCCATCTGGTGAAGTAGTCTTTTGCTATCAGGAGGTACTTGTGCTACAATGAATAATTTGGATTGATCTCTTTGATAATGTCAATCTCCCATTGCTTGAATGGTTATGAAATAATAAATGGCTTTAATGGTCCTGCTACCTTTGCTTTTCTTCCACTGCTCCTTTGACAAGTATCACATTTCCTAACATGAGCATGAGCATCTTTAAACTAAGTCGTACAGTAATACTCGGCTCTCAAAATATTGTGTGCTGTTGTATCTCCTGAGAAATGACCTCCAGCAGGTCCATCATGTAGTTCTATCACAACCTTAGTTACATCTTTGCGTTCCAAGCATCTAAGAAGAACTCCATCATAGTTTTTCCTAAACAAAAATCCATCAATAATTTGATATAAGGCTTATTTTAAGCATAATGCTCTCCTTTTCTTTGGATTTCAATGTTCAGGCAAGTATCCCTCTTGAATATAATGAACCATCTCTCTGTACTAGGATTCTGGAGCTGTAAATAAAGGACATACATCCACCATGTGTAATTCAGCTTCATTATCCCAATTGTTATCTTCATTGTCTTGACTCTCAACCATCAATTTGTAGAGCCCTTTCCCTTTGACTATGGTTGTTGGTTTGAGTTCTAGGTTGTACTCTTGTAAGTCCATTACCCAGTTACCTCTTCTTTCTCCTATCTCTTTCTGTACAAAAAGAGATCGAACTTTCGGGTGTGGAATTATCATTTTAGTACGGTTCTTCAGTATGTACGGTCTGAATTGCTTCACCTCCTTAAAAATTGGATAAGCTTGCTTATCAACTGTGGGATAATTCAATTCATCCCCTTGCATACCAGTGCTCATAAATGACATGGGGTACTCCTCTACCCCCTCTTGTTTTTGTGTAAGCACCGCTGCTAATGAATTGTCATAAGCAAAAGTGTACAAGATGAAATCCTTTTCAAAGTTGGGGATTTTAAGGGACAGTGCATGAGCTATTGATGTATTGATCTTGTTAAATACATCTTTCTATGAATCAGTCCACTTGAATTGAATACTTTGCTTGACCATTTTTTGCAAAGGTTTGACTGTTTGAGAAAATTATGGCACAAACCTTCGCACAAAATTTATTGTCCCCATAAAAGACTGCATACCCTTTTTATTATGGGGTAAAGGGATCTGTTCTATTGCTTTAATTCTCTCTGGGTCTATTGAGATCCATTTTTTTGAAATAACGTGACCCAATAGATTTCCTTCTATAACAACGAACACACATTTCTTAGGATTTAAAGAAATGCCATATTTTCTACAACGTTCGAAAATCTGTTTCAAATGAAACGCATGTTCTTCTCTCTTCTTAGAAAATATTGTGACGTCATCCAAATAGACTACAACACTCCTGCCAAATAGACCACAGAAAGCTATATCCACATCCCTTTGGAAAGTTTCTCCAATGTTAATGAGTCCAAAGGGCATTCTTCTATATGCAAAAGTCCCCCACTTGGTTCTGAAGGTGGCCTTGAGTATGTCTTTCTCTGCTACTAGCACTTGGTTATAGCTTGAGAATCCATCTAACAGAGAAAATAGCTCAGAACCTGAGACCATTTGTAATATATGTTCCATGGGTGGGACAGGGTAATTGTCTTTATCAGATGCATGGTTTAAATTCTTGAAATCAACACAAAGTCTGATCTCTCCAGACTTCTTTCGTATTGGCACCAAATTTGAAACCCATTCTGAATGTCTAACCTTGAATATGATCTTAGCATCAAGAATATTTTTCACCTCACTTTGAATTAGAGGTTCTAGTTTGGGGTGCATCTTTCTCAGAGGATGTTGATAAGGTTTGGCTCCAACTTTGATTGGAATGACATGCTGTATAATTTTGGTGTCATAAGTTTTGAGGTCTTCATATGTCCAAGCGAATACATCTTTGTATTGTCTGAACAAATTGATGAATTTGCTCCTCTCCCCAGGTGAACAGCACTTCCCTAAGTTCACATATTTTGGTTCAACCTCTGACCCTAGATTTATCAGCTCGAATTGCAAAGACGAACTACGTGTCTTGACATTTGCTAGTTTTCTAAACTTGTTGTCTAGATCAAACATCTGTTCCAAAGTTTTGACTCCTTTAGGAATGAAATTTCCATTATGTAGGTTTGCTTGATTCTCCTCATCATCTATTATGGCTCCTTTGAATGTATCATCATTCATTAGACATTCCAATATTTGATGATCATCATCAAACACCCTCAGATTGGTGATATTGTCTGGAACAGAAGGCATGAAAAGCAATTCAATTGAACATCTGTTATTTGTGGGTACCAGCATTGCAGCTAAAGTAGCTAATATATCAGCTGCTACATTTTTTACTCTAGGAATTGAAGAGATATTGAATGCATCAAAATTTGTTAATAAATCCCATACTTCATTTTGATAAGCCTTCAAATGTGGTGATATGCAATGAATTTTGTTTCGAACTTGTTTAACAATGATTTCAGAATCTCCATACACTTTTGTATTTTTTACTTTTAATTCCATTGCATTTTTTAGTCCTTGGACTAATGCTTCGCACTCAGCTATTTTATTAGTGCACTTAAATTCTAATCTACAGGAAAGATTTTTTATTTATTTTTTCTTGATCCATCAGGACACAGCCAGCTCCTAATCCTTCCATGGTTTTGGAACCATCAAAATAAAAAATCCAAAAATTTTCTACTCCTACTGAATTTGAACTACTACCTACATCTGAGACTAACTCTATTATATTACAATCAATCTAATCAGCCTGTGAAAACTAAAGGAGATCGGGCTGGGTATCTGATGTGTCACTAGCTTCTTTAGCTTTATAATTTCCCGGTTCAAGCTCAAGAAAATAGTTTCCCAAAATAGAATTAACTGGTTCATTATTCCCTTCCAACTGTGTTACGTTGTGTTTCATCTGAGGTTCCCTTAAAATGTTTATTTGATTATGTCAACCTTTATAAGGTAACCATACATGTGACCAATTTGAGGCAAAATAACCCTCCAATTTTTCTAACCAATACCATATGCGTCCAGGATATCTGCTACCACAATGTATATGTATTGGTAGACCCTCTCATCTGCTGATAAACAAATGAGGACATCTTCCATTTATCCTACCACTTTCATTGCAGTCCTATATAATTGGACCACTTGAACTGTAGTTGGCTTGGGTTGACCATTTATTTGCTTGCAAACTAAAAGTGGCATGACATTTACTGATGCTCCAGAGTCCACCAAACAGTTATGCACATTGTAATTGAAAAATTCAAAAGTAAGTAGGAATGCTGGAGTTATATATTTAGACTTTCCTCCTATAATTTCTTCACCAATCTCTTCATCAGCCTGGTTATCATTCTGGGGTTCCTTCATAGGTGTCTCAAGCGCTTTCAATATCTTTTCCTTTTGTTGTGGTAGATTACACATTTCAAACAAAGAGATGTTTTCTTTAGTCTTTTTAATATCTTCTACAATGTCATATCCCATTTCATGTTCAATGGAATTATTCTTGACATTCTCAAATTTGTTTTCTATAAACTTCATAGGCATATTGATTGTCTTGGGATTTTGGCTTGAGATGAAAAACTCTGGTATATTAATAGTTTGAGGATTATTTTTTATTTTTTTCATGTTCTCCTGAAGTTTCCTTATCTTGGGCAGTATCATGTTATCCTATTTCAATGAGATCTGACTCCTTGTTGTAACATTCATTTCTGGTATTTCTTCTGCCTCAGTGAGATCTTCATCCTCTATATTAAACATAGATACACAATCCCATAAAACCAAAGTGTCTTCTTCTTGGGTCTTTGTTGATTCGTGACCTTTCTCCTTCTCATCCACAGTTTTTGTTAACTTGGAAACTAGTAACTGGTTCATCACTAAAGTCATGGAATTTATCCACTATGGGCAATTTTTTTCAGAGTGAGGCTGCTGATGGAATGTACAGAAGTTGTCCATTCCCACTTTTGTTAAATTCATAGCCGAGGGACTATGAGAGGGAGGTTTGGATGGACCATTATCATCTCTCTATTTATAATAAGGTTTGAAATGCTTCTTGGCCTCCTTCTCTTTTTCCATGTCAATTATTTTATTTGAAAGTTTCTGCACCATTTGGACTACACTATCTAATTCTTGTGACCGCTCATCTTTAGGTTTAGTTAACAACAAAGGATTTATGTTCCCAAAAGTTTTTTCTTCTGATTGTACAGGATATTGGTCTATACTCTCCATTTCGGCTTCCACCTTCTCAGCTTCTTCATAAGTCTCCACTAAGGTGGGCTTAACTAATTTTTTAACAAACATGGCTAGGTCAGGACCAAGAGTTGAGGTGTAATACTCGATTAGGGTGTTCTCAGCAGGTTTTGTAGCTGTATCAAAGTTATTCATGTAGGAAACAAACCTCTGAGTAAATTTATGCACCCTTTCCTTCTTTTCTTTCCTTAGGGAAATCAACCCTTTCATTAAAGCAACATGGGTTCTATGGATCCCATATTTGTTTCTAAACAATCTCTCAAAGGTATTCCAATTTGTAATTGAATTTTCCTGCAGGGAAAAATACTACAAGGCTTCTTTTCCCTTGAGAGTATGAGGGAACAATATACAGACTACGTCTTCATGCTCTGTTGCTTGTAAACCTTATAAAGCTAGATAAAAACTCTGCAAATGATCATCCACAATAATTCCTTCATTTGGTTCAAACTTGGGCAATGAATTGTCAAAATTATGAGGCATGGCATGCAATGGAGGGGTAAGTCTTAGAGGAGATCTATCCCTCCAATCAGGTGGTGGAGGAGGTTGATTTGCATTCACATTTGCCATGAGTCTAAGTGGAGATTGAGGTGGAGACTGGACAAAGGTTCAAAAAGGTGAGAAGTGAGGGGAATCTGGTCCCAACTAATTTAGGGATTGCACAATTTCCTGCAAGGCTGTTTCTACCAGCTCTTCGAAGTCTTCTACTAACATTGAATCCTCACAGTAAGGACGGTCCTTCTTACGAAACTCTCTTCTAGGTAAAGCAGGAATAATGGGTAATCCTCCAATATTCTTTGCATACGCCCTTGTAATTATCCTTAAATCATAAACTACCTCGTTATCAATGGAATAGAGATACTCTATGACTTTTTATTGAGGACTGGGTCTTTGAGGGAAATTGGTTTCAAAACTATCACCGGTGGATTATTCTTGAGAAATCGAATTTCCTCGGCTAGCTATGCACTGGTGGACCTCCTTCTAGCGCCAAAACTGTTGATGCCTGCAAAGTCCTAGGTAACAACAATAGGGATTCTCCCCAATAAGAGTTCCCAATTAGCTTGTTAGTGTTTAGTATGGGGAATCCATCTGATTTACGGTTCGGCTACCGTAGGTCAAGTAACGGTTAAATCTTGCTTCACTGGTTGCGACCCGGTCCACCGTTTAAGTGTATTTTTTTTTAATTTTATCTTTATATATGATATCCAAGTTCCTAATTAAGCGAAATTGATAGAGATAACGAAGATCTCACAATGTGATGCGCAGGATCTTACCTCTTGTCTTACCTCTTTCGTTTCTAAATCATAAAAAAATAAAAACTAGGCTAAGCTAACTAGTTCTATCTAACCTATCCCTAGGGAGCAAGATTATAGTAAGATGAGTAATGTACCGTACAACATGCATAAAGAATATTATAGTTAGTTGTTCATAATTCAGAATACATGAGTGTAAGTACAAAGATAAACAAAGAGATAGCTCATTGTTAGCTAATACATTCATTACTCGATATACTGCATAAGTTTCACAAAATTAACAAGAAATCATTCATAACAAGGAAATAATTCATAAGTCAGAATGATCTCACAGTTTGTAGAAAAAACTGAAATAGAAATAATTCAACATTCAACCAATCTACAACATGCATTTGAGAATTCACAGTGCCTTCTCCAGCATAAAATATGACTTCTTTATTATAAAAGGAAGTAGTTCTTCTTACAATAAAATTCAAAAAAAGATAGCATGAAAAAGGTCCTTTACCCTATCGACTTGATCTATATTTATACAAATTTAGATGTCTCTTGATCTCCCTTTCCCTTTGGGCTTCTTTTACAAATCAGTTACAAAAAAGGCCTTTGTCTCCTAGTGAGTTCGCTAATTTAGGAAAATATAATATTACAAAAAATGTATCAATAAAATAAACATGCTAAGTGGGACCAACCACCTCATTTATGAATTGCTTCCATATATTAGCATTTTTCGCTATGTTCTCAAACTCTAATGGCTCTAGGAATCTGATAGTGACCTCTCGTTTGGCAACTTGGTATTTTATATTTGCCACTCTGGCTGGAATCAAGCGAAGTTGATATTCCAATAGATGATTGCTTACTGCTCCCTAGGCTATTACAATTCTCAACACTTTCTCATATAAAATTTTGATCAGCTGAATACCCAGTTCATCCTCCTGCCATCTAGCCTGCAATTGTTTTAAGTATTCTTCATGCTCAAGTAATTATTCTAAACTCTTCTTTGCAGATGTTTGAAAACTGTTGTAAGTTGTAAGCACCTTTCTACATAACTCTGTACAAACACCTTTAGTCCTCTGGACTGCCTTTACTAATTATTCCGCAACTTTTTTCCTGAATTCTATTAGCTCATACTCCAGCTTCACTCTCTCTGAGTCTTTGATTGGTGCATTTGCTGGAGGTTCCTTGGTTCTTTCCAACTAAGTCAAACGTCCTTGACGAATTTCCAGGATATCTTGGGTCCTATCTATAAAATGGGAAGTTGTACTCACAATCTCCTCCAACCTAGCTTCCACTTGCCGGACTTTCAACATCTCATCTGCTATTTGGAGCTGCATCTGATGAATTTTGCTTATGAGCATGAGGGTATGCTTTGTCAATAGCTCAATATCCGTCCTTTTCTCATTTGATACTTCTAATAGAGCTTCCAACGAAGCCTTTTGGGCCTCCAATGCTGCTACTTGGGTTTCATAATGCTTAGCTCTCCCCTCAGTAGCAGTCTTCTGCAGTTCCAATTCTACAACCTTATTTTCCAAACTTCCTTTCTCCTTACTCAACTCTTCATTGGATGATTTCAAACTGTCACGTTCTTCTTCTAAGATTTGATGTCTCTGCTAAATCCTTTAAAAATCTAATAAGGTAGCCTCATATATTATTTTGGATTCTCTTCCTACCTTTTCTTCTTTCCTCAATACATCCTTCATTTCGGCCATCTTTCCCTTATATTGCTCAATGTTTTCCATAAGCCTGTCTAGATTGTGAGCATTGGCATAGGCATTTTCAATGCCCATAGAAGCCAATTGCTTCGGGTACTCTTCTACATTCTTCATTAACGCCCTTTCTGTTATTGTGGTCACTGGTGGCTGAGTCCCTACCTTTAAGGTTTTTTCTATCCTCCATGTAATAGATTTCGTTTTAGGATCAAAATGAATATCCTCCAAGCATGCCACATCATATTGCTTAGAGGGTGTAAATGGTACAAGCCCCATTTCATCTATGGGCACATGTTCCCCAGTAAGGATGCTGCTAGATGTGGATGGCAAGTTCTCTGGATCATTTCGAACAGGGCTCCACTTATGATCTCCACGTGCTACTGCTTCTTCATTTTCCTGATTTTTCCCTTCTGTGAGCTCTCATGTATCATGTATTCCTAACTCATTGTTCAAGGTTTCTTGAGCTATATCCTTTTGTATTTGTGCAATATTTTCTAAGATATCCTCCTCCTTTTTTCTCTTTTCTTCTTCTTCTATTGCCTTGGCAACTTCTTCCTCTATTTCTCTTTTCTTTTCTTCATTCAAAAGCTTCTTTGCACCTTCTACTATTTTTCAGGAATCATCCTCTTTGGACTTTCTAGCAGCTTCCTCTTCTTTGTCATTAGGTTTTGGATTGTGGCTGCTACTTCCTTTAAATCTAGGGGCCTTTCTTTTCAAACTTTTGCTCAAGGAGGCCATGCTGTAAATATTTCTGTACACTTGCTCCTCTTTGTCTACAAAGTCTGAATACTCATAATTCACCTTATGAGTTTCTTTATGAGCTGCGACCTTTCCTTGAGAATCATTTCTGTGAAAGCTCACTTCTCCAAAATGAAAGATTTCTAGCTCTTTAGCAAAATCTGGAGCACTCTTTACCCCATTAAACTTGTAGCTTCCTACATAGAAAGGTACAGGTGGAAATAGTGACTTTCTTTATATCAAATAAATGATTTCCAAAACCATCTAGGAATACTTGTCTAACTTCCTCCTTAAGCACTATGTAGTATGTTGCATACTTGGGCAGTAGTAAGGGTGCTTTGGTGCCTCCATACATTCTCAGATACGTGCCATCTTCTGTGAAAAAATAATCTCCATATTCTTTTATGGACTCTACAACTCCTTCTGATAGGAATGGACAATCTTCTAAAAAGATCATTTTATACAGGGGTCTGATGAATTCTTCACATATCAGTTGGTAGTGGTCATCATATTTATGGGCTCCCAAAATCTGGTATGCAACATATATAGGGGCCCTCCCCTCCTTCCATACATAGTTGAGCTTCTCAAACCTGTGTATAAAGAGTATGCAATATATAAAAAAAGATGACATGAAAAACTCTGATTTTCTCTGCTTATGGCCTTCCTGAGCTGCCTTGACACATTTGGCAAAGTTCCTGGTAGCTATATCTTCCCAGTTAAAAATCGTACCCTCCATGTCCACGTAATACATGAGGGGCAACCAACCAACATTATACATCTTACCATCAGCCCTACCATATTGCTTTCTCAACAATAAGTCTATTATTCTGAATGGGGTTCTAAGATGGGCCGTCTCATATTCTCCTAATTATTTATGTCTGAAAGTCTTCCCCTCAGCCACCATCTTGTTTCCATTGGTTGTATAATCGAACTTCAGACTTAGGACCCATTTTGTTGTTACACTTACCTCCTTTTCTAGTAGACTATAGGCTGCCGAAATAAAAGCAGGTGCGAAAGATGCCACAGGCTGACCCTTCTCATCATTAATCATCATTCCCACTGTGTCTATCTTGGGTAACTTCCATCCAATGACCTCTGCACAGGGAAAGATCTCTGGCCTAATTGCCATCTTAGTTATCCTAGACCTCAATATGTTCTCATACAGAACTAGGTCTCCCAAACCAGTTTCTGGCACTTTCCCTTCAACCATCATGGGGTAGATCTAACCCCATTTTAGCTCATGCTATGTTCCTATCATTGCCTTAGTGTCTTCGTACACTATTTCAATCCTTACCACCATCGAGACCTCTACATCCTCTGTGTTAGAATCGTAATCAACAACCTTAAGCTTCTTCCTTTGTTTCTTTGTCATAATTTCTGTAGTGAGTGGTACCTGTAAAAACATATTTGTCTTAGCATTCATATTTGAAACAAGGATGATCAATGTAAGCGAAACAAAAACATATGTATACATCACCGCGTCATAAAAAAAACCTAAAGTTTCCTTAACGTGTAAGTTTCATCCATTAAAACCAGCAATACAAGGCACGGGTCAGGGTTACGACTAGAAAACTACGCCAAATATGGGCAACCACTGTTGAAAACCCCTGCACTCTTCTTCCTTTATCAGAAAAAACCCCCTTTCGGCCGCAGACACTCTCTCTCATTGCGCAACAAAGCTTCAAAGAAACAAAAATGGCGGCGACGCCCTAGGGTAAAACCAATGACACAAATCCCACGGTCGATACCTAAGGATTTTCCACCTACGGGCTCTGCATAGAAGGATGAAACCACAACCCATACCAATGCCCACACATGATCAGCTGATGGGCTTCATAACGGTGTAATGTTCAGCTTCTTGAGAACTTATCGCTAACCTAGCCGATTGGGAGAAAAATTCCTCTAAACATGCATAGGACCTGGGTTACTACGAGGGAAAATAGAAACTATGAAAGCTTGACCTAAAAGAACATGGGAACTGAAACCGCCTTATATACCCAGTAAAAAACCTAACCCACTATCGATGATGGACCGCTTACACACCTTAACAAATCATTCTCTGGAAAAAAGGGGTTAGAAACCTACCTATCCACTCAAAAGAACGCCACACAGCTTAGAATGACTAACGAGTACACGCCACACGAGCTCCACGACAGAATCCACACAGTGAGCTTCGAAACAGAAAATGCTCTCCAAATTCAAACAGACTCCGTAAAAAACAAATGGTAAAAGCTTCGAAATGGGAAAATAAATAGGCTCCTCGGGATTTAAAACTTTCAACTTACTTTCACGCGTGAAACCCCAAACACCATTGGTGCCAACCAATCGCGGGCCGGAGAACATAAGTTCTCACGGACCACGCCCCAACATGGTGGATCGAACACCCTAATCCATCCACAACAACGACTCACACATCACAATCCCTCCGCAATCTCCTTGCAGCTTGGCGGAGACAACCACATCGGAAAGAAAACAAAGATGTATTTGTAACAGCGGCTCTAACTCAAAGCAACTTCTGCGATGGCGGGTCCCACCAAAATCGACTATTTACTAGACAACACCTCCGCCGTAGCGACAATGAATCGTGAAAGACTTCCGCGATAAACCTAAACAAACTCCTGCCGTAGTGGCTCATACTAGGGGAAGCATTCGCCGTAGCGGATCCCGGGGACAAATTCGAAAGACGAAAACAAAAGCTCGCCGCCGAAGCGGACACAACTCGAAAAGCTCTCCAACATAGCGGGAGTAAACGGACATCGGCGCGCTAAACAAAATGACACCCGTTATAGCAGCCTGATCATGAAAATCCTTCCGCTACAGCGGCGGTGAAAGAAAAAAAAATGCCCGTCATAGCGGCTCGCAATTTGGGAAAGGATCGCCGTAGCAGCTTGAAAACAAAGAAGAGCCCACCTTAGCGGCTCGAAACTGAGAAACCGTCTACTGCTGTGGATCAAAATTTGACTTTCTTCCTTGGTGGAAGTTGAAACTTTTGGAAATTTCATGATGGATAGAAAAATCAAACTTACAATCAAAGCAAAGGCAAACTAAGATCTTCAAAGGGGGGGCAAAAAATATCTTCAAAAAAATATTTTTGGGAAATGTTGCCGCGCCAACACATTCTTTCAACAAACGACGCATTCAACCACTACCTCAAGGTTCCCCCATGGATCCGGGTTCGATTGTTATTGGAATTGAACCTTGTCCATTGGTGAAAAACTCCTTGCTCTTCACCAATGTATCCAACTCTTTTGAGCTAATATCCTTTTATTTTGTAAGACTTGTATCCACAAAGTTTCGAACCAGTGACCATCTGCAAAGAATGCCTTAACAATACACACATTCATCATTTATTCTACACTCCATAAACTCTTAAAAACAATTTATGTTTTAAATATATAATGATAATATACTTTCATACTAAGTATCATTAAAAACAATAAATTTAACACATTAATCTAATTGATATGATCTTGAAAGATCGAGTATCTATCAAATACCATTATAGGAAGTCTATAAATTTACCTAACCAATCCTTAGGAAGCATAATTCGAAAGAAAAAAAAAAGCAAAATCATGTTATTACCTATATATATATTTTTTTAAAGATACATTAATAATAAAATTCCATTCATGGTTTTTATTTTTCAAAAGAGATAACTACATCGGTTTTATTTTTTCAAAAGAGATAACTACATCACCTCATCCAATAGCTTTGTATAATTTATATAAAAAAAATCATATTATTACATAATTTTAAATAAACTATTTTTAAAAAAATATGTTAAATTAATAATAAGAGTTCATTGATGTAATTTTTCAAAAGAGATAACTACATCACCTAATTGTTGACCTTTCTTGGATAATATTTCCACCACCTCTTGATTAGTTCACCAATATATATAATATAAAATAATCAAAAGTCATTAAATATTATTAGTGCCTTGAAATAAATGTGTAATCAGGTGGATGTCAACATGAATAATGTGAATTGTTAAAAGATATGATTTTTTAAGAAATACAATATAATAATGAGTGTTAGGATTATAATGAGAAATACAGGAGTGTTAGGATTATAATGAGAAATACAATATAATAATGAGCGAGAAATAAACATTATCACAAGAAACCACATATAGAAACACAATATACCCTAGAAACCCCATGCGGGGAAAACCAACACCAATGAAGATCTTCATTACATGGCCAAAACCGGCCATCCGGGCCAAGCGAGCTAGTCACCGCTCACCTCCAGGCCACTTTACAATGGTGTATCCTCAAGCCTTATAAAGGCTTCATCACATGCAATACCATGGGACAATACCATGGGCTACAACAAACCATGTGCCCAAACCATGTGCTAGATCTAAGCCACATTTGACTCAATCCCAAGTCAAGGTTAACCCTAACAATCCCCCCTTTAAACTTGACTTGAAGTAATCACCAACTCCCCTCAAACTTTTATCAAGAAATCTCACATACACCCCCCTATCACCTAGGTCTATCTCTCGACTTTACCGGTGAGTTACTAGGGGTATGCATGCCTTACCAGATCTTACAGCCATATGCCCATTTGCATGCAAAATTCTCCATTACAATTTTTTTTCATGTGTCTTCATTGTGACTATACCATCACCATCTACTACTTCATCCTCTCTCTTTCTTGCTCGTCCTTCCATACTTTTCCATTGCTTGTCATATGCCAAGCCCCACATCCTTAACCATAATTCATAAAACCACGAATCATCATTTCATGGACCAAATCTTGGATAGTCTTCCATGCTTAGATTCCAAACCCATTAACCAAGCTTATATTAAACAAAGCTTATTTAAAAGTTTAAACTATTAATTTAATTATCCACCTTTTTATACATCACATCCACTTAACTTTGGATTCAAAATATTTCATAACTTAAGAAATGGCCCTTTTTTTTAAGATGACGTGAATGGCATGGATCCTTCTTTAAAAACTATTTTATAATGTTTTTACCTTTGCTTCATTGAGTGACTTAACGGCATGCCATGTCCATAATTTTCTTCACGATATAATATTGCCACGATTTCTCTTTGCAAGGAAAATTCCATATTTTGACCAGCGTTTACACGCTTCTCCAGCAATCATAATGGCTCCATCTTCATTTAATGAGCACAACCTTAAATCTGATTCACACACAAACGGTTCCTTCATTGGGGCTAGACTGAGACCTCTTCACTTCAGCATTTTCTCACATATCAGTGGCACACACAGACCATATCTCTTTCATATGGAAATGTTCAATCCTCAACGGGACTACTCCTTCATGCCCTTCTCCGGATGCAACTCCTTCACGTGTTTGCTCAGCTGCGCCGCTTCTCTTTCCATGTCTGTATAGGCCTGCTACTCACATGAAATAACATCCATGCCCTCACTCTTTCAAATCTATGGCTCTGCACAAATTTATGGATCTGATTTGCGGCCTTTTGCTCCTCACACGGGCATACTAGTCTTGCATTGTGGCCTCTACACCCAGCCAAAATCTTGCCTTATACACCAGATCTTTGCACACGATCTCATTATCACACCTCTTTGATGATATTCTTAGCATCCGAGGGCATTGTTAGACCTTCATTCCCTTAGGCAGATCTGATCCCTTTTGCAACGTCGTTGCGGCTAGGGTTTCTTTTTTCACGTGTTGCTACCCTTTTCTTTTGGACAGAAGATAACTTCACACAACCAGATTTAGAAAAATGGGCCAACCCGCACAAGCCTTCAAGCTAGGGGTGGCTATAGCTTGCCCAAGAATTCACAGGTCTTTGACAAGCAATTTGCTACCTTCACACAAGCTCAAGCTCACCTATGCTCTGATACCAGTTGTTAGGATTATAACGAGCAATACAATATAATAATGAGCGAGAAATAAACATTATCACAAGCAACCACATATAGACACACAATATACCTTGGAAACCCCATGCGGGGAAAACCAGCACCAATGAAGATCTTCATTACATGGCCAAAACCGGCCATCCGAGCCAAGTGAGCTGTCACCTCTCACCTCCAGGCCACTTTACAATGGAGCAGCCTCAAGCCTTATAAAGACTTCATCACATGCAATACCATGGGACAATACCAAGGGCTATAACAAACCATGTGCTAGACCTAAGCCACCTTTGACTCAATCCCAAGTCAAGGTTAACCCTAACAAGGAGTTTCTTGGATTTTGATCTAAATAGCATATGGGAATGGAAGTACATAGTATTAAATAATATACCCAAGCTTGGGAATCAAATATCCTTAGCAAAGTGCAAGCACCACTCCAACAAGTGTGTCATCAACATGAGAGTGTGGGGAAATGGAGAAGAATGAATGAGAGAATAGGGAGATAGATGAGAATTTGACTATATGGACCTTAAAATTGCAACTAAAATCCTTCATTAAGCTCCAATGAGAGGTCTGAATGGAATCTCCATCAAACAACTTGGAAAGGAATCCAACTCCTTCGAATTTGGTTCATAAGTAGGGAGAGTGAACACTCACTATGCAATGGACAAGAAAAAGCTCTCCAAAATTCCAAAGGACAATAAAAAATGATCAAAATCCATTCTCATTCCTCATGACATTCTTTTATTAACTTCATGAGGCCTCTTAAGGTCTAATTTCACTCCATGGGATTCCTCCAACTCACCTTAGTGGTTTAGTAACTCTCATGATACTTGTCTTCCTCTTCATGCTCCAATTCTTTCCCCAATTTGAATGGTTTCCTCTAAATCCCAAATTCGACCTCTTGGTGTCTATTTTTATCATTTTCATGCCATATTTGTCATATTTCTGCAATCAGGTCTGAGTTTTTCATACTTGTCATAGAATCTTTCATCATTTGTTGTCATAGAGTGCATGAAATCTCCTTCCAAGTGGCACACCTTGTCTTCTTGTCTCTTCCTCTTCCATGGGAGTTACTTTCCTTTACCTCTTGGAATTCCTTGGCTCATTATATTATATTTGACACAACATAACCCTCCAATAATTTTACATTACCCATGTGTTCGAATTTGGATGAAGATCATGCCAAGTGTGTTGGTAATCTAGTCATCCAAAGGATCAACAAGCTTCCAAGTGTCTTCATGAACCCATGCCACCATATTTTCTTATCATTTATCATTGATCATTTATGTGACCCATTTAAATGTGAATATGGTAAACTAAAATCCTTTTGGGTCCCATAGCCCCTTATTACAAAATTTATGTCTCCATCTCAACTTAGGGAACTAGTAGGTTGGTGGAACATTATTTGCAAGTAGTATTATTTGAAAATTATTTAATTGGGGACATGACATTCCTCTCCACTCAATATTTCTTTTCCTCAAGAAATTTCAAACATGTATTTTGAATAACCTTCTTTCCTTCCAAAACTTTGCTTCAAACCTTAGCTACAATTTGAGTAGTGGCTCTCATGCACTACAATTGTGTGTTTTCAAAATTAAAGATATGTGGATCGCTAAATATTGATATATCCTGTGACATTAACACTAACACTAAAAGGATTAATAAAATCCATAAAAACAAATTTTTCACAAATAATATTTACGTCCATCTTTTGAAAAGATTTCTAAACTTTCAACGCTTTTTTGCTTCTATATAATTCTTTGAAGTTGGTACTGAGTTTCCAAAATTGAATTTCCAAGATTGTAAGAAAGCTTTAAAGAGGAATCACCATGCTTGTTTCTGCTCTACTCTGATTACAATCACCTTCTCAAGTGGTGACTCAATACCCCCTACTACTTGTTTCCCCCAAAATTGAAACCAAGCAATACCTGGATCTCATTGTGTGTATTGCACCCTTCTAAACATCATGAGTACAAAAGATATATCATGAAATCACATAACAACATAATAAAAGTGTACATCAAGAAGGTACCTCATCAAAGAATCATGAAATTGCCTGTACATCCAAGTAAGTATATCATCATGTGGACCACACACACAAGCATCACGTATTATATTATATCTGCCCCAATGACATAGGTGAGGATCCAACGTCCCATAATGCTGCTCCAAAAAAATATAATGTGCATCTAGATAATCATCCATGTGTTCTTTCATTCAATAATTGAATGAATAACCTCCACCAAAATATGAACCATATAGGGAGCAAAAAAAATTTAAGAATTCAAGTGACTCAAAGAAGTCTCATCAATGCACCCATGAATATGTATATCATCGTGATGAAACAAATATTGTTGCTGCAAATGTAAATAAGAATGTGCTCTAGTAATTTCATCATCAAAAGGTGAAATAGGAGTTTCATACTCCTCAATTGGCACCATAAAAAATAAACCTTTCACCCATACTTCACTAGGATGAATGCTGCAAAATTTGGAAGTGTAGGATGTAGGAGAAAGAACCAACTCACCCAAATGATTAGAAAGTGCAAAAGTTTCATCATGTGAAGGATCCATATGGGTAGGAACACACACCTCCCTAAAAAATGCAAAACTTTCATCACACGTTTGGTCCAAGGTAGTGGAATCATGCACTTCTTCAAAAAGTGTGTAACCATTTTCAAGAGGAAACTCAAGTTCCTCTTCCACCACAAAAAGTGATTGGATATCAATCTCATCTTAAAACACATAAAGAACCTACAAGTTTACATGTTTCTCATGATCCCTCATGTCATGAGAATCCTCCAAGCAATCTACCATATGACGATCTGAAACATGGGAGGAAGAACAAGTATCTTGCAACCACTCAAGAAGTTCCTCATTTTGAATTTTGAGCTTATGAATATCCTCATTATTATTAAAGTATGCTTCATGTGACCAGTCATTAAGCTCAACCAATTGTTTCTATCAAAAATAAAAGAAATGAAATTACCTTCAATGTTGCACATTGCTCTTTGAATCTTCACCATGTCTTCAAGGAAGGATGGATCCTCCAATGAAGAAACTTTCCAATAAGAATTTGACACCGATTATTTAGTGTCATTGAGTATTATAAGGGCCTCATGGATATTCATTTCACTAATCTTAAAATACCCTTCAATGAAGTATGGTTCATGGGAGTGAGCCTCCTCTTCTTCTTTCTTCTTGATTTGATCAATTTCTTGAAGATGAAGTGGTGATGGGGAACTTGACCTTGGTTCTTCCTTGGTGGAAGTCGAAACTTTTGGAAATTTCATGATGGATAGGAAAATCAAACTGACAATCAAAGCAAAGGAAAACTAAGATCTTCAAAGGGGGGCCAAAAAATATCTTCAAAAAAATATTTTTGGGAAATGTTGCCACGGAAACACATTCTTTCAACAAACGACGCGTTCAACCACTACCTCAAGGTTCCCCCATGGATCCGGGTTCGGTTGTTGTTGGAATTGAACCTTGTCCATTGGTGAAAAACTCCTTGCTCTTCATAGATGGATCCAACGCCTTTGGGATTTAAAAACAATAGCAGGACATGAGAGTGGGATTTGATCCACTTATGTGCCCACGGGTCACGAGACCATTTAATACAATCTCTCTAGGTGGAGCTACACATTTGACCACTACGTCAAGGTGCCCCCATGGCTCCAGGTTTGGACCTCATTGTAATTGAACATTTTCCACAAGTGAAAAACTCCTTGCTCTTCACCAATGTATCCAACTCTTTTGAGCTAATATCCTTTTATTTTGTAAGACTTGTATCCACAAAGTTTCGAACCAGTGACCATCTGCAAAGAATGCCTTAACAGTACACACATTCATCATTTATTCTACACTCCATAAACTCTTAAAAACAATTTATGTTTTAAATATATGATGATAATATACTTTCATACTAAGTATCATTAAAAACAATAAATTTAACACATTAATCTAATTGATATGATCTTGAAAGATCGAGTATCTATCAAATACCATTATAGGAAGTCTATAAATTTACCTAACCAATCCTTAGGAAGCATAATTCGAAAGAAAAAAAAAAGCAAAATCATGTTATTACCTATATATATATTTTTTTAAAGATACATTAATAATAAAATTCCATTCATGGTTTTTATTTTTCAAAAGAGATAACTACATCGGTTTTATTTTTTCAAAAGAGATAACTACATCACCTCATCCAATAGCTTTGTATAATTTATATAAAAAAAATCATATTATTACATAATTTTAAATAAACTATTTTTAAAAAAATATGTTAAATTAATAATAAGAGTTCACTGATGTAATTTTTCAAAAGAGATAACTACATCACCTAATTGTTGACCTTTCTTGGATAATATTTCCACCACCTCTTGATTAGTTCACCAATATATATAATATAAAATAATCAAAAGTCATTAAATATTATTAGTGCCTGGAAATAAGTGTGTAATGAGGTGGATGTCAACATGAATAATGTGAATTGTTAAAAAATATGATTGTTTAAGTATATATTTATTCATGATTATGAAGAGTGACAAGATCGAAAAAAAATGTAATTCCTATTGTAATAAGACAATATGAGATTCATTGCTTCACGTATAAAAACAAAAAAAAGTATTTATAAATATTAAAAATTTAGATAAACTAAATACTTCCAATTATATAAGTTGGCTTAATTGCAACTACTCTTTGTTAGGTGGATGTCAACGTGAATAAAGTGAATTGGTAAAAATTATGATTTTTTTAATAGAGATTTTAATTCAAGTAATAGCTGCATCAAGCACTAATTTAATGTTGCAGCAAGTTTTAAATAATATTTATAAGAAATATTTTATATGGTGTATAAAAGATGTTAATTGGGTCTAGTGTGAGAGGTTGAGGGAAGACTTGTTATTCTCTCCATTTGAATTTAAGTCCTACTTGTGTCATGTTCACTTTTCATGAGACAATTGTTAATTGGGATTTTCATGAGTTGATTTTTTATGGGGTTGGCAAGAGACTAGCAATCTCATTTTTGTCTTACATTTTGTTTAAACATAAATAATTACTATTTGTGTTAAGATAAAAAGATGTGTGATCAAACCATCCATATTTTTAATAATAGAAAATTGGAATGAAATAGTCCAGAAAAATTCTAAAACCTATAAAATGTAAAAAAAGGTGCTACCAAACAACACTATTCTCATATTTATAAACCTAGAACAAAGCCTTGCATGTTGTTCTAATAAAAAAACAGACATGTAAAACATATTAGAATTCAAAAAACAAAATAAAAATAAACAAATAAATAAGTAAATAACATAAAACTATCGATGTTCATGATGGGCATTCTTCTCCTTGTCTACAGTTGTATGTCCCTTTTTGGAAATTTTGGATAAATGTGGGCAAAATTCGAGCTTAACTAATCATGACTCTAGAGGGTTCCAACTTTCACCAAATGGTCCTGAATTTGAAAGGAAATGGTATAATGAGACTTAAAAAATACCAAGGTGGTTTATGGACACTTTGTATTTGAATTTATACCTGTGCCACCTTTTGGGGGGCTGATGACAAAAAGGACAAAATTACTAGTAAATTGTGATGAAATCCCCCCTACGGTGTAGGCCAACTGGGCTTCCCAACTCATGTACGAAACTCCAGAATTTGTAAGCAGAGTATGGGGATTGATATAATACCTCATGGAATTTCATTACACATGGTTATTAGTTCTACAAACTAGTTATAGAGTTCCACATTTGTTTGATAACTTTCAGTGAAATTGTTTGTGGGGAAATTGCATAACTAGCTCGATTTTGACATATCAAAGGTAGATTTAAAGGATCAAATCAATATGTGAAATATAGATACCATATATAGCATAACAATTGCTTACCCAATAGTATTAAACACCATATAAATCCCCTCATATAATCCTTGTATACAACTCATTTAGTATGGGAGTCAAATGCATGAAAACAAGTGAATTAGTAGCATGGAATTGCAAGAGTTTCACATATGGATTTCTTGGATTTAGACCCACAGAGCATAGGGACATGAAATTGCATAGTAACACATCATATAGGATGGCATAACATCATCAAAATCAGAGAACATCCTTCATACTAATATGATACAAGACTCCTTCAAGATTGAAGCCAAAGTCATGGAAACTAGTGATTCAATGGCATGGGAATGCAAGAGTTTCCCATATGGATTTATTGGATTTCAACCCACATAGAATAGGGACATGAAATTACAGATTAACACATCATATATTTCTATCACAACATCATCCAAATCATAAAATATCCATCATACACATCTGGTATAAAACTACTTCAAGATTAAAGCCAAAATCCATGAAAACTAGTGATACAATGGCATGAGAATGCAAGATTTTCATACAGGAGTTTCTTGGATTTTGATATAACTAGCATATGGCAATGAAAGTACATAGTATTAAATAATATACCCAATCTTGGGAATCAAATATCCTCAGCAAAGTGCAAGCACCACTCCAACAAGTGTGTCATCAACATGAGAGTGTGGGGGAATGGAGAAGAAGGAATGAGAGAATAGGGAGATAGATGAGAATTTGACTGTATCAACCTTAAAATTGCAACTAAAATCCTTCATTAAGCTCCAATGAGAGGTATGAATGGAATCTCCATCAAACAACTTGGAAAGGAATCCAACTCCCTCGAATTTGGTTCATAAGTAGGGAGGGTGAACACTCACCGTGCAATGGACAAGAAAAAGCTCTCTAAAATTCCAAAGGCCAATAAAAAATGATCAAAATACATTCTCATTCCTCATGACATTCTTTTATTAACTTCATGAGGCCTCTTAAGGTCTGATTTCGTTCCATGGGATTCCTCCAACTCACCTTAGTGGTTTAGTAACTCTCATGATACTTGTCTTCCTCTTCATGCTCCAATTCTTTCCCCAATTTGAATGGTTTCCTCTAAATCCCAAATTCGACATCTTGGTGTCTATTTTTAGCCTTTTCATGCCATATTTGTCATATTTCTGCAATCAGGTCTGAGTTTTTCATACTTGTCATAGAATCTTTCATCATTTGTTGTCATAGAGTGCAAGAAATCTCCTTCCAAGTGGCACACCTTGTCTTCTAGTCTCTTCCTCTTCCATGGGTGTTACTGTCCTTTACCTATTGGAATTCCTTGGCTCATTATATTATATTTGACACAACATAACCCTCCAATAATGTTACATTACCCATGTGTTTGAATTTGGATGAAGATCATGCCAAGTGTGTGGGTAATCTAGTCATCCAAAGGATCAACAAGCTTCCAAGTGTCTTCATGAACCCAAGTCACCATATTTTCTTATCATTTATCATTTATGTGACCCATTTAAATGTGAATATGGTAAACTAAAATCCTTTTTGGTCCCATAGCCCCTTATTACAAAATTTATGTCTCCATCTCAACTTAGGGAACTAGTAGGTTGGTGGAACATTATTTGCAAGTAGTATTATTTGGAAATTATTTAATTGGGGACATGACATTCCTCTCCACTCAATAATTCTTTTCCTCAAGAAATTTCAAACATGTATTTTGAATAACCTTCTTTCTTTCCAAAACTTTGCTTCAAACCTTAGCTACAATTTGAGTAGTGGCACTCATGCACTACAATTGTGTGTTTCCAAAATTAAAGATATGTGGATCACTAAATATTGATATATCCTGTGACATTAACACTAACACTAAAAGGATTAATAAAATCCATAAAAACAAATTTTTCACAAATAATATTTGCATCCATCTTTTGAAAACATTTCTAAACTTTCAATGCTTTTTTGCTTCTGTATAATTCTTTGAAGTTGGTACTGAGTTGCCAAAATTGAATTTCCAAGATTTCAAGAAAGTTTTAAAGAGGAACCACCATGCTTGTTTTTTCTCTACTATTATTACAATCACCTTCTCAAGTGGTGACTCAATACCCCCTACTACTTGTTTCCCCCAAAATTGAAACCAAGCAATACCTGGATCTCATTGTGTGTATTGCACCCTTCTAAATATCATGAGTACAAAATATATATCATGAAATCACATAACAACATAATACAAGTGTACATCAAGAAGGTACCTCGTCAAAGAATCATGAAATTTCCTGTACATCCAAGTAAGTATATCATCATGTGGACCATACACACAAGCAACACATATTATATTATATCTGCCCCAATGACATAGGTGAGGATCCAACGTCCCATAATGCTGCTCCAAAAAAATATAATGTGCATCTAGATAATCATCCATGTGTTCTTTCATTCAATAATTGAATGAAGAACCTGCACCAAAATATGAACCATATAGGGAGCAAAAAAAGCATTAAGAATTCAAGTGACTCAAAGAAGTCTCATCAATGCACCCATGAATATGTATATCATCGTGATGAAACAAATATTGTTGTTGCAAATGTAAATAAGAATGTGCTATAGTCATGTCATCATCAAAAGGAGAAATAGGAGTTTCATACTCCTCAATTGGCACCATAAAAAATAAACCTTTCACCCATACTTCACTAGGATGAATGCTGCAAATTTTGGAAGTGTAGGATGTAGGAGAAAGAACCAACTCACCCAAATGATTAGAAAGTGAAAAAGTTTCATCATGTGAAGGATCCATATGGGTAGGAACACACACCTCCCTAAAAAATGCAAAACTTTCATCACATGTTTGTTCCAAGGTAGTGGAATCATGCACTTCTTCAAAAAGTGTGTAATCATTTTCAAGAGGAAACTCAAGTTCCTCTTCCACCACAAAAAATGATTGGATATAATCAAGCTCGTATTAAAACACATAAATAACCTACAAGTTTACATGTTTCTCATGATACCCCATGTCATGAGAATCCTCCAAGCAATCTACCATCTGACAATTTGAAACATGGGAGGAAGAACACGTATCTTGCAACCTCTCAAGAAGTTTCTCATTTTGAATTTTGAGCTTATGAATATCCTCATTATTATTAAAGTATGCTTCATGTGGCCATTCATTAAGCTCAACCAAATTGTTTCTATCAAAAATAAAATACATGAAATTACCTTCAATGTTGCACATTGCTCTTTGAATCTTCACCGTGTCTTCAAGGAAGGATGGATCCTCCAATGAAGAAACTTTCCAATAAGAATTTGACACCGATTATTTAGTGTCATTGAGTATTATAAGGGCCTCATGGATATTCATTTCACTCGTCTTAAAATACCCTTCAATGAAGTATGGTTCATGGGAGTGATCCTCCTCTTCTTCTTTCTTCTTGATTTGATCAACTTCTTGAAGATGAAGTGGTGATGGGGAACTTGACCTTGGTTCTTCACTAGCTGATACAAGGTCTTCATATTTATTATCATGAGAAATTTGGATTGCAAAGACATTTTCAAATATGATCTCTATGTCACCAACATAGAGTTGTGAGCACCCATTAGTAGGTACTCCTTCACAGTTTAAGCATCCATCAGTAGATTCCCTTTGGTCCATGTCCACAGTAGAATGTGCCTTGGAATGATATTCAATATTTTTAAGGTAATCTTGTTCATTATCATGTGATGTTTCCTCATATTTTTCAAATTCACTTGGGAGTGACTTTTGATCCTCTTGATGTAATACTATTTCTATTTCACCACCCACAGAACTTGGTGACTCCTTGGTCTTCTCCATACTTGTGGATTGATTATTGTTCTTTGAGTTAAAATATTCCTTATTGTGTCTAAATACATGCAACCAACCATAAAATTATTCAAAAATAATTTTATTATGTGTCTCTCCATGATGGAAACTACTACTACCCCCTACTTCCAACTTGCCCCTAAGTTGGCTAACCATCAATTCGAACCCTTGCATAAGCTGCTTGGGTGTATCATCAAAATATGAATTAATGAGTTTCATAAATTAATATCTATCATCCATAACTTAAATAGGTTCCAACACCATGCTCTGATACCACTCTAATGTATGTTTTTGGAAATTTTGGAGAAATGCACAAATTGGGCAAAATTCGAGCTTAACTAGTCATGATTCTAGAGGGTTCCAACTTTCACCAAATGGTCCTGAATTTGAAAGGAAATGGTAGGTGAGAATTAAAACATACCAAGGTGTTTTATGGATGCTTTGTATCTAACTTAATACCTCTACAACCTTGTTTGGGTATGATGACAAAAAGGACAAAATTACTAGGGAATTGTGATGAAATCCCCCCTAGGGTGTAGGCCAACTGGGATTCCCAACTCATCTAAACCTCCCAAATTTGTAATAAGAGTATGGGGACTGATATAATACCTTATTTAATTTAATTTCACATTTTTATTAGTTCTGAAAACTATTTATAGAGTTCCACATTCGTTTGATAACTTTTAGTGAAATTGCTTATGGGGAAATTGTATAACTAGCTCGATTTTGACATATCAAAGGTAGAGTTAAAGGATCAGATCAGGATGTGAAATGTCACATCCGCAGTTTTGACCCCATTGCATTATATGTACATGATGTATATATTGTAATGATCATGGTGTGGAGCTAAAGGTCAAGGCCCCACCACTGATCGGTTATGCTATGTTTTGGATTTAGACTTGTCACCGATGGTATATCGGGGCATGCGGCATATATTATGTTTGTCATCATGTAAATATGCATCTATAATTAATTAAATGAACCCGACCAGCTATGATCGCTGCAACTAAAATGAGAAAGGGGCATGATTTTCACAAGGATAAGGATGTGGGGGAATTTGTCAAGCCTTGGCCAATGGGGTAAAAATCCATGTGTCACCTTTCTTTGTTTACCCAACCACTTTCATTGAAGAATGGATGCTGGTGGTTGAGGTAGTAATTTTTTTTGGAGTGGGGTGGTAGGAATGTCAGTCCTCACCCACACGCACACTCCACCAGCAAGAAACACTCACGCACTCTCTCCACGGTGCGTTACCTTCATGGTTGTCTTTCCTTCCTCACGATCTGCTCACCTCCAGGAACAGGCTCACCTGGTCTCACTCACACAGAAATTCACTCTCTCGACAACAGTGCTGAAATGCTGGTGCACCCCAATCCACGTCCTCTCTGTTGTTGTTCATCCGCGCGCAAGTCAGGAGTTGATCGTCCTTACACAAAGACTGTTATCTACTCATTACCCTCACGCGCAGGAGTCTGCCCATTTCACGCTCAGTTCGAAAGTCAGTATCTTCTCTTCCTCTGTGTGGTTTATGAATGTATTACCGGTGACTTCATTTCCCAAGGGCGAGCTGTTGTTTTCCCCTGTTGCGAGTTGCGCTCACTGACAAGATTCAGGGCTGTGGTCTTCCCCATGCCAGGAACTTGGTTGTCTTTCCATTTTTGGACTGTGTAAGTTCCATGGTGACTTCCCTGTTCAGATTGGGTCGCTGATTTTCCCCATGTGGTTGGCTGTGTTTGCCATGGTCTTCTTTATATTTTGGGGACTGTTGTAAATTCACTTGAGAGTCATTTTGGCCACGATAGGGCCAAGAATGACTTAGAATTTGTCTTCCCTGTCTTAAGCTGTATCAGCTGATTGATTGCCTGCGTGCAATGGTTGGTCTTCGGACTGTGTGGAGAGTAGGGATGGGGGCTTAGTTTTGCTTGACAAACCTGGTGGCTAGAAACCACACAGACAAAGCTAGAGGGCTGGCCTTTTTTTCCATCACCCCTGAATAGCATTGGAAGGGAATAAAAGGCTTGAGGGACTGTGTAGCAGAGAAGGGACTGATTCCTTGTGTTGGGTGTGTTTGGGTGTCTTAGAGGTCAGGCTAGTTTTGGTGTAGGTGTTCTTGGCTCTGTAATGAGCTCACCATCTTAGCATTAAGCCTTTCCCCAACTCCTTGATGGCCTGATAAAATCAACTATGTTGGCTTGCTTGTGTGTGTTTTGTATATCCTTGGCTACGTGTAAGCCTGCTAGTTCCCTTATTCCTTGGTGAATCATGCCCAACTTGGGGGTAGCAATGCTGCTGAGAGAATAAGGAGCATGCTGGCCTATGGTTGGGTGGAACGTTGCAGCGACGTAGCTGGTTGTGGAGCGAGCTCTTCATAAGATAAGTGATCTTGTGCATTTTACTTCTGCAACTATCTTTTCTGTTAATGATATGATGAACATGTTAAATGCATGCATGTATGAATGATGTTGGTTTCTGCTGTGTATGATGACTAATTGCATATGTGCATGTTTTACTTCAATGTATTTCCGTTCAGCATTTTGTTTCAGCAATTTTGTGCATGCTTATGTTCATGGGGCTCTTAGCCCAGGTGGTTTAAGTAATGGTGGTCGCGTCCTCTTGGCCGGTCGGAGGCTTGGGGAGGTTACATGAAATATAGAGGCCATATAAAACATAAAATTTATTCCCGAACACTATTAAACACCATATAAATCCCATCATACAATTCTTGTATACAACTTATTCAGTATGGGAGTCAAATATAGTGAATTAGTAGCATGGAATTGCAAGAGTTTCACATATGAATTTCTTGGATTTCGACCCACAGAGAATAGGGACATGAAATTACAGAGTAAAAAATAATATATTTATGTAATAACATCATCAAACTAATATAACAATCCTCATACAAATCTGATACAAGACTCCTTCAAGATTGAAGCCAAAGTCATGAAAACTAGTGATTCAATGGCATGGGAATGCAAGAGTTTCACATGTGGATTTCTTGGAATTCGACCCACAAAGAATAGGGACATGAAATTACAGAGTCTAAAATAATATATTTCTGTCACAACATCATCCAAATCATATAATATCCATCATACAAATATGGTATAAAACTACTTCAAGATTGAATCCAAAATCCATGAAAACTAGTGATACAATGGCATGAGAATGCAAGATTTTTACACAGGAGTTTCTTGGATTTTGATCTGAATAGAATATGGGAATGAAATTAAATATTCTTACATAATATACCCAATCTTGGGAATCAAATATCCTCATAAAAGTGCAAGCACCACTCCAACAAGTGTGCCATCAACATGAGAGTGTGGGGGGGTGGAGAAGAAGGAATGAGAAAATAGGGAGATAGATGAGAATTAAAATGTATGGAACTTCAACCTGCAACTAAAATCATTCATTAATCTCCAATGATAGGTCTCAATCCAACTCCCTCGAAATTGGTTCACAAGCATGGAGAGTGAACACTCATTGTGCAATTGACAAGCAAAAGATCTCCAAAATGACAAAGGCCAATTAAAAAATGATCAAAATCCATTATAATTATTCATGAAATCCTTTTATTAACTTAATTACACCTCCTAAGGTCTAATATCCCTCCATGGGATTCCTCCGACTCATCTTAGTGGTTTAGTAATTCTCATGACACTTGTCTTCCTCTTCATGCTCCAATTCTTTCCCCAAATCGAATGGCTTCCTGTAACTCCCGAATTCGACCTCTTGGTGGATATTTTTAGACCTTTCATGTCATATTTGTCATATTTCTGCAATCAGGTATGAATTTGTCATACTTTTTATAGAATCTTTCATCATTTGTTGTCATAGATTGCATGAAATCTCCTTCCAAGTGGCATACCTTGTCTTCTAGTCTCTTCCTCTTCCATGGGAGTTACTCTACTTTACCTATCAGAATTTATTGGCTCTTATATGATATTTGACACCACATAAGCCTCCGATAATGTTACATTACCCATGTGTTCTAATTGGATGAAAATCATGCCAAGTGTGTGGGGAATCTAGTCATCCAAAGGCTCCACAAGATTCCAAGCGTCTTCATGAACCCATGCCACCTTATTTTCTTAGCATTTGTCATTTATGTGACCCATTTAAATTTGAATATAGTAAAATAAAATCATTTTGGATCCCATAGCCCCTTATTACAAAATTTATGTCTCCATCACAACATAGAGAACTAGTAGGTTGGTGGAACATTATTTGCAAGTAGTCTTATTTGGAAATTATTTAATTGGGGACATGAAAATAGTAGATGCACATAAATATGGATCTTTCCTTCTAGTTTTCTCATGGTGTTGTTCCATTCTATGCTCATCCATTGTTGCAACTTGATATTGTTTAGGAGAGTCAGCTACAAATTATTAGAGAAACATAGTTCTTTAGTTCTTAAAATCCAATCCTTTGTTCCAATTCCAAGTGTAGGAATTTGTCATGTAGTTCTTTAAGTTTAGCCTCTTACTCCTCCATATTTTCTTTGTTCCATTCTTAATCCCTTACCTCCATTAAAACCAATTTTCCATTGTGCTTATCTAATTGGGTTCTCATGACTACCAGTTTTCCTCTTGATTCCTTGATATCCATTACATAATTTAGCTTTTAGTCCTTTCTCCTAGAATCCCACCTCCTCATGGAAAAAGCCACACATTCTTGACTATCATTACAATGTTATTTGCAATGAGTGATTGAATTTATCATATCCAAATCCTCACAATGAGCACAATGGTTTGAATTCATGTGAGTGGTGTCCATCTGCACAATTTAGAGCAAGTTTCCACAATTCCACTAAAACATAAGCCCTAATTTTTTAGAGATGATGCAGGGAAGAGTGAGCTAATGAAAATGGATAGAAAGAGCACCTTTCAAAGAGAAAATAATAGCCTACAATGAAATTCCCACAAGGATTGGATGCATAATGGTATGAGTATGCCAGAAAACCTATATTGAATTCCCCATAGAGCTTGGATACAAAATGTCTAGGATGGACACTAAACAATAATCCTTACTCCATCTAATTCCATTAAACCACACATAGCCATACAGCCCACCTCTTCTTCCCTCATAATGAAATCAATGTGATGAAGTTAGTGTGGATCACGGTTGAGCTTATTACCATTAATATGGAGTTGCATGAAAACATGATAATTCCACTTAGATTGGAAAATTCATTGAAAAATTATGGGTTTGAAACATTAGGGAAGGTGGATTTGCACTAAACACCCCTTATTTTCAACACCATATAATGATGGGTGTACATCCTTTATTTAACATTTCATCTAGTTACTTTGTCCAACCATCGAAGGATGTGGAATAATTCTATTGATTTAATGTTTTCCAATTGTTTTTATACTTTTGTTAAAACTAGTTTTAGTTAAGGCTCATTTGGAAATGACTTAATAATTATGTGTAAAATGATCAACATTGAATTTCTAGAACTATTATATTCTTAAATCCCAATTGATTGACTTGCATTAATACTTTCCATAATGTGATTTTCAATGCAATTTTTAATGTCTCACCTAAATCCTTAAAAATATTATATTTTTCCATCAAGATCTAAGACAACATCCATAGCCCGAACGGGTGTGTATCATTGGTGTCACTTGATATGAAGTCACTTGTTGTAAAGGAGGCGACGAGATCAAATTCCACCTGGGTTTACCTGTGTCCCATGTCTTGCAGGAGGGTGTGGTGCAACTAGGGGTATAGTGGACCCCGTGTTACACGAGTACCAACCTAGCTCCAGTTGTCGATTCCCCTAGTAAAAAAAAATATAACATCCACACCTATCAATTTATGTTATTCTTAAATCGCACATTGTATATAATTTCTATAAAGTATTATTTTATTATTATTATTTGGTAAAGATATATGATATTTCTATACATAAATAATTATAAATCTCAATTTTAGACAATCGTGATATATTTTCACTAAAACACCTCATACATTGACATTTAAATATGGATCATTGTTGATAATGCTTCCTCTCAACTAATATAGGTATTTAAAAACCACATTTCAAATTATATTTATTTATTCAAAAACCATCGATCAAAGTAATTATATTGATTTAAAAATCACAGTTCAAAGTATCACTTGAGTTGGTCTAATAGTTAAGAACATGTGTTTCTTCCTAGGAGTCCATGTTAGAATTAATTAATTAATCCTCTCTTAACCACCATAGTCTATTTGTCTTTTCCTAGATTAGGAGGTCATTGTCACTTCACTAGTGCCACGGGGGACTCACCTGGGGCCCACCTAACACTTGATGCATATGTCTGCATGAGTTTAGGAGCTCCAGAGATAAATCCCTATAATTTAGGGATTCCCTCTGAGTGCCCTTTGATTCCCATTAGTTAGTTCACTTTCAATCATCCTAGCACTAGTTTGCATGGTTTAAGGGATGTTGGGCGCATTTTATCACCTACCTAGATCAGTTAACTAATTATGAACTGATTTAGTTGACCGAAGTTGCATTAATGAGCTCTAGTGGTGATTTTTCCACACCGATTTAGCACCAAAGCCAGTTCAGGTTGGTGGATTCAAATCCTACCTAAGGAATTTGAATTCTTCTATTTGTAACACTGATGTATTACATACAATTTATTGATTAATGGATGTAATATTATTCCTCCAATTTTGTCTCCATGTGTGTACAATTTTTCCATGAATGATTGATCAATCTTTACTAAATTCTTCTTCACTTCCGCAACCTTGTTTTCACAGTGAATTCATTTAGGCCCGAGGATCCTAAGCTTTGCTAAATTAAACAGTCCATAGGTTCAAATCTTGAGGGGGTTAGAAAATGTGTACCTCTGTAGACATTATCATTTACATTGTTTCCCAGAGGGGACTCCCTTTACCCACAAAAAAAAGGGTACAATACACCAAATAGGTGTATGTATTGAATGTGACCTTAAAAATATATTATTATTATTATTACTAGTTGTTGGCACCGAGATTTGAGGCCCCAAGGTCAAGGGGAAGGACCCACTCCCGGTCAACAGCAAAACCACTTTAGACTGCGCCTCTAGCCCTGCGCAATAAGAGAGGGATCTCTCGTTTGTCTTCGGAGTCTACTCTGAGTAAGATATTCAATCAAGGATGGTCAGGAGGTCAGAATCCTGAATGAGACGAAGTGTATTAAGGTGAGATGCAGGTGGGATTATCAGGGCAAGGGACCATTGGCAATGGAGTTGAAAACCTAAGTAGGGAACATTTGTATGCGGGAAAGAAAGGTGTGGGGTTGCAAATAGAGGCAAGGTAGCCGTCGATCTTGCAATCAGGAGCTATTTCATGGGTGGTTAGAGGAGGAGAAAGAACAGCCCATCGCGTGGAGCACCAGCTATATGAATTCTGTGCAAATTTAGAATAAAACTTGATAAATGTTTGAAACAATAGCCAGAGCATAGCAAGTATGAATTCCTAACTATTATACACTAAGTTCTAGACATGAAATCAATCAACAAACTGGAATGAAAATAGGAAGCACATTTCACGTAAAGGAAAATATATATTGGAAGAAGCAATGACACATGAATCTCTATCATGAGAAACAACTCTTCCTTTGCAATTTTATTCATAACACAGACATTAGATATTATTTACAACGGAGAGCCTCAGCCCTAGAAAGTTTCCCAATCTGACCAACTCTTATCTCCCTCTATCGGGAGTGTATTTATACTATTCTAATGCTAAGACTATTAAACAAAAAACTGTTGCAAGTCACAATCAGATGTCAATAGTCTAGAGTGTGGAACTATCGCCATGTTTTACAAAATAAGAATAAACATTATGGAGCTAGTGGATGCATTCGGCCTAAGTAACAGTTTGATGGGCTCGACCGCTATGCTGGATTATGAGTGTGATGCCTCCTCCCCCACCCGAAGTGTGTGTAACCATTGTGTTCAAATGCAGCTTTTTGCATGGGCACACACTGGCAAGGTGGTTTGCATCTTTCCCCTATTCAATCACATCTGCCACCTCCTTCTTCCCTGGGTAACACTGTTAGTCGTGGGATCTGGAAGAAGGGCCACATTTCTCCTGGTTGAGACAAACCTATGAGATGGCTTGTCATTCTTATACTTCTCACCCCCAGCGAGGTGAGCTCTCCCACAGGAAATAAGGTGTAGCATATCTACACCATCCCCATCACCCTTGGAAAGTGGACTTCACAAACAGGGTTGTGCAGGCTTTAGACCCCTGACGCTCCCACCCGAACAAATGCTTATACAAGGAGAAGTCAAGGATTGTCCCTTTCTATGAAGGCTTTGGTGGCAGTGATGCTATCAGGGGTTCCTGAAAAAACACTTACGCAGAGTAAGTGTCCAGGCCTCGCGTCTTTGGGGGCGTAGGTATCATGTCTGGGCCCCAATGGCTGGTGTCATTCTTGGCAGGAAATACCAAGGTGACGGGTGAGTATGGAAGCTTCTAATTAACCATCAACACCCCCAGTCAGACAAGCTTCTCAAACCATATCTTCATCATCAAACTCTTCAGGCTTTTAAATATTCGTGGAGAAGTAGAAACTCAGGTTCTCGAGACATGTTAGTTCACTCCCATTGCTCTAAAAGTAGTATATATAAGGCTTTGAGACTGACCTTCACAATGACTGGTCAAAATTCCTACACACTCTTTTATCGAGTGTATTTGGTATCAGCATGTGTGAGGGCACGAGCAAAGTGATCCTTTACTTGCTGGGGATCTAGTTACGTCGTTTCATCAGTGGTGGCACCTTACCATTTATTGCAGTAAGTATTTATGGACACTATCTGGTACAGTTGATCCATGCTGTACAATCCACGAAGTGGATGCTCCCACGTTTCCTTGCTCTTGTGATGTAGGAAATGAAATGGTCTCCCGCGTCGAGTTGGAATCAAATAACACAAAAATCCACTTATCTTTATGGAGCATGACTCTGCCAAAGGGATGATTCCACTGGTATGCGTGCTACAAATGGCATCGGAGAAATCGGCCAATCTGCAAGGACACAGATTACATGCGTGGACGTCTCCTCCACTTTCATATTCACACTGGATGTGAAACCTGTACCCTGGAAGTCTTCTCAGCCATCCGATTTGAGGGATCTTTCACGTCCACCATCCACATCCCATTATTTCTGCTGCCAACTTTTCTCCTCTGGATACCGCGAGTAGTTTCAGATCGTGACGTGTTCCCAACCATTGATTGCGACCAACCCTTTCATGCAGTCATAGATCTGAGTGGGCCCCATTACTTTTCGCTATGAGAAATCTCGATATTCCACCTCGCTAGTTTGCATTGCGAAATAAACTGTGACCGTAGATCTCTTTTCTTTCTTGCCGCGACCATTGATCTTCGCAACCGATACCACTCTTTTGAGATTTGGGATTGCAACTTTACCCACACACGTGTGGTTTGAGAAATTAACTGAGACCGTAGATCTGACCCGAATCTCATCTCTGTCATCGAATGTTTTTTACCTTTAACCCATTTCGCAATCCGAAAAAGTGGTTTTGGTCGAGCATGTCCACTTGCACAAAATGTTTTGGAGCCATTGATCCACCATCCAATCAACCTCAACATTTGATCTTGAGTCTCGTTAATTTTTTCAGCGCACCTGCCGCTTTCTTCTTTACCTTGCACCTCTGATAACCTGAAGGGAGCTCACACAAAGTTTTCAAAGGAATGGGATCCTCCTTGAACTCCTGTCAGGCTTACAAATAGATTGTTGAAAAATGGAGTGTTAACATTAGTATAGCTATTTAAAAACTTTAAAATACACCATCATTTATTTTTTTTGGCAAAGTGGTGGAACCCCCTGACTAGCAGGGTTGCCATTGGCTGAGTAGCCACAAACCAGGGGCATCTAAGCCATCAAAATCACCCGGGGATTGCACCCAGCCTGGACCGCACCAACCCTTAACATGGTTGGATTTTTGGTATCCGACGGGATTAGAATCGGTGACCTTCCAGCTTAGGGGGCGTCTTAACCATACCCCACCACCAACTGTTCTACATCTCGTGGATTTAAAATACACCATCGTTATTTATAATTTAGAATTTAAATTTTCATTCTAAGTTGTGTGATTTTGAAAATATTAAACTCAAATTAAATTGATTTTTTTTAATGTGTAAAAGTGAAACTAATCACTTTATATATGTTTCTTCTAAGAATAGAATGATACAAAATGTTTTTAAATCAAACATATATTAAATACATACTTAGAGTAAAGTGTATCATTCAAATTGAAAAGAAGGATATTGACTAGAGCATAAAATTGTGTTAGCGAAAATCCTCGGTAGGTGCGGACACAAAATGTTTCCCTAGTCTAAATGGGATAGATCTAGAACAAATCAAAGACAACTATGAAATCCCTTCCCTGTATTTGCAAAATCACTTGATCGCAATGAAACCTTTACCTTCCCTCAGAAGGTCATCCTTGCTAATTGGAGATATTTAGCTCAGTTGATGTTTGAATAACCTGCATGTATCAGAACCAACAAAGCAATGGAAACATACAATATAATTAAGCTAATCTATATCAATGATAGAAGAGAAAGATAATAAACAATGATTATTACATGAAGTTTACAAGAAAGTGAAAACATATTGTATTAATGAAATAAATGGAAATATTATTAAAGGTTTTTTGATAGGAAGAATAATCATACTTATTGATTTTCAAGAGAGACGATTACAACATAAATAGTAGAGGAAAGCCACCAAATCAGGAAGGCCACAAAATCAGCAAATCAAATCAGCAGATATCTAGGCTAGAAAAATAGGAAACATAAACTACTAAAATATGAAATAGTAATTTCAGATTTTATTTACAAAAAATAGAATTTCCTAATTTATTCCCTAG
>LPNX010306301.1:50153-59923 GCA_001517045.1 Pseudotsuga menziesii
AATATTTGAATATTTTTTTGAAATTGTGTTTTTACCATGTTGTAAAACTTTTTCAAAATTGTTTCCACTTCAGATTTTCCCTTCATCAAATAAACCCAACTTAATCTCCTATGATCATCAATAAAGGTCACAAACCATTTTTTTCTAGAATACGTAGATGTTCTACATGGGCCCTAGATATCACTATGAATAACAGTAAATGGTGTAGTTGGTTTGTAGGGTTGGGTGGAAAATGATGCACGATGATGTTTAGCAAACTGACAAACTTCACATTGAAAAGAAGATGGGATTTTATTCCTAAATAAATTGGGAAACAAGTATGTTAAATACTGAAAACTAGGATGGCCTAACCTATAATGCCATAACATAATATCATTATCTTTGGAAACATAAACCGAATTTAAGAAAGTACTTTGACATTGTCTACTCGAGTTAGGTCCATCGTCAAGATAATAGAGTCCATCTTTTTCCTTAGCACTGCCAATCATCCTCCCCGTGGTCAATTCCTGAAACTCACAATAAGAAGAGTAGAAATTAGCTTGACACTAATGATCAGAGGTAATTTTACTAATGGACAACAAATTGCAAGACAAATTGGGAATGTGGAGCACATGATGGAGGTTTAACAACGAAGTGAGTTTGATAGTTCCTATCCCAGCAATTACCGAGAGTGAAACATCTACAATTTTGACATTTTTATTTCCTGCACACGGACTATAGGATGAGAACAATTTGGAGCAACCAGTCATATAATCAGTTGCACCAGAATCAATTATCCAAGAATGAACAGAGTTAGGAATAACACTGAAAAATGCAGTAGCAAGAGAGTTACCCTTCTGTACCAAAGAATAAGACGGAGTTAAGGACAGTTTTGGAGATTGAAACAATTGGTACAGGTGCTCTAATTGCTCTTTGGTAAAATGGACTGCATCCAAGTTGGTAGAAGGCTCTTAAGTCTCTTCAGCAATGGCTTGGTAGGCACAACCGTCACGTTTGGATTTTGGCTTCCAATTTGTTGGTTTACCATGAAGCTCCCAACACGTCTTCTTCATATGCCACGGTTTTTTGCAATTCTCGCACCACGGTTTCTTATGCCCGTCATTGTCAGAATCAACACCTATTGACACAAGAGAAGAGCTCTCAGGTTCCAGGTTGAAACCAGGTTCGGTGTTTCTCAACATGATTTTTCTCCTTGACTCCTCACGTCTAACTTCATAAAAAACTTCTCGAATAGAGGGAAATGGCTTCCTTACGAGAATGAGGCCTCGGACCTCATCCAAAATTTGATTAAGGCCGGCTAAAAACATGTAAACCCTATCATTTTCCTCTCTCTTCTTGTGGTGAGCGTAGTCATTCAAATTCTCCCAATCATCATCATAACACTAATCAAGTTCCTGCCATAATGTTACCAATTTGTTGTAATAAGTAGTAACATCGTGATCATTCTGTTTGGATTTCTAGAGTCGAGTTTTCAATTCAAAAATTTGAGAAGAATTCTCTAGGTCCGAATAAAGATCTCGAACGGCCTCCCAGACATCTTTAGTAGTGGGAAGAAATAGGTGAGGTTTTCTAATGGCAAGTTCCATGGAAT
Organism: Pseudotsuga menziesii; assembly: GCA_001517045.1. Classification (NCBI taxonomy): domain Eukaryota; kingdom Viridiplantae; phylum Streptophyta; class Pinopsida; order Pinales; family Pinaceae; genus Pseudotsuga; species Pseudotsuga menziesii. Next base: position 51,745 of record LPNX010306301.1, read on the forward strand.
TGATGATCCCAACAATAACAAGATAATTTTTGGATTGCCATTTTTTTTGGTTAGGGTCACCAACAACAGGTTTAGGGTCAGACTGCCATTTTGCCTCTACCATCGATCACCAATTTTTTGGACTAAGCCCACTCAAGATAGTTGTGCCCATTGAGTTTTGTAACCGTGAGATAAATGGATGAATTTTGGGAATAGTAATCGATAGATACAAGCATGGGAGGAATAGTGGGAATGGTTTCGGAAATACCGGAAGAGCCGGAAGAGACGGTAGGATTTTTTTGGGTGCCGATCATCGCTGACTTATACAACATCATCCCAAGCAAGAACAAAATAAAAAAAGAGCATGAGGCTCTGATATCATGAAGGTTTTTTGATAAGAAGAATAATCATTCTTATTGATTTTCAAGAGAGACGATTACAAGATAAATAGTAGAGGAAGGCCACCAAATCAGGAAGGCCACAAAATCAGCAAATCAAATTAGCAGATATCTAGGCTAGAAAAATAGGAAACAGAAACTACTAAAATCTGAAATAGTAATTTCAAATTTTATTTACAAAAAATAGAATTTCCTAATTTATTCCCTAGAAATCCGACAATTACAACCAAGCTTCAATGTTTTTCTTATCCCCACAATATTTTGATCCACAAACTCTACAAGACTCTCACTCAAGATACAAAATATTTGCCTCTCACACCTGGAGTAATTTCAATAGAATAAAGGTACTCTTCTGGTCCTCTCTCATCCATGAGGGTGAGATTGCTTATATAGGCCAAAGGGAGATCAAATGAGTTGAGATTATTTGGGAGGAAGGTGAGGGATCATCCCTAGAGGTTAGGGGTTTGAGTGCCACCTAATCTGATCGGTTGGGATAATCCTCCGCGAGGACTTTCTTCTAGAAGGTTATCGAAAGTTCTATTTTTTTTTCCTTTTTGTGAGTGCAGATGTTCTTTGCACACTAGAAATAGGAATCATGAATGGATGAAGCTCTTTTATAAAAGGCAAAGAGTGTCACCGACTCTTTCTGACAACAAGAGGTGTCAATCTTGGATGACGCACTATGTCAAGAGATGGGGTGTGTTAGGGCTCTTAGGATTAGGCTTCTAGCAAGGAAAAAATCCTCCAAAGGGTGTTTTGGCATATAAACTTCAGGGAATTAGGCAAGGTGACAATATTTTTATGTAACAGAATGCCCCCCAAAGTATAAATCTAGAGGGATGTGATAGGTGAAATACTTTGCTAGATACGATTTGGAAGCAGAGGCAAAAGAGAGACAAGTGAAGGATTTGTCTAGTATCAGATATTCTAAGTTATACTCTATCCAACTCAAATCATGGTTGTTAGCCAATACATTAAAGATCCATGTAAAATGACCAGATAGATCATGGCTACCAATAATACATTGTAGATCCATGATAAACAAGACTCAACTTTGGACATAACTACCAGACGTACACTGTAGATATATGGCATCACAACTCAAACTCGAGCATAGCCACCAGACATACATTGTGGATCCATGCAATTACTCAATAAAAAAATACTCCATCGCAACCTAGGGATAGAAAAATGTTCAAGTGAATATCAAAATACCCAGGGTCTTCTATCCATGTGAATATAATTCTTGATGTCGAACATGGTAGAAACCACTTGATTACCGGTTGTTGTTGTATACCGTTAATAAGTGTGAGGGAAATCACCATTAATGTTAATGATTCCCAAGTTACCCTAGTACATTCAAGCAACTGTGAATATATGAGTTGTAGTTGAACAATCGGTGGAATATTTCAATTGGAGGCCAATGATGAAATCCTACTGTCGAAAGCAAGGAAACCTACCATTAAGGCATGCAGGATTCAGAGTACTGACTAGTTTCTGAGACTATTTCCCAGATTATGTGCTGGTGTTGACGAGAATAGACCCTTATGTCAAGAGGTGTCAAGCTTGGAAAATGTCAAGAGATGGGGTGTGTTAGGGATCCTAGGATTAGGCTTCTAGCAAGGAAAAAATCCTCCAAAAGGTGTTTTGGCATATAAAATTCAGGGAATTAGGCAAGGTGACAATATTTAGATGTAACAGAATCCCCCCCAAAGTATAAATATAGAGGGATGTGATAGGTGAAATACTTTTTTAGATACGATTTGGAAGCAGAGGAAAAATAGAGACAAGTGAAGGATTTGTCCAGTATCAAATACTCTGAGTTATACTCTATCTAACTCAAATCATGGTTGTTGGCCAATACATTGAAGATCCGTGTAAAATGGCCAAATAGTTCATGGCTACCAATAATACATTGTAGATCCATGATAAACAAGACTCAAATTTGGACATAACTACCAGATGTACACTATAGATATATGGCATCAAAACTCAAACTCTAGCATAGCCACTATACATAAATTGTGGATCCATGAAATTACTCAATAAAAAAATACTCCATCGCAACCTAGGGATAGAAAAATGTTCAAGTGAATATCAAAATACCCAGGGTCTTCTATCCATGTGAATATATTTCTTGATGTCGAACATGGAAGAAACCACTTGATTACCAGTTGTTGATGTATACCGTTAACAAGTGTGAGGGAAATCACCATTAATGTTAATGATTCCCAAGGTACCCTAGTAAATTCAAGCAACTGTGAATATATGAGCTGTAGTTGAACAATCGGTGGAATATTTCAATTGGAGGCCAATGATGAAATCCTACCATCGAAAGCGAGGAAACATACCATTAAGGCATGTAGGATTCAAAGTAATGACTAGTTTCTGAGACTATTTCCCAAATTATGTGATGGTGTCGACGGGAGTAGACTCGTCGAAGGAGAGCCATAATGTTTCCTCCATCATCGACACAAACCTTGGAACACAAGTGATTTTGATTATGGAACAACCATGGTACTAACTCAGATATGACCAACTCGAAGGAAGGTAAGGTAACTGCAGAGGTAGGTTGTGATAAAGAATCCCATTGAGCATTGAATTGCTCGACAAGTGACTTGGTAGAATTGACTAAACGAGGCAGAAACCAGACATAATGCAAAGACAGAATGATGCATTCTTTGAATTGACTCAAAGGAGTAAAATAACTCATGAAAGTGGATCGACTTGATGACAATATGATTACCCAATAGTTTGAATGAATTTCATATAAGTGCCATGTTCAATGGTGACTATAAGCTGCCATTAATACATATGAAAAATGTTTTCCCATTCCCTTAATTTTCCCATCACGATGGATGAGTACCTCTTTGATTTTTAACGAGATGGAAAAGGGTAACAAATGTTCAATGTAGCTCATCATAGGATGAGTCCAATATCACATATTTTATGAACCTGAGAAATGAAGGGCTCATTCCTAAAAAGGGTCCTTCATTTTTTTATTTTGTGAGTCCAAAGAAGGTAAACGTGATCATCGTTTCATGTTTAGAGAATCTGAAATGACTAAAGAAAACTCTGAGATGGACATTTTCATAAATTTAGCTCACAAGGTCTGAAAAGGTATAAACATATGCCTAGGAGGAATATTCTGGTTACGATGAACTAGAGTGTACACTTTTCGTAAATAAGTCTAAACAGTTTGAAAAAGGGGTAAACTATCTCTGGATAGATGACCTTTCGAATACTTTTACAAGCATGAAAGAAACAAGTTCGCTTGGTGATATTTTCCTGTTTAGAGAGTCTGAAAAGAGATTAAAGCCAACTCTAAGGGGTTTCCTTTTTCGTATTAGGTTTTACGAGTATGAAAAAGTGATAAAAGTAGACTCGACACCTTTTCCTTGGTTTTTAATGGGCATGACTAAAGTGTAAAAAAGCGCTCATAAGCTTTTTCAATTTGACACAAAGTATGAAAAAGTCAAAAAGACACTCCTTCATAGCCAATAAAATCAAGTCCTGAAATATCCACAAAAATCTATTAGAACACATTCATATTCAAAACTTTAGAAAAATTGGTAAAAAATAAACAATATTTAACTAATTAAATATTATTTTTCATTTTTTAATTCAAAAATAGTATAAAAAGGGTCAATAGTAAAAAGAAATTAACATTTATTTTTACCATTTGAGTTTTAGGTGAAAAGAGTCCTTTCAAAGTCAATCTTTCCATGTAGATTATAGACGCTACAACTAACCATTTGTCGATTCCTTAGGTGCAGGTAAATGCTCTACCTCTCCCCTTCAATTTGGTAGTAAAAAATTTAAGTTTTTTATGGGTTTTTAATTGTTTCTTTGGGAGCTAAGAGCGCAAGCCAAGTGACACTCTTCTCCCTTTCACGTAGTGCATCGGCACACTCCCTGAAATGGGAAAGAGCATCATCCCCACTTTGTGCTCAAAGGAATTAGTCATTGGTGCCTTGTTCGCTCAAGGGGAGAGCATCGAAGACCCCCAAAGTTCTAAAACAAAAAAAAGAATAATAAAAAATTTAAACTTTTTTTGCATGGGGTGTTTCTAATGGACGATTTATGGATATTCCATAAGTTTCCAAACAACCCATGGTTATTTGTAAGGAAAGAGAGCATGAATTGGATGATTCCAAAGCCACCAATGATCCAAATACGGTGTTGAAATTAAGAGAATGTGGGCTGTAAAAATTTTCAGGATTCCAGGCATGAAGGCCCACGTTCGATTACTAGATGATCTGATCATAATGTGGGACCCAGAACAACAATATTTTCAGGTGGAGACCCATATTATTACAATATATTTACAGTACATATACTTCTTGACCAGTCTCTATAGAATAAAAAATCTAGTGTCCTTCTCCGGATCGAGGGGAGGGGAGATGACAATCGATGATCTGATTAACGAATATTGTGTGATTGGAACGAGGTACCAAGATGGGAATATCACAATCAAGAATATGACAGATAGGTTGTTAAGGATCGTTTTATTTATGATTGAGATTGTGGTAGGAAGTCATTCTACCCACCAAACTACTCGATCCCATATGTCGTATGAGTTGGAGTGCATGGATCCGACAATCTTCAAATGGAGTGAGGGGATTCTAGTAAGCCTCATAGACTACTTAACCAAGTGTCTTCGATGGGAACTTACGCAATTTGGATACAGTGTGATAGTGGTATCTTTATTTCAAGATAAAGTTCCTTTACTGCATCCACAGGTTCCACTGAAAAACCAAGTTCCATAGGACCCACGCATGTTGAGATCATGGGTCGAGGCTATGGCTCGACATGGGGGAGGAGGTGAACCTACAGTGAATTATGGGTCTGTTTTTTTCTGATGGTTGTGTGGTCATCACCTGATGGTGGAGGACTATGCCTACTCAGGGATGGAATTTAGAGGAGACCCTGATCTACCCCTTCCTGAGCACGACCAATGGAATGAAAAAGGTAAGAAAGATATCATTCTTTCATTGTTTTTTATTTTCTGGTATATATATATATATATATATATTTGTTATTTTGTGATACTAAGACACCATACTCTAGATTGAATATATTGGGCCATCACACTCAGTTGGAACATCACCTATTTAGATGCGCAGGGTGGTGAGAAATATTGTGATATAGAACATCGAGGTTGAAGAGGAACTATAGGAGATCAAGGAGAACCTGCAGAGGATGACAGTTGGGTTTCCATATATCTCTATTGATGACCTTCACCAACATTATCAATGCCATTTTGTGGGAGTTTTAGGCCACTTTGGGATATTACTCCATAGGGTAGTTTGTGTAATATACCAAACGTATATTACATTAATTAATTAATTATTATTAATTATTAATTTAGGTTATTAATTATTTATGTAAAATTCGGAATTAGAAGGACATGTTGTTTAAAGGTGTCTCTTCATAAATATATAAGCCGTATGAACTTATTGTATAAATCATCATTCAATTATAAAAATATATATTTATAAATAGTAATCCAACATGTAAGGTTTTATCCTTACAAGTGGTATCGGAGCTACCAAGATTCTTGACATATCATCTCCTCCATTCTCCTTCCCTCATATTTTCATTCCATTAATCCCCAATTTCCATTTTCATTCCACTAATCCCCCATCAAAGCTAAAGACAAGAAGTGGGTTTCTAAAACCACACTTGGTTTTATTAAACTAAACCCCTTCTTGAAATCCGCTATTCTCCTTCCCTCTTCTTTTAATTCCAGTAATCTTCCATTTCCATTTTCATTCCACTAATCCCCCATCAAAGCCAAAAACAAAACGTGGGTGTATAAAACCACAAGTGTTCCCCACAAAATAATATAATAATAATAAAATATTATTATTAATAACTATTGATATTAATTATTATTATTATATATATTTTACTTTTTCCAAAAACTATTAAATTTTTTATAATAATAGAATTATTATTTTGAATAATAAATTATTATTATAAATATTATTTTTTATAGTTAAATTTTTGGAAAAAAATCAAATCATTATTTTTTATAGTGGAACTACCATATTTCCCTCATTTAATAATACTATTATTAGCCCATTCCAAAAACCTAAAAGAGATAATAATAAAATATGAAGAATCTAGAATCGAAGAAATCGAAAGAAGACTACTTGAAGAAAAAGAATTTTATGTAGATCTGAAAACAATTAGTATTACAAATAAAAGAAAAAATATCTAAGAGGAAGGAAGGAAGAAGAAGAAGCAGTTACGGTCTCCGAAGTCTCAAGTAAAGAATACCATGAAACTGCTACTACACCTACAACCGAAGAAGTGATTACGACCCCTGAATTTTCAAGAAAGGAAGAGCTGGAAAATACTTTTGCATCCACGATAGAAAAAGTACGAAAAATCACATACATTGACACCTTACATACCTGCTCACAGAATGTTCGGGGCATTAGACTTAAGAAAGGATAAGAACCTCTGTTCGAAATACAAGATGCAAAAACCAATTCCTAGACATGAACATACACATATGCCATAAATGAACTACCATTTGAAATAAAAGATGCAAAAATAAATACCTAGCCATAAACATAAACATATGCCATAAATTTGTTGTAGTTTCTTTCAAGGAACAAAAACGAATCACATGAATGGCCCATTCTACACAACTGCAAAATCATTAAAAATGGATAGCAAAACTCTAGAACAAGTACAAATCGAAATCTATGCCAGGGATCCAAACCATAACCAAGTTCACAATCATGAAGAGGATAACGATGAAGAAGAAAAGAAAGATAAAAAGGGTATGCATGAAGATCAGAATGTGGAAGACCAAAATGAATCTGCAAAAGAGGTTGTTGTGAATGACAATAATGAAAAAAACATACAGTTCAACATATTAATGAACTTGAAGAAGTACTGGTTGAGAATAACAATAACAAAAACAAAGAGGTAGATGCGCCAGACATGAAGAAACATGATGTTGATAATGATTGTAAAGAAGATGAAGATATCCAACATTATAATGATGAATCTAAAGATGGTATCAGTAACAATTGTGAAAAAAAGAAAATAAAAGTAGAAGAGTGTCATCATGGAAATAAAGGTAGTGGAAGTGTTCCTAATCACGATGATGAAAAAGAACAAAACCCAGAAGATGTTGTGACAAATGATCAGGATAACGTAGATGAACGAAACCTAGAACATGTTGTGACAAATGATCATGATAACGTAGAAGAATGAAACCTAGAACATGATGCGATGAATGATCAGGATAATGTGGAAGAACGAATCCTAGAAGATGTTGCGACAAACGATCAAGATAACGTAGAAGGACAAAACTCAGAAGATGGTGGGACAAATGAAAAGATGAACATTCTACCAGGGGCCATAGCTCAATATGTCCCAGAATTCTACATCAAATTAGAATATCAAAAGAAAACCATCATATTAGAAGCTCAAAAGAATACCTCATATAGTTGTTATTCATTTATCTACAGAGTCATATGCATGAAAATATTTAAATGGAAACGGGACCAATTATTTCAAGAACTATTAAACCATGGCACCGTTATTCATGGCAAAAATTCTAGTTGCAACACGCTCATAGTAGATTCGTGGTGGAATCTTTTCGAAGCGAGAATATTTGTAATATACCAAACGTATATTACATTAATTAATTAATTATTATTAATTTAGGTTATTAATTATTTATGTAAAAGTCGGCATTAGAAGGACACATTGTTTAAAGGTCTCTTCATAAATATATAAGGTGCATTAACTTATTGTAGAAATCATCACTCAATTAT
>LPNX010306301.1:60032-101721 GCA_001517045.1 Pseudotsuga menziesii
TTATACTATAATCTTCTTTGCTTCATATTTTTGACCTTTTTGATGTACTAAAAGAATTTTGGCTTCAGAATTTGATGTACTGAAATCTTGTCGACCTCATATTTTGCCTCAGTCTCATATTTATATAAAAGAACTTTTATACATAAATGTGTGTCTACAATAGTGTGTTTGTACATGAATGGATGCTTATTATGTGTTTGTATGTGTTATATTTACACATGCTTTGTTATCTTGAATGAAAGTTAAGTATGAGTTATGTAACAATCCAAAAAATAACTAGCCAACGAATCACCAAATTCATTTAAATGTCTTGAATTATGTTGGTATGACACAAAATCAAAGGACCTTTCAAGAAGATGAACTCTTCGGAAAAATCTAAGAAGTAAAGGGTTACAGATAGTATATACCTGGTTTAACTAGGAAAAAACTAATTCTGAATCTAGGTAAACCCTAACCCAACTCACATCATTTGACAAAGATTCAGCTAATAGTCCAATCACTACATGATATTCCGTGACATTGCTCGTTGCGAGACCTGAAAACTTTCCACCTGAGCTTACCAAATCATTGGTAGGGGAATAGATTACCCAAGACATTGATGCAATATTCAAGGTATACCAACTAGCACCATCCATGAATCCTGAATATATAGTCATCTGTTCATTAAAGAATGAAACCATATAAGAAGTATTAACTAGGGTGAATCCTGCATTCATAAAAGAATAGAAGTCCAAACTACACACAACACACTTTATTAAAAATATTAACAATGTATCTATGTGAGGGTACCTAGGCATAGTACCTTTTAAGGTAAATCCCATTTTAGAGCTCACCCTATTTGAATTATTGAACCATTAATATATAGGGAATGAGAGCAATTGAAAAATATAATTGTACAGTGGATAGTAAGAACATTGTACACTGAACAAGACAAATTTCAGAGAAAACTGATAAGAACTGATTAGTAAATTACAACATTAATCTTCATTAATTCCAACATTATACATCATTGTTACAATAAGGATAATTCGAATCATGTGGATAATATTTGAATCTACCAACTCAATCCTGACTGACTAGATAACTAGGAGTGTCTAAGTCACTGCATGGGAGCCACTAGTCTAACTCATGATAAGTAAATTTATATGACAATCAGTTAAACTAGTTAAACGAAATAAATGAGTTAAAATGACAAGGTAAGTGGAAAAGGTGCGACTTCCCCATGCAACCATGCATAAATGGCTCTAGACTGATTGAAAGTGATCTAACTGAATGTAGTTGAAGATAAACTCAACATAACTAGTTACCTACCACGACCGACTGATGGAGGTTGCTGGTGTCACTCAGAGTGGATCCTAAAATGTAGGGAATGGTATTAGAGGCACTTAAACTCATGCATAAACATACAGTAAGTGTCATTTAACCTCTATATGTGTTACCCATACTCCAGTACAGTAAATATTCCTCCCTATGCTAGAAAAAATGATCAATAGACTATAAATGGATCAAGCCTTTACACTGAGAAGAGATCTAAGAAAGACAAATCTATTTTCTGTGAAGGGCTTGGTGAATATGTCTACAATCTGATCCTCTGTAGGGAAATAATGCAGTGTGGTAGTTTTTTTATGCACTAGTTCTCGAATATAATGCATGTGAACCTTAATCTGCTTCGTCCGCTACTCTAAAATGGGTCACTGGATATATTTATGGTACTCTGGCTGTCACAATAGATGTCCACTGAAGGTGAAGTGCGAATATTAAACTTTTTCAGGATTCCATGTACCCAAACAACCTGAATAGATTCATTTACAACTCCCCTATACTCTACTTCTGCTGAAGAGAGTGAAAGCGTTTCTTGCTTCTTATTGGACCGACAGATTGGACCAAATCCCAACAGAAACACAAATCCTAAAGCGTATTTTATATCATTCCCATCTCCACCCCAATCTGAATCTATGACACCTATGAGATCAAGATGTGCATTTATTGAACAGTGGATCCCATAATATCTAGTACCATGCACATAGCAAAAGATACGCTTTGTTGTCTTCCAATGTAGCTCATGTGTCTCTTGCATGTACCTAGAAGAAGCACTCACAACATAGGATATGTCTGGTCTCGAATGTGTGAGATATAGAAGGCTCCGAATGAGCTTTTTGAAAAGAGTGTTGTCTACCAATGGTGTAGATCCACCTTCCTCTAGCATGATGCCAGAGAGGAAAGGAAAAGGGGTTGCCTTGCAGTCTCCCATGTGTAATCTTCTGAGCATGTATAATGAGTATCTCGACTATGATATCATGATTCCTGAAGTATTTTGACTTACTTCGAGACCAATGAATTGTCTTAGTAGTCCTATATTAGTCATAGTGAATGCTTTGTTTGGAGCTGACTTCATGCTTCTCAATCCAGCATCAGAGCTACTAGTAATGAGAAATTCATCCACATACAACACAATCAATAGAAAACATCCCTCTTTCTTCTACATGTAAGAATTGCAATCTCATTTGCATATTTTAAATCTCTGTGACATGAGGAAGGAATCCATTTTGGAATACCATGCCCTAGGGGCTTGTTTAAGCCCATAGAGTGATTTCCTCAGTTTGCAAACTAACGAAAGATCCCCAATGTACCCCTCAGGTTATTTCATGTAAATATCCTCCTTTAAGTCACCATGGAAGAAGGCAATTTTTACATCCATGTCATGTACCTCCCACCGTTTTGAAGCTGCAGCTGCTAATACAAGTCTGATGGAACGAAAGATCCCCAATGTACCCCTCGGGTTATTTCATGTAAATATCCTCCTTTAAGTCACCATGGAGGAAGGAAATTTTTACATCCATGTCATGTACCTCCCACCGTTTTGAAGCTGCAGCTGCTAATACAAGTCTGATGGAGTCCATTCTTCCTACTAGAGCAAATGTCTCATTATAGTCCAATCCTTGAGACTGTGAGTACCCTTTGGCCACCAACCAATACTTGTACTTGGTTTTGGTTTCATCAGAGGCTATCTTAGTCTTGTAGACCCATTTTCACTGAACTAGTTTCCTCCATGGAGGTAAGGAGACAAGTTCCCAAGTTTTATTGTCATGTAGAAAATTCCTCATCCATAGCTTCCTGCCATATTGGATCATGGAAAGTTTCCTTGAATGTTTGAGGATTTGACCCCAATGTCATGAAGCACCTCTTGGGGAGAAGTGGATCTGTGTGGGGCAGTGTAAATGCTCTTTATGATACTAGGACATTGTTATTCTCTTATCATCTAGATACCTAACAACATACACAGTTGATTTGATTAGTTGTTGAGCCCATTTAGGCTGCTGAGATGAAGTGGATGTTGGATCTAGATCTAGATATATTGGAGGTGTAAAATCAATATCAAAATCATGTTGATATTCCTCTTCTTCTGAATCTGAATCTGAAATGTTAGACGATAAATCTATATGTGCAATAGGAAGTAAAGGAGTTTTAATACCTTCATTTGCTTCTAATGGAAGTTGTGGTTGTACTGGATCTAAGTATGACATGAAATGTGAGAATGCATATGCCTTGGAGGCATGGTCTGCAATACCTTTCACTATAATATTCCCAGTTGAGATATCTGTGATCTCTACTGAGTCAGGGCCAAATACCACTTACTTTTATAAGCCAGTGTGAGTCATCGGGTATATAGATAACAAATTTGTTGCAAGAGAGGGCACATAGAGTACATTTTTGAACTCTCCATGTTGGATTTTAATAGAACCTCTTCCTATTGCTGGGATCTGAGAGTCATCACCCATATGAATAGTAGGTCCTCCTATGAGATGGAGAGTGGTGAAGGACTTGGTTAATATGTCTGCAATCTGATCCTCTATAGGACAATAATGTAGTGCAATAGTTTTTTCATGCACTAGTTTCCAAATATAATGCATGTGAACCTCGATGTGCTTCGCCCGCTGCATCTAAAATGGGTCATTGGATATCTTAATGGTACTCTAGTTGTCACAATAGATTTCCACTAAAGGTGAAGTGCAAATATCAAACTTTGTCTAGATTCCATGTATTCAAACAGCCTAAATAGTTGCATTTACAGCCCCCCTATACTCTGCTTCTGCTGAAGAGAGTGTAAGTGTTGCTTGTTTCTTACTAGACCAACAGATTGGACCAGATCCCAACATAAACACAAATCCTGAAGTGAATTTTATATCATTCCCCTCTCCAACCCAGTCTGAATCTATGAATCCTATGAGATCAAGATGTGCATTCCATTGCATAGTGGATCCCATAATATCTAGTACCTTGCACATAGTGCAAGATACACTTTTTTTCTTTCCAATTTAGCTCATGTGGCTCCTGCATGTACCTGGAAGCAGAAATCACAGCATAGGATATGTATGGTCTCAAATGAGTGAGATATAGAAGGATCCTAATGAGTTGTCTGAAAATATTTTTGTCTACCAATGGTGTAGAGCCATATTCCTATAGCCTAATGCTAGAGAGGAAAGGAAAATGGGTTTCCTTGCAGTTTTCCATGTGGAGTATTCTAAGCATGTATAATGAGTATCTGGACTGTGAGATCATGATTCCTGAAGTATTTTGACTTACTTCAAGACCAATGAACTGTCTTAAAAGTCCTAGATCAATCATAGAGAATGCTTTGTTTGGAACTAACTTGATGCTTCTCAATCTAGCAGTAGAGCTTCCAGTAATGAGAAAGTCATCCACATACATCAAAATGAATAGCAAGGATCCCTCTTTCTTCTAAATGTAAACATTGCAATCTGATTTGCATATTTCAAATCTCTGTGACACGAAGGAGGAATCCATTTTGGAATACCATGCCCTGGGTCCTTGTTTGATCCCATAGAGTGATTTCCCCAGTTTGCAAACTAAGGAAGGATCCTCAATGTACCCCTTACGTTGTTTCATTTAAATATCCTCCTTCAAGGAACCATGGAGGAAGGCACTTTTTACATCCATGTCATGTACCTCCCACCTTTTTGAAGCTTCAATTGCCAAGACAAGTCTAATGGAGTCCATTCTTGCTACTAGAGCGAGTGTCTCATTATAGTCCAATCCTTGAAACTGTGAGTACCCTTTGGCCACCAACCAAGCCTTGTAATTGGTTGCGGTTTCATCAGAGGCTATCTTGGTCTTGTGGACCCATTTGCACTAAACTAGTTTCATCCCTGGATGAAAGGAGACACATTCCCATTTTTTTTGTCATGTAGTGAATTCCTCATCCATAGATCCCTGTCATATTGGGTCATGGAAATCTTCCTTGAATGTTTGAGGATCTGATCCCACCATAATGAAGCACCTCTTAGGGAGAAGTGGATCTATGTGGGATAGTGCACCATACTCTTTCTGATACTGGGACCTCATTCTTCTCTTATCATCTGGATATCCAGCAACATCTCTAGCTACTTTGATGAGCTGTTGAGCCCATTTAGGCTACTAAGATGAAGTGGATGTTGGAGCTATATCTAAATATATTTGAGTTGTAAACTCAATATCAAAATCATGTTGATATTCCTCTTCTTCTGAATCTGAATCTGAAATGTTAGACAATGAATATGTATCTACAATAGGAAGTAAAGGATTTTTAATACCTTCATCTGCTTTAAATGGAAGATGTTGTTGTACTAGATCTGAGTATGACATGAAATGTGAGAATGCATATGCCTTGGCGGCATGGTATACAATAACTTTCTCTATAATATTCCCAATTGAGATATCTATGATCTCTATTGAGTCAAGTCCAAATACCACTTACTTTGGTGATCCAGTGTGAGTCATCTGGTATACAGATAACAAATTTTATGCAAGAGAGGGCACATAGAGTACATTTTTGAACTCTCCATGCTGGATTTTAATAGAACCTCTTCCTGCTACTGGGATCTGAGAGTCATCACCCATATGAATAGTAGGTCCTCCTGTGAGATTGAAAGTGGTGAAGGAATTGGTGAATATGTCTGCAATCTGATCCTCTGTAGGACAATAATGCAGTGTGATAGTTTTGTCATGCACTAGTTCCTGAATATAATGCATGAGAACCTCAATGTGCTTCATCCGCTGCTTCTAAAACGGGTCACTGGATATATTTATGGTATTCTGGTTATCACAATAGATGTCCAATGTAGGTGAAGTGTGAATATAAAAATCTACAAGGATTCCATGTAGCTAAACAGCCTAAATAGCTGCATTTATAGCCCCCATATACTCTTCTTCTACTGAAGAGAGTGCAAGTATTGCTTTCTTCTTACTGGACCAACAAATTGGACCAGATCCCAACATAAACACAAATCCTGAAGTGGATTTTATATCATTCCCATCTTTGGCCCAGTAAGAATCTATGAATCCTATGAGATCAAGATGTGCATTTGTTTCATAGTGGATCCAATAATATCTAGTACCCTACACATAGTGCAAGATACACTTTGCTGTTTTCCAATGTAGCTAGTGTGGCTCATGCATGTACCTAGAAGCATCTCTCATAGAATATGATTTGTATGGTCTTGAATGTGTGAGATATAGAAGGATCCCAATGAGTTTTTTGAAAATAATGTTGTCTACCAATGGTGTAGAGCCACTTTCCTCTAGCCTGATGCCAGAGAGGAAAGGAAAAGGGGTTTCCTTGTAGTATTCCATGTGGAATCTTCTGAGAATGTCTAATGAGTATATGGACTGTGAGATCATGATTCCCAAAGTATTTTGACTTACTTCGAGAGCAATGAAATTTCTTAATAGTCCTAGATCAATCATAGGGAATGCTTTGTTCAAAGATAAATTGATGATTCTCAATCGAGCAACGGAGCTTCCAATAATGAGCAAGCCATCCACATACAATGTAATCAATAACAAGGATCCCTCTTTCTTCTGCATTTAAACATTGAAATTAGATTTTCATATTTCAAATATCTGTGACATGAGGAAGGAATCCATTTTGTAATACCATACCCTAGGGTCTTGTTTGAGCCCATAGAGTGATTTCCTCAGTTTACATACTAACGAAGGATCCTCAATGTACCCCTCAAGTTGTTTCATGAAAATATCCTCCTTCAAGTCACCGTGGAGGAAGGAACTTTTTACATCCATGTCATGTAACTCCCATCATTTTGAAGTTGCATATACCAAGACAAGTCTGATGGAGTCCATTCTTGCTACTAGAGCGAATGTCTCATTATAGTCCAATCCTTGAAACTGTGAGTACCCTTTAGCCATCAACCGAGCCTTGTACTTGGTTGTGGTTTCATCAAAGGTTGTATTGGTATTGTAGACCCATTTGCATTGAACTAGTTTCCTCCTTGGAGGTAAGGAGACAATTTCCCAAGTTTAATTGTCATGTAGCGAAATCCTCATCCATAGCTTCCTGCCATATTGGATCATGGAAAGCTTCCTTAAATGTTTGAGGATATGACCCCAACATCATGAAGCACCTCTTAGGGAGAATTGGATCTGTGTGGGATGATGCAACATACTTTTTGTGATACTGGGACCATGTTCTTCTCATATCATCTCAATACCCAACAACATACCCAGTTGCTTTGATGAGTTCTTGAGCCCATTTAGGCTATTGAGATGAAGTGGATGATGGATCTAAATATAGATATATTTGGGGTGTAAACTCAATATTAAAATCATGTTGACCTTCCTCTTCTTCTGAATATGAATCTGAAATGTTACATAATAAATCTGTATCTGCAATAGGAAGTAAAGGAGTTTTAATACCTTCATCTGCTTTGAATGGAAGCTGTGGTTGTATTGGATCTGAGTATGACATGAAATGTGAGAATGCATATGCCTTGGAGGCATGGTTTGCAATACCTTTTTCTATAATATTCCCAGTTGAGATATATGTGATATATAATGAGTCAGGGCCAAATACCACTTACTTTGGTGAGCCAGCATGAGTCATCTGGTATACATTTGTTGCAAGAGAGGGCACATAGAGTACATTTTTAAACTCTACATGCTAGATTTTAATAGAAAGTCTTCCTCCTACTGGGATCTAAGAGTCATCACCCATATGTATAGTAGGTCCTCCTGTGATATTGAGAGTGGTGAAGGACTTGGTGAATATATCTGCAATCTGATCCTCTATAGGACAGTAATGCATTGTGATAGTTTTGTCATGCACTAGTTCCCGAATATAATGCATGTGAACCTCAATTTTCTTCATCCTTCGCTTCTGAACTAGGTCACTAGATATCTTTATGGTACTATGTTTGTCACAATGGATGTCCACTAAAGGTGAAGTGTGAATATCAAACTTTGACAGGATTCCATGTAGACAAACAACCTAAATAATTGCATTTGCACCCCCCTCTATACTCTGATTCTATTGAAGAGAGTGCAAGTGTTTCTTGCTTCTTATTGGACCCACGGATTGGACTAGATCCCAACATAAAAAAAAATCCTAAAGTGTATTTTCTATAATTCCCATCTCTAGCCTAGTCTGAATCTATGAAGCCTATGAGATAAATATGTTCATTTGTTGCATAATGAATCCCTTAATATCTATTACCCTGCACATAGCACAAGATACACTTTGTTTCCTTCCAACGTAGCTCATGTGGCTCCTGCATGTACCTGGAAGTATCACTCACAACATAGGATATGTCTGGTCTCGAATGTATGAGATATAGAAGGCTCCCAATGAGTTGTCTGAAAAGAGTGTTGTCTACCAATGGTGTAGAACCACCTTCCTCTAGATTGATTCCAGAGAGGAAAGGAAAAGGAGTTTCCTTGAATTATTCCATGTGGAATCTTCTGAGAATGTCTAATGAGTATCTCGACTGTGAGATCATGATTCCTGAAGTATTTTGACTTACTTCAAGACCAATGAATTGTCTTAACAGTCCTAGATCAGTCACAGTGAATGCTTTGTTCGGAGCTGACTTGATGCTTCTCAATCCAGCAGTAGAGCTTCCGGTAATGAACAAGTCATCTACATACAACACAATCAATAGAAAGGATCACTCTTTCTTCTACATGTAAACATTACAATCTGATTTGCATATTTTAAATCTTTGTGACAGGAGGAAGGCATCCATTTTGGAAGTGTTTTTGAATGCCATGCCCTGGGGGCTTGTTTGATCCCATAAAGTGATTTCCTCAGTTTGAAAACTAGGGAAGTATCCTCAATCTACCCCTCAGGTTGTTTCATGTAAATATCCTCCTTCAAGTCACCATGGAGGAAGGCACTTTTTACATCCATGTCATGTACCTCCTGTTGGAGACATTTACCATCATACAAACTCCTTTTGGTCAAATTGTCCTAGTTAAACCACTATCCTAAGTACAATTGACATTAATTGACATCATTGGAGCATTAATTGCCATCATCCAGTCACACCCACGCCTACCTACAGTCAAGGAGGCTAATTGGAGCACTCCGGGGGTGATCTGAGTGATATTAATGCACCTAATTTCTAACTGGTGGTTACAATCAGTTCAACCAGTCAGTTAAGGTGCCTCCTCTCATTAAATATATTATTTAATGATTATTTATTATTATTTAATGATCTGGAGTCAACAGGGCACCTCCACCAACTTTTGATGGTCAGTTCAGCTTCAGTTAACCTCATCGGGGTTCATTGAAGTCATGGAGCACTAGCACTTGATGGTTGGCTTGCTATGACATGTGTTTGATCTCCTTTAGTTAAGATTCAGTCATTTATTGCACTCTGAATTCAGTTAGGGTTTGGTGAGTCAATTAGGGTTTTGGTCAAGTGGTTAACTGAGTGTGATTGAATGGCTCAGAGTCAATTAAGCTAGACTCACTCACTGAATTCGAATTGTCTCCTCAGGTATTCAAATTCTTCATGGAGTTAAGCAATTGCTTGACATTGTTATTGTAACTATTCATTGTTTATTGAATATACAGAGAGGAAACCATTTTGGTTCCGATTAACACCATTTCATGAGTATTTGTTGATTATTCTTCAATGAGATTGATTCTTAGTTCCTAGATCATGTGCAAGAATTAATATGGTATCAGAGCATACGGCGGATCAAATATCTATCTCTCAAAAACAAGCTTTTTGACAGATTTCTCCATGAAAAGTGAGCAATAGCTCAAAAATCCAGCCCTGCACTAGAAGCCAAGGCTTACCACTTAATACCCCAAGTAAAGAACTTGTTGATCAAGCTTGCTTGATTGACTATGTTGGGTGTGATGAAAGCCTAGAATGTGCAGGCTTTCCGACCTTACGGTGCCCTTTTTGTTTTGATTTGTAGGTCTTAATAGGTACAATTTCGAATGGACTCATCAATCCCTCTTCTCACCCCATTCACAAGCTATTTGGAATGGAAGTTGAAGATGATTGCATCTATGAAGAGACGAGGTCTCTATGAGGTGTCTCTTGGACATGGAAAAGAGTCTTATGAGAATGAGAATGACTAGCTAAATGACGGTGATAGAGCTATTGGAGCAATATGTCTGGCCCTTTCTCCTAGCTTGTACTACCTTATTATTGGTTCTGTTGAATACCCAAAGGAAGTCTGGACAATATTGGACAAAACCTTTGGCAAGCACAATGAGGATCATAATAGTACTTTGGAGATCACAGCCAACACCACAAGAGTTCTTTACTCAAAAGTCTTGGCCTCTACTCTCTCCAATGAAGTTCTTCAAGATGAAGATGAAGTAGAATCTTCTACACATTCAATTCGAATTGAAGAAAGTCTCCATGAAGTGACTCCTTCTCCTGATGCTCCAGAAGTTCATGAGATCTATGATATCTCATCTTCTCATATTGCTGAAACAGAAGAAGACATTCGAATCTCTGATATTGAAGAAAAACAATGCTGCACTTCCATGCAAACATTCACCGGTGATTTTCCTTTGAATTCTGTGCAAAATTTACCAATAATTGCTTCCGAAAGTGAAGAGAAATTTGATTTTTATTCCTCTAATGTTGCTGCTGGTGTGCAAATATGTAAAAAAATTGGATTATTTGGAGGAAATGTCAGATTATAAGAGTGACACATTCACTCCCCATGATCTAGATCTTCCAGCATATTCCTGCAGGATTGCATGCACCAAAATTCAGAATTTTGAAGAAAAAGACAACTGTGCATCCACCATCTCGATTGACCATAATTTTGGATCTGATATGAACCTTATTGGATCTGATATGATCTTATTTGGATATAATATGATATTTCTTGGTTCTAAATTTCATGTTCATAAACCTTCAGTACTGCTTGTAGCTGTTCTCATCAACGATGTGAAGAAACAAGTACCGCAAGTCTCCTACAAAACTGCTGCTAGGGATTTGATTTCATTTCACAGTTTTGGATCTGTTGTGAACTTATTTAGATCTGATTTAAATTCTGATCTGATATTATTTTTTTCATATTTTAAAATCCAAAAGCTTTCATTCATTCTTGTAGCTTCTCTCACCAATTTTGGTGTGAAAAATCAAGTACCGCAATTCTTCTTCAAATTTGCTTATGGGGATTTGGTGTTAGTTTCCTCTTATGAGGTTGCTGATATTTTATTTTTTGAATCATTAGATATTTCTGAAGCTATATCAGATTATGGAGCTCAATCATTTTCTCTCCATAGTCCCAGGGATTCTCTACCTTTGGTCACAAGCTCATCTCCTCACAGAACTAGTAAAGAGGAAGACATTCTGCATCCGCTTGGACACTTGCTCCTAAAAATTGGGCCTGATTTTACCACTCATGGTTTGTTGTTAAAGGCTGAAACATATCAGTTTCTTGAGTGTTCCACACATGGTTCAAATCCTCAAGAACCTTTTCTCTCTCTTCAGATGATTTCAGTTGCTCTACATGGGTCCAGTTTTCACCGTGCAGCTGTTTATATTTCTGATTCAGTTGAGTGCATTGTTCTTCTTCCAAAGTGGAAGATTCCTCCAGACATATTCATTTAGTTTGGATTTAGAGGTTCACATGCACAGTCTCAGGATGCTGCTGCATAGAAGAACCAATTCTTGATTTACTACTTAGTTTGAGGGGGGGTATTTTTCCCATGAGGTTTTCCCCGTTTCCTTGGTTATATTAAGCAGTTACTTTATTGTACAGGGTGACCTATGGCCTTAGTTTCTGGGGCCCTAGCATTTTTATGCATATATGTTTTCTAACTCTTCCTGAGTATAGCTTAAGGGGGGGTGTTGGATACATTTACCATCATACACACTCCTTTTGGTCAAATTTGCCTAGTTAAACCACTATCCTAAGTACAATTGACATTAATTGACATCAGTGGAGCATTAATTTCCATCATCCAGTCACACCCACGCCTAACTACAGTCAATGATGCTAAATTAGCCTTCTCCTACAGTCAAGGAGGCTAACTGGAGCACTTCGGGGGTGATCTGAGTGATATTAATGCACCTAATTGCTAACTGGTGGTTACAATCAGTTCAACCAGTCAGTTAAGGTGCCTCCTCTCATTAAATATATTATTTAATGATTATTTATTATTATTTAATGATCTGGAGTCAACAGGGCACCTCCACCAACTTCTGATGGTCAGTTCAACTTCAGTTAACCTTGTCGGGGTTCATTGAAGTCATGGAGCACTAGCACTTGATGGTTGGCTTGCTATGACATGTGTTTGATATCCTTTAGTTGAGATTCAGTCATTTATTGAACTCTGAATTTAGTTAGGGTTTGGTGAGTCAATTAGGGTTTTGGTCAAGTGGTTAACTAAGTGTGATTGAATGGCTTAGAGTCAGTTAAGCTAGACTCACTCACTGAATTTGAATTGTCTCCTTAGGTATTCGAATTCTTCATGGAGTTAAGCAATTGCTTGACATTGTTATTGTACCTATTCATTGTTTATTGAATATATAGAGAGGAAACCATTTCGGTTCCGATTAACACCATTTCATGAGTATTTGTTGATTATTCTTTCATGAGATTGATTCTTAGTTCCTAGATCATGTGCAAGAATTAATACCTCCCACCTTTTTGAAGCTGCAACTTCCAAGACAAGTATGATGGAGTCCATTCTTGCTACTAGAAAAAATGTCTCATTATAGTCCAATCCTTGAAACTATGAGTACCCTTTCGCCACCAATCGATCCTTGTACTTGGCTATGGTTTCATCAGAGTCTATATTGGTCTTGTAGACCCATTTGCACTGAACTAGTTTCCTCTGTGGAGGTAAGGAGACAAGTTCCCAAGTTTTATTGTCATGTAGTGAATTCCTCATCCATAGTTTCCTGCCATATTGGATCATGGAAAGCTTCATTGAATGTTTGAGGATATGACCCCAACATCATGAAGTACCACTTAGGGAGAAGTGAATCTGTGTGGGACAATGCAACATACTCTTTTTGATATTGGGACCTCGTTCTTCTCTTATCATCTGGATACCCAGCAACATCCCCAACTGCTTTGATGAGTTGCTGAGCCCATTTAGGCTACTAATATGAAGTGGATGTTGGATCTAGATATAGATATTTTCGAGGTGTAAACTCAATATCAAAATCATGTTGATCTTCCTCTTCTTCTGAATCTGAATCTAAAATGTTAGACAATAAATCTGTATCTACAATAGGAAGTAAAGGAGTTTTAATACCTTCATCTGCTTTGAATGGAAGTTGTGGCTATGCTGGATCTGAGTATGACATGAAATGTGAGAATGCATATGGCTTCGAGGCATGGTCTGCAATACCTTTTGCTATAATCTTCCCAGTTGAGATTTATGTGATATCTACTGAGTCAGGACCAAATACCACTTACTTTGGTGAGCCAATGTGAGTCATCTGTCTGGTATACATATAACAAATTTGTTGCAAGAGAGGGCACATAGAGTACATTTTTTAACTCTCCATGTTGGATGTTAATAGAATCTCTTCCTGTTTTTGGGATTTGAGAGTAATCACCCATATTAATAGTAGGCCCACCTGTGAGATTCATAGTGGTGAAGGACTTGGTGAATATGTATACAATCTGATCCTCTATATGATAGTAATGCAGTGTGATAGTTTTTTCATGTACTAGTTCCTGAATATAATGCATGTGAACTGCAATGTGCTTCGTTTACTGCTTCTAAACTGGGTCACTGGATATCTTTATGGTACTCTAGTTGTCACAATGGATGTCACAATAGATGCCCACTAAAGGTGAAGTGTGAATGTCAAACTCTATCAGGATGCCATGTAGCCAAACAACGTGAATGGATGCATTTACAAAGCCCCTATACTCTACTTCTGCTAAAGAGAGTGCAAGTGTTGCTTGCTTCTTACTGGACTAAAAGATTGGACCAAATCCCAACATAAACACAAATCTTGAAGTGGATTTTCTATCATTCCCATCTCTATCCCAGTATGAATCTATGAATCCTATGAGATCAAGATGTGCATTTGTGTCATAGTGGATCCCATAATATCTAGTACCCTGCACATAGTGCAAGATACGATTTATTTCCTTCCAATGTAGCTCATGTGGCTCTTTCATGTACCTGGAAGAAACACTCATAGCATAGGATGTGTATGGTCTCGAATGTGTGAGATATATAAGGATCCCAAGGAGTTGTTTGAAAAGAGTGTTGTGTACCAATGGTGTAGGGCCACCTTCCTCTAGCTTGATGCTAGAGAGGAAAGGAAAAGGGGTTTCCTTGTAGTCTTCCATGTTGAATTTTCTGAGCATGTCTAATGACTATCTGGACTGTGAGATCATAATTCCAAAACTATTTTGACTTACTTCAAGACCAATGAATTGTCTTAATAGTCCTATATCATTCATAGTGAATGCTTTATTTAGAGCTTACTTGATGCTTCTCAATCCAGTAGCAGAGCTTCTAGTAATGAGCAAGTCATCCACACACAGCACAATCAATAGAAAGGATCCCTATTTCTTCTGCATGTAAACATTGCAATTTGTTTTGCACATTTAAAATTTCTGTTACATGAGGAAGGAATCCATTTTGGAATAGCATGCCCTGGGGGCTTGTTTGATCCCATAGAGTGATTTCCTCAGTTTGAAAGTAAGGAAGGATCCTCAATATACCCCTTAGGTTGTTTCATGTAAATATCCTCCTTCAAGTAACCATGGAGGAAGGAACTTTTTACATCCATGCCATGTACCTCCCACCTTTTTGAAGTTGCAACTACCAAAACAAGTCTGATGGAGTCCATTCTTGCTACTAGAGAGAATGTCTCATTATAGTCCAATCCTTGAAAGTGTGAGTACCCTTTGGCCACCAAATGAGCCTTATACTTGATTGTGGTTTCATCAAAGGCTATCTTGGTCTTGTAGACCCATTTGCACTGAACTAGTTTCCTCCCTGGAGGTAAGGAGACAAGTTCCCATGTTTTATTGTCATGTAACGAATTCTTCATATATAGTTGTCTGCCATATTGGATCGTGGAAACCTTCCTTGAATGTTTGAGCTTCTGACCCAAACATCATGAAGCACCTCTTAGGGAGAAGTGGATATGTGTGGGACAATGCAACATACTCTTTTTGATACTGGGACCTCATTATTATTTTATCATCTAGATACCCAACAACACTCCCAACTACTTTGATGAATTGTTGAGCCCATTTAGAATGCTAAGAAGAAGTGGATGTTGGATCTAGATCTAGACATATTTGAGGTTTAAACTCAATATCAAAATCATGTTGGTATTCCTCTTCTTCTGAATCTGAATCTGAAATGTTAGACAATAAATATGTATCTGCAATAGGAAATAAAGGAGTTTTAATACCTTCATCTGCTTCAAATGGAAGTCGTGGTTGTATTGGATCTAAGTATGACATGAAATGTGAGAATGCATATGCCTTAGAGGCATGGTATGCAATACCTTTCACTATAATATTCTCAGTTGATATATTTGTAATCTTTACGGTGTCAAGGACAAATACCACTTGGTTTGGTGTGCTAGTGTGAGTCATATGGTATACAGATAATAAATTTGTTGCAAGAGAGGGAACATAGAGTACATTTTTGAAATCTCCATGCTGGATTTTAACAGAACCTCTTCCTACTACTGGGATCTGAGAGTCATCACCCATATGAATAGTAGGTCCTCCTGTGAGATTGAGAGTGGTGAAGGATTCCTTGGAGGCAAACATGTGGTTGGATTCTCCAGAATCTATCAAGTAAGATTTCGACTGAGTGAGGCATGCCTTAAAGGCATGACACCTCTCATGATATCCTGTCGGTTTTACAACATCATACTTCTTTACTCTTTGTTGAAGAGCAATATGGTTATGTTGAAGGAGAGTAGTCAGGTGGTTGATTTGCTTCTTCATGCACTAGCTTTAGGATGAAATCCTCTCATACATTATGGGCATCTAGTATTTTTGAATTAATTATTTTTCTTGGATCCCAAGGATCCTTCAGAAGATATATGATTCTCTTTTGGCTTCAAATCAGTGGATTTAGGATCCGTTTCCTTGTGCTTCTCTCTGTCTTGTGCATTGATTGAGTCTCACATCGAGAGAGCTTGATTATTAGAGGATCGAATCACTCCCATTTGAACCAATTTGTCCTACTCTTGTATTAAGGACTCTGCAAAAGCATCTAAGGAAGGAATCTTCCAATTGAGGATGGAATCTCTTCCGAAATCAAAGAAGGAGAAAAAGATGGATTACTCGGAACCAAGTTTTCTAAGCACAGACAACACATGTTGCACATCTTTCCTATCCAATCCACATTGTTTGTACTGCAGTACTAGAGACTTATACTTTGTGAAGAACCATTGAAGGGATTTGAAACTGCTAGGCTGTATGGCTATGAGCTCATTCTCCAATATGTTCCCTCGAAGCTCATCTTTTTTTCCAAAAAAGAATTCAAGCTTTTCCTGAGCTTCTTTCAGAGTCCTAATTCCCTCAATATGGAACAAAATATCTTGGGAGATGTGAGTACACATGAAGCCAAAATCCTCATCAATTCGATTCAAAAAATTATTATTTTCAACATGTTGTTGGGGCTCAGATTCTCTACCCATATTCATCCTATACAGGCCAATATTGTGCAAGGCTACTTGCATATCTTCCCTCCAATATGAATATTTGAAAGGTGTAAGGATACGGGGTACGAGAGATGAGGAATCCATCTCTCTGATGCTGAAAAGTCAATTATTCAAGTAGCTACGTAGGTACCTACAAGTAACACTACAAAAACCACAATCAATTCGTAATCATGGCAGTTTCAAGCATTTCCAGCTCGACATGTACACTTTCTCAGAGTTTGTCACACCTAGATAGACTTCTCTGAACAGAATTCAGAGGGAGCAAGTCTATCATTCCAGGATCTATGTGGAAACTCAACTGCTTCTGGTGTACAATGGAGGTAGGAAAAGACTTGCTGCTATCCTAAACAAGGCCTTGATGCCATGTTTAAATTATTGAACCATTGATCTATAGGTAATGAGAGCAATTGAAAGGTATAATTGTACAGTGGAATAGTAAGAACAATGTACACTGAACAAGACAAATTTTAGAAAAAACTGATCATAATTGATCAGTAAATTACAACATTAATCTTCATTAATTCCATCAGTATACAATAGTGTTACAATAAGGAGAATTCGAATCATGTGGATAATATTTGAATCTACCAACGCAATCCTTACTGACTGGCTAACTAGGAGTGTCTAAGTCACTACATGGGAGACACTAGTCTAACTCATGATAACTAAATCAGTTAAACTAGTTAAACCAGTAAAACTGACAAGGTAGGTGGAAAAATGTGCCACTTCCCCATGCAGCCATGCATAACTGGCGCTAGACTAACTAAAAGTGATCTAACTGAAGATAAACTCATCATAACTGGTTACCTACCACAGCCAATTGATGGAGGCTGCTGGTGGCACCCAGAGTGGCTCCTAAAATGTAGGGAATGGTATCAGAGGCACTTAAAATCATGCATTAACATGCAGTAAGTGGTAGTTGACCTCTATGTGTTCCCCATACTCTAGTAAAGTAAATATGTATCCCTATTCTATAAAAAATGATCGATAGGATATAAATGGACAAGGGAGGATTATAATAATCCTAACATACCCAAGGGTATCCCATGATAATCAATCAATTCATATGCTCCTTTATCTAAAACATGACTTACAATATAGGGACCATGCCACATGGATTCTAATTTTCCACCTCCCGGTTTATCATTGTTTTTATAATAAGTCAAGACCAAATCACCTTTGTTATAGAGGTGAGTTTAACGGATCAGTCGTATTGGGATTTAATTCATATCTTGTGTACCTCATTAGCTAAGGTTGCATCTCGACGAGTTTCATCCAATTTGTTCAAATACAAGAAACATTCTTCCTCCATAGTGGTATTGGGTAAAAGTTCCACAAATGTTTTTAGAAAAGGGATCTCACACTCAATAGGAAGAGTATCTTCCAACCCGTACACCAATTGAAATGGTGTTTAACCAATGGATGTCTTCATGGTGGTCTTATAATCCCATAATGCCGAAAAATAGTTGCAAGTGCCAACTAGACTTAGTTATTCCCACCATCCATTGAAGCATAGTTTTCAATACCTTATTGATGTCTTCAACCTAGCCATTCGTTTGCAGGTAATAGGGTGTTAATTTATCATGACGAAAACCTATTTTAGTGCTTAATTTCGACATCATATGGTTCCTAAAATGAGAACCGTGATCAGTCACGATGGCTTTATTGAATATGATCCTAACGATAATGTGATTAAAGATAAATAGGGCAGCAATTTTTCCATCTTCATCATATGTAGGTGTTACGGAGAGAAACTTCCTATGGCTTGGGGTGTACCACAACAGACAGATAAACCACATAAATCAATCCCTTCCCAATATTCAAGAGAAGCCAAACATCTAACACTAAAGGATCTCAAATCATACCTTATTCCAGACGGTTGAAGTAGATCCCTGTTGAGCTTTTTCCAATCCTGCTTGTATTAGTAATTGCTCTCAACAACAGCAAAAAAGACAAGCATGCTATATAATATGGTATTAGATCTACTCTAGAATATATAATCAACAATGTATAAGCAATGAAACATATCCATGGATTCAATATTCATTCAAATGCACATTATTGGAAAGGAAAAGATATTTCTTTTAATCAAATCAAAAATTACACAAGTGACAACCTCTATCGACGCATCTGCGAACCGAAGAAACTAATTCCTCCACCTAGGCCTCCACCACCTCAATCCTTCATCTCTTGATAGCAAGCTCACAAGCAAAGGAAATCTTGGGAAGAACACAAAGTGCTTCAAAGGGACAAAGGGATTTAGACTCAAGTATAAGCAAGCTACGACAACAATGGACTATAGTTTCCTTGCCCTTCAATTCCTCCCTTTAAATGTATCCAAGGGGTTCCTTATATAACACTCCAAAGGGATAATGTAGGGTCAAATCTGAGTGATATCGAGGCATATGGAAGGCCAAGAGTCAAGTGGTTCAGACACACATTAAGAAAAACTCCAAAAATATTTGGATGTATGCACACATCCTGATGTATGTGGGTTTGAGGTCAATATCCACATATACACGCGAGTATGGGATTAAAAGTCACATACAACAATAAATAGGTGTTTTAAGGGATGAACTTGGAGGATTGATCATGACAACTACATACAAAGGAAAAAATGTGGTGGATGATGGGACATAAGAAGGAAAGTAAGGAGAAGACCCAATGTTCATGTATCCACTACCACCCTCGTGAGGGTGACCACTGGTGTAAAGACCGAGCAAAGGGAATAAAAATCCTCCACAAATGGAGTAGAGGATGAAATATGACCACTCCCAAATCCATGAGCATGGTAAGGGTTTGTGATGCCCCCAAGTCTGACACCAGGGTCCATACTAGGACCAAGGACGGGTGACAGGATACCAGGCTTGCCAAAAATAAAAGGATCCGAACTCAAGAGAACATAAATATACTCAAGTAACCAGGATCCCAAAACCCCACTAGCACACAAAGAACACACTCCTAAAAGAATCTATAGCCAAAATACAAGAAAACCAAGGGGAGGATATGTGAGCTCCTGAATGCAGCAGGTATGTCTCACCTAGGAGAAGATTGAAACTCCCATACACTACAAATGGAGGTACGTAACCAATTATAGTGGCCCTCAACTTTAACGTGTAAAACAAATATGTTGTTTGACCTCTACCTGGCCATGACACTCACAGACTAATCTATGCAAGTTCCCGCTATGATAACCTAGGTAAGGCAACTATGGTCACCTCAATATAACCAATGCTTAGGCAGACAGTCGTAGACAAGATCGACCATATGGGCAGGGTAGAAAAGCATGAAACTCCCGAAAGAGCCCCCAGATACGATTACAATCCTGGAAATATCTTTGGCGCTCACAAAAGTGACCAAGGGCTATCCCAATCACAATCGTGCACACGTCCTCATGCTTAAATTGTCTCGAGAAACACTAATTATACTAAGTATTTCTCACTCTCTTCTGGCCAGACACCTAATTGTTGTTGTTTAGTAGTCTTGGAGAATTAACTCACAATGAACTATTCCAAGACTCTAAAATCTAATCTTGTTTATGAACCCTATAAAATAAAAGAGTGTAATTCATTTTATTAAGCGTTGATTTTAATTGGCTGTGAT
Source organism: Pseudotsuga menziesii (assembly GCA_001517045.1). Classification (NCBI taxonomy): domain Eukaryota; kingdom Viridiplantae; phylum Streptophyta; class Pinopsida; order Pinales; family Pinaceae; genus Pseudotsuga; species Pseudotsuga menziesii. The sequence continues at coordinate 80,576 of LPNX010306301.1, forward strand.
TACTCAAAGGGAAATGGTTGTGCAACCAATGGTATTATGACTCAGCAGTGAAATAAATATGCACACCATAATAAACCATGCCAAGTGCAATCTTTGTCAAATGAAAAATAGGGTATGCCACTACATGAGATGCATAAATAATCATTCCTTTCCAAATTCCAATGCAATCCTTCCTATATGAAATCCTAAACACAAATCTCATCCAAGCAATCCAATGCAAGTACCTCCTTAAATCCATATGTGAGATGCAAGTAAGAATGCAACTATTATGTATTTTTCAATATAAAGAATGAAAAATGCAATAAAATTCATTTAAAACTCTCAGTCTCTGCAGCAATTATAAAACACAAGCCCAGCAAGACACCAAGACAAAAATAGTAATGCACTAATGGCAAAAAAAAAAGATTAATTACTAAAACTACTTTCAAAGAAAAATCAATGAATAAGCGGTCTCTAGTCACGAAAGAATCAGTCAACAGACACCATAAGAACCCTAGAAGACCCAACCACACTCACAACCCACCCAACAACTTCCCACAACATCAAACTCAACCAAAAGGGAGGACGTACACGACTGTTTAAAGAACAGCTGCGTATGTATGCGACTTTTGGCCAAAACCTGCATGTATATGTGACTTTTGGCCAAAACACTGCGTATGTACACGAATTTTAGCCAAAAATCTACATATACAAAGAAGACAGTGGTAAAAAGCAGACCAAGATTCAAACCAATCTAGGGGAGTGTCAATAGATGAACATACTACTAAATGTGACAAATAAATGGGGAGAAATAGAGAGCAAGTCAATAATATCAAGCACATTGTGCCCCCAACCCCAAAGAAAAAACAACTAGGAACCTCTCCAGTATGGTCGACAATTCTGTTATAGAGAGAAACTTCCTATGGCTTGGGGTGTACCACAACAGACAAATAAACCACAGAAATGAATCCCTTCCCAATATGCAAGAGAAACCAAACATCTAACACTAAAGGATCTCAAATCATACCTTATTCCGGATGGTTGAAGTAGATCCCCATTGAGCTTTTTCCAATCCCGCTTGCACTAGTAATTTCTCTCAACAACAGCAAACAAGACAAGCATGCTATATAATATGGTGTTAGATCTACTCTAGCATATATCATCAACAATGTATAAGTAACTAAACATATCCATGGATTCAATATTCATTCAAATGCACATTATTGGACAGGAAAAGATATTTCTATTAATCAAATCAGAGATTACACAAGTGACAACCTTTGACGGCACGTCTGCGAACCGGAGAAACTAAGTCCTCCACCACCTCAATCCTCCATCTCTTGATAGCAAGCTCACAAGAAAAGGCAAGCTTGGGAAGAAAACAAAGTGATCCAAAGGGACAAAGGGATTTAGACTCAAGTATAAGCAAGCTACGACAACAATGGACTATAGTTTCCTTGCTCCTCAATACCTCCCCTTCAATGTATCCAAGGGATTCCTTATATAACACTCCAAAGGGATAATGGAGGGTCAAATCCAAGTGATATCGAGGCATATGGAAGGCCAAGAGTCAAGTGGTTCAGACACACATCAAGGAAAACTCCAAAAATATTTGGATTTATGCACACATCCCGATGTATGTAGGTTTGAGGTCAATATCTGCATATACATGTGATTATGGGATTAAAAGTCACGTACAACAATAAACATGTGTTTTAAGGGATGAACTTGGAGGATAGATCATGACAACTAAATACAAAGGAAAAAATGCGGTGGATGATGGGACATAAGAAGGAAAGTAAGGTGAAGACCCAACGTTCACGTATCCACTAACACCCCTGTGCGGGTGACCACTGGTGTAAAGACCAAGCGAAGGGAATAAAAATCCTCCACAAATGGAGTAGAGGATGGAATATGACCATTCCCAAATCCATGAGCATGGTAAGGGGCTGTGATGCCCCCAAGTATGACACCAAGGTCCATACTAGGACCAAGGACGGGTGATAGGATACCAGGCCTGCCGAAAATAAAAGGATCCGAACTCAAGAGAACATAAATATACTCAACTAACCACGATCCCAAAACCCCACTAGCGCACAAAGAACACACTCCTAAAATAATATATAGCCGAAATACAAGCAAACCAAGGGGAGGATATGTGAGCTCCCGAGTGCAGCAGGTATGTCTCGCTTAGGAGAGGATTGAAACTCCCATACACTACAAACAGATGTACGTATAAAACTCCCATACACTAAAACTATCAGTCTCTACAGCAAGTATAAAACACAATCCCAACAAGACACCAAGACAAAAAGAGTAATGCACTAATGGAAAAAAAAGATAAATGACTAAAACTACTTTCAAAGAAAACTCAATGAACAAGCAGTCTCTGGTCATGACAGAAGCAGTCAACAGACACCATAAGAACCCTAGAAGACCCAGCCACACTCACAACCCACCCAACAACTACCCACAACATAAAACTCAACCAAAAGGGAGGATGTACGTGACTATTTAAAGAAAAACTTCATATGTATGTGACTTTTGGCCAAAAACCTACATGTATATGTGACTTTTGGCCAAAAATCCGCATATGTACGCAACTTTTAGCCAAAAACCTACGTATACAGAGAAGAAAGTGGTAAAACACAGTCCAAGAGTCAAACCAATTTAGGGGAATGTCAATGGATGAACATACTACTAAATGTGCACATAAACGAGGAGAAATGGAGAGCAAGTCAATAATATCAAGCACATTGTGCCCCCAACCCCAAAGAAAAAACAACTAGGAACGTCCCCAGTATGGTCGCCAATTCTGTTATGCAGAGAAACTTCCTAGGGCTTGGGGTGTACCACAACAGACAGATAAACTGCAGAAATGAATCCCTTCCCAATATGCAAGAGAAACCAAACATCTAACACTAAAGGATCTCAAATCATACCTTATTCCGGACGGTTGAAGTAGATCCCCGTTGAGCTTTTTCCAATCTCACTTGCACTAGTAATTTCTCTCAACAACAGCAAACAAGACAAGCATGCTATATAATATGGTGTTAGATCTACTCTAGCATATATCATCAACAATGTATAAGCAATTAAAAATATCCATGGATTCAATATTCATTCAAATGCACATTATTGGACAGGGAAAGATATTTCTATTAATCAAATCAGAGATTACACAAGTGACAACCTCTGTCAGCACGTCTGTGAATTGGAGAATCTGAGTCCTCCACCTGGGCCTCCACCACCTCAATCATCCATATCTTTATAGAAACATCACATGAAAAGGAAATCTTGGTAAGAACACAAAGTTCTCCAAAGGGACAAAGGGATGCAGAATCAAGTATAAGCAAGCTATGGTAATAATGGACTATAGTTTCCTTGCTCTTCAATTCATCCCCTTTAATGTATCCAAGGGGTTCCTTATATAACACTCCAAAGTGATAATGGGGGGTCAAATCTGAGCGATCTCGAGGCATATGGAAGGCCAAGAGTCAAGTGGTTCGAACACACATCAAGGAAAACTCCAAAAATATTTGGATTTATGCGCACATCCCGATGTATGCGGGTTTGAGATCAATATCCATGTATACACGCGAGTATGGGATTAAAAGTTGTGTACAACAATAAACAGGTGTTTTAAGGGATGAACTTAGAAACATCAAAGGTACAATATCAGTCCATGGGGTCCAAAGAGTCTGCATAGGGACAGGGAAGGCCATAAATATGTGATCAACCATGAGTGGTAAAAACAGTTGTAACAGTAGGCATAGAATTAGCCCATTTTGTGAAATAATCGACATATTTGATAATGTAACAATGCCCCCAGGTTGAGGTAGGATTATAATGCATGAAATATATACCTTATTTTGCAAAATGACCGACAACAATGATGGGATGGAGTGGATTTGGCTGGGTGTGATTTTTTATTGGAAAATATGATGGGGCAGGCATTTATTCATAGATTCCATACAGTCTTTGAAGATCTAGGGACAAAAGTACCTAGCGTGTAGGTTTTTCTAAGCAGTATCGATCCCTGAAAGATGACCACCACAAGCTCTAGAGTGACAGTCATTCAACACAGTTTCAGCCTCATCATGAGTTAAACAACATCGCAAAATAGAATCAATGTCACGACGATACAATGTATCATTGACGATAAGGTCGTACATGGCGTGATGATGAATACAATGACGTTCGTCACAAGTTACATTCGATCAAAAGCGTTGAGTTTGGAGATACAAAATCAAATATCCGTACCAAGGTTCATTCGTACTAATGAGGAACAAAGCTTCATCAAAAAGTGAATCAATGGAATGTGTTTCCTCGGTAATTTGGGGAAGATCACATATGAGCTATGAAAATACTAAAGACTTCTTTGAACTGGATTTTGCAAATTCTAATTCAAACCCTTGGAGAATGAATATCCAACAAGAGTACTTTCCCCCAAGTACTCGTGGAATCAAGATTTAATACATGAGGTTAGAATATTCATATATGGTGGTTGTGCGAAGCAGAAATAGTGACAAAACTTCTATACTACGATGAAAATCCTTAGCATAATTTGGTGGTTGCAACACAGGTGCATGTGTGCTAGATTTTTTGACAACGTCGAATGCACATTGTGAAAGATCATCCCAAATGAAGGGTGTATTATTCTTAAAAAAACACATGAAACCAAGCGTTTTTTCGGTATAGTTGCATACAAAACGACGCAAGAATTTTGCATGACCTTGCAAAATTTGAATTTATGTGATGTTGGTAGGGGAAAAATAGCCTCAATCTTCAGAGGATCTATATGAATTCCATTCTCGAAAACAATGCATCCAAGAAATCGTCCTGTCTCAACACAAAAAACACATTTGTGGATTTAACCAGATGTTGTAATGGCGCCATCTAATAAATATGGCTCTTAGATTGCCAACACGGTGTTCTTGATGTTGTGAATGAGCAGGTAGATCATCGAGATACAATTTCACAATATGTTTAATGTCGTGCAAAGTAGAAGACATGATGCAGAAATAGTGAAGTGTTGGTTTGACAAGCACAAAAGTGGGAACAAAGAATTCGAAGTAGGAGATCTGGTTCTTAAGTGGGATCACCCGCATGATGAAAAGGGAAAGTACACCAAGTTTCAGCAGTTATGGGTAGGCCCTTTTCAAATTGCAGCAAAGCTAGGCCCCTTGACTTACAAGTTGCAAGACTTATAGGGGTGGGAAGAGAACTTACTAGTAAATGGTTTAGTTCTCAAGCCTTCTTTTTTCTTGATCATTTTGGATGTGGTTTTCTTGTACATAAATAAACATTTGGTTTGTTGCTTACTTTAGGGTATTTTTAGTTGTTTGCTTTATTTACTTAGAGTTTGATTGATTGTAATTTTGTTTTTCTTATGATTAATAAAGCAGCACAACTTTTGGTTGCATGGAGTTCATCCGAATTCTGGGTTAACTAAAATATTTGACTACAAGACTTCCTACTATTGATTCATATACTATTTGAAAGAACTTATTCAAGTTTAGAAAATTTCCTAAATGGTTATGAACACATTGAAGTCCTTCTTAATCCTTGTGAAACAACTCAGGATAAAAGGGTCCAGAATACTATTTTGAGGCTCCATTCATCTCACATTAAAAATTGTCCTAGGGGGTAACAACAAAAGACCCACGGAAAGGAATCAAGGTAAACAGTGTATTATATTTAAATAATCCCATGCCATGAATTGAAAGCCAAAAGGCTAATAAGTGTCAAAATCTCCTAGAAAACCAATATGTATCAAAGCAAGTACTAAACCATATCAGTACGTATAAGATTGCCAAATTTATTCTCCATCCGTGAGCTGAAATTTAAATATATCTCGCACACAAAAGGACACTACGGGTAGACAAGCTTGAATTAAAATTTAGAAAGAAGGCAAGCAGGAGGACTCAAAAGGGGACAAAAGTCCAAAAGCACAAAAAAGTGCAAAATAGCATGGGAATGAGGAACAAATGGATATATCTATTTACCATATGTTACGATCCTGTGGTGTCTAAAGTTGAAAACTACTCAAAGACAGAGGTAAAATGAAACTCATACTCTTGGCCTCAAAAGAGTTATCCAGAATTTGAAATCTTGGTTCCCCTTTTTCTCAACTTGGACTAGAATCAATGATTAAAGTGAATAAATCTTGCATTTGGGAATTTAGATATCTTGAAGAAATCTAGTATAGAGGTACCATCAGAGTAGTCTCTTGATCAAAGAGGATATTGTTCAAATATCTGTTTTCACCAGGTAGTCGCCAATTGTTGCAGCCGCAACTATTTCCCCGGAATTTTCAATTTTAGGACCCCCCCTTGTTTTTGTTATTATTAAATTTGGCCTAGGAGTATTTTGTTATCATTAGAGGAATTTTGGGGTCTAAAATGGGCCTCCTAAGTAAAATAATAAAATAATAGTTAAAATAATAAAATAATGGTTAAAATAATAAAATAATATTAATAAATTTTGGAGGAAGAAAGAAAAAAACTACTTTTTGTGTTCGTATTTTCGACATATCTCTCTGTGTTTTTACTCAAATTTCGATCGGGAGAGCTCATTGGATGCAGAATTTGATTCCGCATCCAACGACTACCCACACTGCATACTTTTGATGGACCCCGCTACCCCAAAAACAATAAATACCTGAAAAAACGTGTCGTTGGATGCGGAATCAAATTCTGCATCCAACGAGCTCTCCCAATCGAAATTTGAGTAAAAACACAATGAGATATGTCGAAAATACAAACAAAAAAAGTAGTTTTTTTTAATGACAAATATGCCAATTCAACCATTATGGTTGACTTATTTTATTGAAATTCTATTGGTTCTTGAATTCCAACTCACAAAAACTTATTTTGGCACGTTTTCTTATAAGGCCCATTTTAGACCCCAAATTTCCTCTAATGTTCCAGAGTTTCCCTGAGTTCAAAGATTTCTTGAAAAAACTTGGTCTTTTTCACTTTTCCATATCGGATGCTTAGTCAACTACTCTTCCAATATCGGAATCATAGTGGACTAGCCTTCCGACATTGCAGAAGAGGAATCAGCTAGCTTGTTGAGTGCCTTTGGAATCCATCGCCGATGCGTCGGAGTTAGTCTGATTTATTCTCAGACTTGATATCCTTGGAGTTAGTCTAGGTACTGAGAACAGTTGATGTATTTATCTTCAGTAAAAGCACCTCCAATGGAAACATCTCTGGAAATGGGTGGAAGTAATGACTTAGTAAGCCAATCAGCAAGTAATTGATCAGAGATGGGAGCCTAAATCAAACTACGTCATCATCTCCACTCATGTATATGATCGGATATATGGGTGGAAGTGGTATAGAAAAGTGATGTTAAGATATATGTACCCATTTTGTATCTAAATGGTAACTGGAAATATGTCAAAAAGGACATTTCTAAAGTTTTTAAATACCAAAAGGAATGTTGAGGCAATTCTATATACCATTTCGTGGAAGTTCCAGTGAGAGTTCTCTGCAAAAGTCTCAAACATATAGAACTATCAATAAGAGAATTAGATGAACACCACAAGTTATAAGTCATTATGTGTTTTTTTTATATTCACTAGGTTTATTTTCGAATGTTGGTATGTATGAAGGAAACTTTACAGGAATAGGTGGCGATGAAGGATCATGATGTATAGGATCGTTTATCAAATGTGACACATCTGGAACATAAAGTGTAGCCATAAATGGAAATTTTGGTTTGGTTGCAGATACTTGTAGTATTGATCAGGAATATGTATAACAGTAGGACCATAAGATGATTGATAAATAGGTGATGATGATCCTCTTATAACGGTTTGGTTCTGTGTTTATGGATTTGCAAATGATGCTCCTAGTGTTCCTATAGGTGGACCTTCAGGTCCTCCCAGTGGGCCTCCTAGTGGTCCTCCAGGTGATCCTCCTAGTGGTCCTCTAGGTGTGCATCCAAGTGGTCCTCCTGTAGGTGTTCCTCTTGGTGATCCACTAGGTGGTCCCCTAGGTGGTCCTCCTGATGAGTTTCCAAGTGGTCTCCCAGGTGTTGGGACATTCATCCAATTAGGTTTCCCCCATGGGGTATTCATACTTCTATGGTAGGGGATCCGAGGATAAATATTTCCCTCGGTAATTGGTTGATAGGTTTGGTTAAACATTGTAGGTTGATTCCCTCTATAAGTATAACCCTGCATGGGTTAATTAGACATAGATTGTACCCACGATGGTTGACCTATGATAGGATAAGGGATAACCACATTTTCAGTAGTAGAATATCCAATAACTACTGGTTTCCATAAAGTGGTATTCTTCCCAATATTTGAAATCATTCTCCCAGCTGTTGAAGTAACCTAGGCTACGGATTCCCCCCCCAGTCATAGATTTTATAGGATAATTCGAAACAAATGGGGATTTTGAGGTGATAAAGGTTGGGATAGAGGGTTGAACCGGATCATAAGAAACCACATTTTGAATCGGTATTCTTGAAACAGTAGTAACATAATACTGATTAGAAGTATGGTATTCAGGACTAGTTGTTTTCGAAGGGGAAGGAAAGGGCGATAATATATGTCTTATTACATTATCCTCCATTTTACACTAGTGAGACATATTATCATGAATAGGTCTAGAAAATTCATTATTTGAAAGTACCCTTGTGTCCCGTGTAGGTTTGGGTGTGACATATGAAAAGGTAGTAGTGCCATATTCGGAACCGAATTATGATGCTAGGGGATCATCTGGAGATTGCATAAATACCCAATATTGTGCTCTAGAATACCTTCTAATGGAAAGTGAAAAGATGAGTCATGCAAAGAAGGTTGTCGAACCACTACTGGAGTAGGGGTAGATGGATTTTCAAAAGAGGAATACTCTTCCCCGGATTCAGTATCTGGGATTCCTTCTTCATGTGGATCAACCATAACAGGTTGGTCCATGGTTTCCCCTTCTCTTCCTTTCTTGGTGTGAGGATATTCAGTTGGTAAACCTTGCATCTTACGTGATCTTCTCACAAGTGTATCAGCCAATATTTTGGATAAAAACGTTTCCCTAAGAGTTTTTTAATAAAAAATACCAGACACAAAAGTCCTACACTAGATAAGGCCACAATAAAACTTACGTTATAAGAGAGGTTGAAAAGTTGGATCCTCACTAGGAGTGTCAAGTCCTTACAATTCACAATATACCGCAAGGTCCAATAGTTAAATGCGACAAGGAGGATTGGGATCATACCCTTACCTGAATACCCAACTACCTAGATAGTATTTGTGTAGTATCTCCTCGAGTGTTGTTCTTGGTGTATTGCTTCGACAAGACGGATAAATAGATTTGCTCGGTTGGTTACAGGTTCCTAGAAGGGTCTCCCAATATAATCAAGATACATGGGAGCTAAAATCCAAGGGAATTGGATGCATGTAAACAAGGAATTGGAGGAGTTCTTATGAAAAATAATCATGTGAAATATTATAAGTCAAGAAAGTTAAAAGAACATGAGAATAATTATGTTACCCGTGTTTTAGAGCTTGTTTCTATAACGCATGCTTTGAAAATGTGGAGGTACTATTTAAATGCAAGGCAAGCTAGATGGATGATTTTTTATGTGAGTTTGATTTTGAGACCAAATAGATATAGGGAAAAGAGAATAAAGTGGCTGATTCACTCAATAGAAAAATGCATGTAATGCATGTGGAAGCCATTAGCATCTTCCAATTATATTTAGGGAAAAATATTGTTGAATCCCTTGCTAAATATGAACATTATGTTCTAATAAAAGATAGATTACATCAACAAAATTTGGAAAAGAGGTACTAAGGTTATCATTTGGAGGATGATGGAATTCTTATCTACAAAAATACAATGTATGCTCCTAATGTTGCAACTTTCATAATCATTATTATGGATGAAATCCATAAGATTACATATCATGGCCATCAAGGATACCATAAAACAATTACTACATCAAGGAAGCAATATTTTTTGTTGACAATGAATAAAGACATTGCTGATTATATTTCCAGATGTATGAAATGCCTGAAATTAAAGGTTGAACAACAACACCCAACATGTCTATTACAACCTTTTCCAATTCTAGAATGGAAATGGGAAGTGACAACTATGGATTTTATTACTGAGTTTCCAACTATTTCAAGGAAGCATGATTCCATCATATTTGTGGTGAATAAATTATCTAAATCAACACATTTTATTCAAGTTAAATGTACTTAAAACGATGATGAGATAGGAATGATATTTATGAAAGAAATGATCAAATTTCATGGGTTACCCAAATAAATTGTATTCGACCGAGATACAAAGTTTACTTATAACTTTTGGAAAAGTATTTTTGTATATTTGGGTACACAATTACATTTTAGTACCTCTTACCATCCACAAACAGATGGGAAACCAAAAAGAGTAATCAAATGATTAAAGACATGCTTCGCATGTATGTCATGGATAAACCATCCAAGTGGGAAGATTATCTACACTTGGTATATTTTGCATATAACAATGGGCATCAAGCATCATTGAGAATGATTTCATTTGAAGCTTTGTATGGTAGAAAGAGTAGGACATTAGTGAGTTGGGATAATTTAATGAACATAAATGTTCTGGGGTCTAAAATGCTTAAGGAAATGGATCAAAAGGTTGCAAAGTCTAGAAATAATTTGAAGGTATCCCAAGATGGACATAAAATATATGTAGATAAGAATAGAGCACATAGGGAATTTAATGTTGGGAGCCATGTTTACTTCCAAGTGATGCCAAGGAATGGTTTTAAGCTTGGAAGTTGTGTCAGGATGTCACCAAGATATTGTGGGCTATTTTAAGTGCTTGAGAGCATAGGGCTAGTTTCCAATAGAATTATATTTCCTGTTAAAACTAAGGCTCATAATGTTTTTTGTGTTTCTTTGCTTAATAAATATGTACATGATCCTAACCATGTGATTGATTAGGATGTGATATAGGTGGAATCAAAGGGAGAGTTCCAAACAAAGATATTATGCATGCTCAACAAGAAAGCAGATTTGCTTCAAAACTGAGCCATAAAATAGGGAAAGGTGCAAAGGAAGCACTTTGGTCTCGATGAGGTTACATGGGAGCTGCAATATACCATGAGATAGGCATGGTTGTTTTTGTTTGATTTTGAGGAACACCAAGGATGATGTTATTCCATTGTGAGGGGATCGTAATACCTCTGTTTTTTACCCTTGTAATGTATTAAATCAAATTATATAACTATTGTAAATATTCTAGTAAATATTCCTAGTGTGGAGCTAAAGGACAAGGCCTGCCTAGTGAATGGAAAGGCTTGTATAATTTAAATATTTCTATATGGGCCATGAGGTTGGATTTTCACGACAACTCAAAAATATATGTAAAAAAATAATAAGATGGTCAAAGATGGTTGTGTAAAGAGCACTATAGGGGTTATGATTCCACTATAAGGGAAGAGGAAATGGGCCATATGGGAGATCAAATCCTCTATGTCCAAGTGTAAACCTTAGAAATCATCCATTTGCGACCATGTGAGTTAAATGATACAATTAATTCCTTTTGATTTACTAATTATAATAATTGGATGCATGTGTGGGAATGGTATCCTCATGCAGTTATGGAAGCATGGGATTAATATACTTCTATGAGAATTGTAAGAGTCCTTCCTATAAGTGATGTCATTTGTATTTTCACCATCCACTCATTTATTTTGGTGTATATCACTCATTCTCCATGCATATTTTTACACTACTTAGATTTATTCATGTTTCTCTCCATTACCAACTACTAGTCTATGAAATTAACTGGAAATTGGAATTGTGAATAGGAAATTGCAAGCATTAGAAGAAAGAGGATGGTTGTTGGTGAGAACATGGGTTGGAAAATATAGGAACCTTTACCCATTTCATATTTATGCTCTTGAATTAATGTTAAATGAGACAATTACTTCCTTTTGATTTACTAAATCCAATCATTAGATGCATGTGTGAGGTTGGTGGGAAATGTCTCCTCATGTAGTTATGGAAGCATGGGATTAATATACTTCTATGAAAATTGTAAGAGTCTTTCCTTCTATGGTCATAAGTGATGTCAGTTGTATTTTCACCATCCTTTCATCTCTTTTGGTGTCTATCACTCATTCTCCATGCATATTTTTACACTACTTAGAGTTATTCATGTTTCTCTCCATTACCAACTACTAGACTATGAAATTAACTGGAAATTGAAATTGTGAATGGGAAATTGCAAGCACTAGAATAAAGGGGATGGTTGTAGGTGAGCATATGGGTTGGTAAATATAGGAAACTTTACGCATTGCATATTTCATATTCTAGAATGCTTGTTAATCCATGAATTAATGTTATAGGAGAATCTCCAACTACATATAACAGTTTGGACTCTTTTTGCATACACAAGTAAGCATTGTGAGGGTTGGATTTCATGAGGGAAATGTTGAGAATTGAAGGGAAATTCCTTCCTTAACTTGTGTGTGGAATTAGAAGAGAGTGTTGTGGATAGGATGGTTGAGTTAGATTCCTGTAATTGTCCAATGGTGAGCAATTTGGCTAAGCATGAGAGCAAATGGGTTTTGGTCTGGAAGAGAGAAGCATGTATGTGTTTCCTTCAACCTAGTTACCTCATAGATCAGATTAGAGGTGGTATCTATAGATGATACTAATGATTGGGTGGAAAATCGCTCTTAAACAAACAATTGCTTGAATCTTCTTCTTTAAAAAAATAAGTATTCTCTTTGTGTATGGATGTGAAATAATTTTATTTAGTTATTGTGATAAATATGCTTGTTTATGCATTGATGAATAAGAAAACCCAAGTATAGTAAAGGGAATTCCAAAGGTGGTTTTTATTAGGAATATTTCAGCCTTGCAGTTGAAGTTATTTAAAAATGTTTTTAATTGCATGCAGCCCATGTATTGGTTAGAACATACAATGAAGTTCGCCTGTTGGAGGAATATTAAGTCTTGAAAGAATCCAATGATGTATCCCATGATGAAGTTCTAGGAATTCCTCCCAAGAGGGATATTTATTTCAAAATTAATCTTGTGTTGGGGCTAGCACTAGTGTCTCATACACTTTATAGAATGAGTACCCTATAATTGCTAGAGTTGAAAATACAATTGTAGGAATTGTTGGAAAAGAAATGCATTCATCCAAGTATGTCTCCATGAGGAGCACCAATGTTATTTGTGAAAAATAAAGATCAAACACTTAGGTTGTGCATTGATTTCATGCAACTTAATACAACTATAGTGAAAAAACATGTATTTTTTACCTCGAATTAATGATCGCTTTAATCAAATGAAGGGAAAATATATTTTCAAAGATTGATTTGAGATCTATTTACCATCAAGTGAGAATCAAGGAAGAAGAAATACATAAAACAAACTTTAGAATGTGTCATGGACCAAATTTTGCATTGGATCACAGTTCCCTAATCACATTTAGCATATTCATGAGAGCTTGTCAAATTGATGCTAAGGGTCAAATAATTGTCGAGGAACATTACTAGTTTCCTAGGTTGGGGGTGGAAGCTTTGGGATTTGGAATAAGGGGGACAATAGATGATGTTTAAAAATTAGAATGGAATAAATATTTAATAAAGGAGATAAATAAATAAATACGAGCCAAAATCAAAGTGGCAATTGATCATGAAGACACATGTAGGATGTGGGACCCACACAAGCTAGATTTTATATGTCATTTCGAATCCATAAGAATAAAAAGGGTCTTGGGATGAGTTGGAAGGTCAATATAATTGGCATGAATCAATTAAGGTCAAATTAGAGTGGAAGAGTAACTCCCATGTAAGAGGAAGAGGCATTTTGGAGCTAGTGAGACACTTGGACTAGATTTCCTAGCTCTATGACAACAATGATGAAGATGCTATGACACCTATGACACAAATCAGATATGAAGGCTGAAATATGACATTTCAGGGCTCAAAAAATAGCTCCAAGAGGGCACTTAAGAGAGTTAGGGTAGCTAAGATGCTTCCACATGTGATTTGGTGGAAGTGGGTATTAATCTTGTATATTGATCTAGGAACAAAGCATCAATATCATCAAAGATTAATCAACAAATAACTCATGAAATGGTGTAATCGGTCTACAGGAATAGTATCCACTCTGTATTCACATAAAGAATGAATGATTACAATTAAAATGTCATACTACAAGCATGAATGAATGAGCAATTCGAATCCTCAAGGAGGTCATTCGAATTGAATGAGTGAGTCTAGCTTAACTGACTATAAGCCATAGTCCACACTCAGTTAACCACGGATCAAAACCCTAATTGTCTCAATTGAACCCTAATTGAAGTCGAAGTGCAATAAATGACTGAGTCTCAACTGAAAGAGATCAGACACATGTCATAGCAAGCCAACCATCAAGTGCTAGCACTTCAATGACTCCAATGAACCCCGATGAGGTTAACTAAAGTTGAACTGAACATCAGAAGTTGGTGGAGGTGCCCCTGTTGACTCCAGTTCATAAATTAATCATTAAATAATCAATTAAATGAAAGGAGGAACCTGCACTAACCTGTTTAACTGATTGTAACCACCAGTTAGCAATTAGGTGCATTAATATCACTCAGATCACCCCCGGAGTGCTCTAGTTAGCCTTCCTGAATGTAGGAGAAGGCTAAGTTAGCCTTCCTGAATGTAGGAGAAGGCTAAGTTAGCCTCCTTGACTGAATTTAGGCATGGGTGTGACTGGATGATGACATTTAATTCCCCACTGATGTCAATTAATGTCAATAATACTTAGGATAGTGGTTTAACTAGGACAATTTTACCAAAAAGAGTGTGTATGATGGTAAATGTCTCCAACACCCCCCCTTAAGCTATACTAAGGAGGAGTTAGAAACAAAAATGCATAAGAATTCTAGGGCCCTAGAAACTAAGGCCATAGGTCACCCTGTACAATGTTGAAACTGAAACAATGCTCAAAACAAACTAAGTGAGGAAAAGAGGGAAAAACCTCCCCTCAAACTGAACACTGAAAATAGTCTGAATCACCCTGATGAACTCACCCCCAACAATGAACGCAGGTAAGTGAAATTATTTTCTAAAAATATCTTGGTGAAGATGTCTGCAATCTGCTCATCAGTTGGGCAGTATTGCAGAATGATGGTCCTGTCATGCACTAGCTCCCTGATATAGTGCATATGGATCTCTACATGCTTGGTCCTCTACCTGGTAAATGGATCCATGGATATCTTAATAGCACTTTGATTGTCAAAAAATAGGACAGTGGACAAAGTAATACCAAGATCAAACTTTGAAAGAATTCCTTGCAACCAAACTGCTTGGATGCAAGCATTCACCGCTCCTCGATACTCGGCCTCTGCTGAAGATAGTGCTATGGAAGCTTGATTTTTGCTTGACCGAAAAATGGGGCCACCACCAAACATGAATACATATCCATAAGTAGACTTACAATCAATATAATCACCCACCCAATCAAAATTTGTGTATCCAACCAGCTCTAGCTCGAAGTCTGCAGCATAGTGAATGTTGTAGGTCCTGGTTCCCTAAATATACTGGAGGATCCTCTTGGCTGCCTTCCAATGAATATCATGAGGCTGCTGCATGTACCTTGATACAGCATTCATGGAATAACAAATATCATGCTGATAATTTGTCAAGTACAATAAGCTACCAATCAGTTGTCGATAGATAGTGCAATCCATGGGAGGTGTGCTTTTTCCTTCTTCAAGGCTGATCCCTGAAAGGAAAGGGAATGGTGTAGGCCTACATTCATCCATGTTAAAATTGAATAATAGGTCTGAAATTTATTTGTACTGAGTGACCATAATCCCATCATAATTTTTCTCAATTTCGAGCCCCAAAAATTGTTTTAGAAGCCCCAAATCACTCATTTCAAAGGCATTGTGGAGAGCAGTTTTGATGGCTAAAATGGAGGCAACTATGCTACCTATGATCAGTAAGTCATCAACATATAAAACAATGATAATTATATTACCATCATACTACTGTAAATACACATTTAGATCTAATATACACCTCTGAAATTTTTGCAAGAGAAGGAAGGCATCCATCGAATACCACTCTCTTGGGGCCTGTTTTAACCCGTATAGTGACATATTTAGCTTGAAAAACAAAGATGGATCAGTGATGTATCCCTCATGTTGATTCATGTATATCTCCTCATGAATGTCTCCATACAGAAAGGCTGACTTAACATCCATGTGATGCACTTTCCAATGCTTGGATGTTGAAATTGCCAAAACAAGGCGGATGGAGTCCATTTTTGCAACCAGTGCAAAGGTCTCATGGTAGTCCACACCTTGGACCTGAGAGAAGCCTTTTGCCACCAGCCTTGACTTATATTTTTAGGTGCTTCCATTAGCAGCAACCTTGGTCTGAAACACCCACTTGCATTGAACCAATTTCCTTCCCGGAGGAAGAGAAACTAGCTCCCAAGTAGTGTTTTTCTGAAGAGAATTCATCTCATCATCCATGGCAACTTGCCATCTCGGATCCTTCAGAGCATGATAATAGAATTTGGGTCTGAAATAATCATCAAATAGCAAGTTTCAGACAACAAATTATCAGGACAAGAGAGCACAATACTTGCTCTTTGGAAATCAGACCAGGCTCTCCTTGGATCATCTGGATTTCCAATGTTGTCTCCTGCGGAGGAGAGTGTCTGTCGGGCCCATGTAGGAAGATTATTTTGCACTTAAGGTTCTGATTCAGCATCTAATTATTTTTGCACACTGATATAAAAAATCATAGGATCCAAATCAAGGTCATCACCCCCAATTTCATCATCCAAATATTCAGTAGAATAGGAAGGAAATTCAGCAGTTTTCTCCTTCACTAGTTCCACCTCGTGAAGAGGCTCATCGAAATTGACACTTCTCTCGATGATGATCTGTTTGGTCTTGATATCCAGTAGCTTGAAACCTTTAGATTCATTAGGATACCCAATAAATAGACATTCTATGCTTTGTGGTTGCAAATCCCTTCTTTTATCAAGCGGAATCCGGGCCCATGCAATGGACCCAAACACCCGTAGGTTCAACACATCCATCTTGTGTCTGAAGTATGCTTCTAAAGGGGTCTTCCCTTTCACAAATGAGTGTGGTGCCCTATTCTAAATGTATGCTACAGAATGCATGGCCTCAGCCCACAAATTTGCAGCAAGATTCTTGGATTCCAACATACAGGTGGTCATCTCCTTGAGAAACCGATTCTTCCTTTCTGCTACTCCGTTCTGCTGGGGAGTGTAGGGGATTGAATGTTGGACCTGAATACCACTTTGGGAGAATATGTGCAGAAAATAATTACTGACATACTCCCCTCCATTATCAGATCTCAATATTCTGATCTTGATCCTAGAGGCATTTTCGATCAAGGCCTTCAATTCAGAAAAAATTTCACATACTTCAGACTTCTTTTTGAGAAAGAAGACCCATGTGTACCTTGAAAAATCATCAATAAAAGTAAGAAGATACCTTGATCCATTCATGGATGTGACAGGAATAGGACCACTGATATCAGAATGTATCAGCCCCAATATGCATGTAGCTCAGTTTTCCTTCCCCCGATCGAACTTGTGCTCAGGGTGTTTTCCAATCACACAACCCTTGCAAATTCCCATGGTTTCCTTGATGACCGGGAGGCCTTCAACCATGGAGTTTTTCTGTAATTGCTGCAAATATTTGAAATTAATATAGCCAAACCTCTCATGTCACATCCTACTAACCTCATTCCCATGATTTAGCAGACCGGTGGACTTTGCATCCGCAACAAAGTGAGAGAACTCATAGGCTTTTGCATGATGGTTTGCAAGGCCTTTAGCAATGAGTTTCTTGGATGCAATTTCTCTTATCTCAACATAATTTGGGCTGAAAGAAACTCTCTTAGGCACTCCTGTATGTGTCATCTGATAGACACTAAGGAGATTCGATGCCAGAGATGGTACATACAAAACATTTGAAAAAAAAACCATTTTCAAGATCAACAGTACCTTGTACTTCTGAAATGATGGTGGATTCATCTCCCATGTGGATGGGGATGGATTTGTCAGTCTCCAAGGATGAAAAGGATTCTTTTTCAGCCATCATGTGGTTCGAAGCTCCAGAATCAATCAACAGTGCTTTGGACTTTGAAGTGCTTTCCATGAGGGCATGACCTTTTTCATGCTGTGGTTCTCGATCTTGCTGATCTCTCCTCCGAAAGATTTCCAGAAGATTGATGTGATTTCTCTCAAGGAGAGAGGTAGCTTCATCAAGCTTCTTCTTCATGTAGGCATGTTCAGGGTGGAATCCCTTCCCGCAATAATAACACTTGACTTTTTCCTTGCCATGGTGCCCTTTTCCTTTGTTCTTCCTTGAGCTGGAAGACTCATCATGCTGCTGATTTTCAACTCTAGGTTTAGGAGCATCAAATTTAGTTTTTGGATTTTTATACTGCTTTCCTTTACCCTTTAGATCTTTGGGCCCTAAGACATGAAGGGCTTGATCATGGGAGGATATGATGATCCCCATCTAGACAAGCTTGTCATGTTCACATGTTAGGGACTCAATGAAGGCATTGAGTGTAGGCATCTTCCATCCAGGGGTTGTGAGCTTCCTCACACGGAATGTAGAAACAAAAAATGAATAATCAACCCTAAGTTTGGAGAGTGTGGCTAGGATGAGCTGATCATCCTCCTTCTCCACTTTGCATTGCTTCAAGAGTAAAATGGTATGCTTGAACTTTGTGAAGAAATCATTCAGAGTCTCGAAATTGGAGGGCTGGAGAGACATGAGTTCATTTTCGAGTTGGTAAACCCTCAAGTCATCATGCTTTCCATATAGAGTTTCCAATTTGTCCCATATTTCTTTTGGATTCTTCAATCCCGTAAGATGGAAAAGAAGATATCGGGAAATAGAGAGGCACAAGAAACCGAAGGCTTCATCCTTCTTGTTCAAGAATCTTGATTTTTCTATGGCTGGATCGGGCTCATCTTCAGTGTCCATGGTGACTCTAAAGAGTCCTCTGGAGTGTAGCTAAATCTCCATATCACCTTTCCATGAGTGGAAATTGTATGGAGTCAAGAGATCTACTGAGGAGGCCATCTGGATCTACTGGAGAGAATGCTTCACCTGTAGAAACCTGAAAATAAAAACAGAAAGGGCAATGTAAGGTCAAACAGACTGCACATTTTAGGATTTCATCACACCCAGCATAGTCAATCAAGCAAGTTTGATCAACAAGTTCTTTACTTGGGGTATTAAGTGGTAAGCCTTGGCTTCTTGTGCAATGCTATTAGAAAAACTGAACCGCAGAGCAATAACAGATATACAGTTAAATCAATAAACAAGATGCAAAAACACATTAAACATTACAGAGAGACACAAATATAACGTGGTTCACCCAAACGATGGGCTACGTCCACAAACAAATTTTCCAGTCCTTTTATTTCAGTCCAGAAAGATGAAGGGATACGCCCTACAGCAAAACCGCTGCACTTCCTCTTCACGCTCTCACATTCTCTCTTCCAGCACAATACAATGCCCACATCCAGTACAATTACAGTACTCAGTAAAATTACAATGGAGCCTCCTCGAGCCTTATAAAGGCTTAACCACATGCAATACCATGGGACAATACCATGGGCTACAACAAACCATGTGCCCAAACCATGTGCTAGACCTAACCACCTTTGACTCAATCCCAAGTCAAGGTTAACACATGCAATACCATGGGCTACAACAAACCATGTGCTATACCTAACCACCTTTGACTCGATCTCAAGTCAAGGTTAACCCTAACAATCCCCCCTTTAAACTTGACTTGGAGTAATCACCAACTCCCCTCAAGTATTTACCGAGGAATCTTACATACACCCCCCTATCACCTAGGTCTATCTCCCGACTTTACCAGTGAGTTACCAGGGGTATGCATGCCTTACCAGGTCTTACAGCCATATGCCCATTTACATGCAAACCGCTCCATTACATTTTTTCATGTGCCTTCATGGTGACTAATCACAGCAACTCTACCGCTACTACACTCGTTGGACCTTGGACTTGGAAAATTTCTTCTTTTCACCTTCATGCTTTAAGGCCAACAGAAACCGAGCAGGAACTCAGTTTCTCTCTGGTTAATCCCTTTGTCAACATGTCTGCAGGATTCTTGCTAGTGTGAATCTTTTCCAGTTTTAACAGTTCTTCATCTAGAACAGATCTTATGAAGTGGTACTTGAGTTCTATATGTTTAGTCCTTGAATGAAAGACTGAGTTCTTTGCAAGATGAATGGCATTATGGCTGTCACTGTACAGCCTAATATTCTCCTGTTTCTCACCCAATTCTTCCATGAACCTCTGCAACCAAATCATCTCTTTATTAGCCTCTGTAGCAGTAACATACTCTGCTTCCGTTGTTGAAAGTGCAACAACCTGTTGTAGTTTTGAAATCCAACTTACTGTTGTTCTACCTACAGTGAACACATACCCTGTGGTGCTCCTCCGGCTGTCTTTATCACCAGCCATATCTGCATCAACATATCCCTGTAGAACAGTGTCTGAACCTCCAAAACATAATGCATGAGAAGTGGTACCTCTCAAATACCTGAGAATCCACTGTACTGCTTTCCAATGCTCTTTACCTAGATTATTCATATACCTGCTCACAACTCCCACTGCGTGTGAAATATCTGGTCTTGTGCACACCATGGCATACATCAAGCTCCCAACTACTGATGAATAGGGAATCTTGGACATGTAATCTATCTCTTCCTGTGTCTCTGGACACATATGCTTGCTTAGTTTGAAATGGCTTGCCAAAGGTGTGCTGACTGGTTTTTCATTCTGCATTTTAAACCTTCACAACACCTTTTCTATGTACTCACCTTGAGACAATGTCAATTTGAGATTTTTCCTGTCTCTTGTTATTCTCATACCAAGGATTTGCTTTGCAGCACCCAAATCCTTCATCACAAATGATTTAGCTAGTTTTCTTTTGAGCACATTTATATCCTGCATGTTAGACCCTGCAACAAGCATGTCATCCACATATAATAACAAGATAATAAATCTTCCGTTATCTAGCCTCTTGAAATAAACACAGTGGTCAGAATGACATCTATCATAACCTTGTTCTGTCATAAACTTATCAAATTTTAAATACCACTG
>LPNX010306301.1:102680-169199 GCA_001517045.1 Pseudotsuga menziesii
ATAGCAGTGTTTACAGCATTAGCCCAAAACTATAAGGGCAACCCTGCATGCAATCTCATACACCTTGCACGCTGCATGATCATTATGTTCATCCTTTCTGACACGCCATTTTCTTGGGGTGTTCCAGGGACTGTCTTCTCTCTGTGAATCCCATTGTGTGAACAGTAACTGTCAAACTCCTTGCTGCAGTACTCACCTCCATTATCAAATCTGAGACATTTCAACCTTTTTCCTGTCTCATTCTCAGCCAAAGCTTTCCACTTCTTAAAAGTATCAAACACATCAGATTTCTGTCTAATGCAATAAACCCAAGTTTTTCTAGTTGCATCATCAATAAAAGTAACATAATAACGAGAGCCACCAAGAGATTGTACCTGAGCTGGTCCCCATACATCTGTATGGACAAGCTCTAACTTTTCACTCTTCTTTTGTTTCCCAACCCTGAGAAATCTAACTCTCTTCTGTTTTCCATAAACACAGTTCTCACAAAATTCCAAACTTACCTGCTTCAGATCTAGAAGCAGTTTCCTTGAGTGGAGAATCTGGATCCCCTTCTCACTCATGTGGCCAAGCCTATGATGCCACAACACTGCACCTGTTTCTATGGAAGCTACAGAAATAGAATAATCAGTGTTATGAGGACATAAATATAACGTACCTATCCTATTTCCTTTTGCAATTACCATTGATCCTTTAGTGACCTTCCACCACGTTTCTCCAAACGTAGACAAACAACCACCATCTCCCAACTGCCCTGTTGAGATCTAATTTCTTTTCATAGCAGGAATGTGCCTTACATCCTTTAGCAACCAGTCATTTCCATTATTTAGTTTAATCCGTACCTTACCCTTTCCAACAATTTTACATGGTTCATCATCCCCCAATAACACATGCCCAAAATCACCTTGAACATAATCATAAAAGAATTTCCTATGGGGTGTAGCATGACATGAAGCCCCTGAATCTACTACCCAGTAATCACTAGTATTATCTAATGTAAGAATCAAAGCATATTGTAACACATCACCTGCTACATTTGCTTCCTGGGTAGTCTCTTGCTGCCTCTCACCTTTCTTCTTTGGTGCTCTGCAGTCTTTCTTTAGATGTCCTTTCTTACCGCAGTTCCAACATTCTATTTTTCCGAATCTGGACTTGGATCTTCCCTTTTTATACTTGCCATGATTTTCTAGGCTCCTTCCTCTCTCTTTTTGTCTCCCTCTGCTCTCCATGGTCAATGCATTACCTGATGTCTCACCTGTGATTTTCCTTTGCATTTCCTCGCTAAGAATAACACTAACAACATCATTAAACTTAAGAGTGCTTGAACTAGGGACAAAGTTACTTACAGCCATGACCAAGCTATTCCAGCTTTCTGGCAATGAGCACAAGATTAGAAGAGCCCTAACCTCATCATCAAAGTTCACTTTTACAGAACTTAACTGACCGGTAAGTGTATTAAACTCATTTAAATGGTCAGCAACAGATCCACTTTCCAACACTTCATATTAAATAAACGCTTCATTAAAAATACCTTGTTAGAAGCCGAGGGTTTTTCGTAGAGCTTACTCAATGCACTCATCACACCCTCTGTTGTTATTTCTTTCGAAATATTGAAGGCCACCGACGAAGCCAGGCACAACCGTATTGTTCCTAGTGCCTTTCTGTCAAGAACCTCCCATTCTTCATCCTTCATAGATGCTGGTTGTTTTGCTTTTCCGCCCAACGGCAGGTACAGATCTTTCTGGTACAGATAGTCCTCCATTTGCATCTTCCATAACTGATAGTTTTGGCCATTAAATTTATCGACCCTAAACTTTCCTTCTTCCACCATTGCTCCCACTCGAACCAGGAACCCTTCTTTCCTATGAGTTTACAAACCAAATAGACCTTTTGGATCTGATACCAATTGTTAGAAAAACAGGACCGCAGAGCAATAACAGATATACAGTTAAATCAATAAACAAGATGCAAAAACACATTAAACATTACAGAGAGACACAGATATAACGTGGTTCACCCAAATGATGGGCTACGTCCACAAACAAATTTACCAGTCCTTTTATTTCAGTCCAGAAAGATGAAGGGATACGCCCTGCAGCAAAACCGTTGCACTTCCTCTTCACGCTCTCACAGTCTCTCTTCCAGCACAATACAATGCCCACATCTAGTACAATTACAGTACTCAGTACAATTACAATGGAGCCTCCTCAAGCCTTATAAAGGCTTAATCACATGCAATACCATGGGACAATACCATGGGCTACAACAAACCATGTGCCCAAACCATGTGCTAGACCTAACCTTTGACTCAATCTCGAGTCAAGGTTAACACATGCAATACCATGGGACAATACCATGGGCTACAACAAACCATGTGCCCAAACCATGTGCTAGACCTAACCTTTGACTCAATCTCGAGTCAAGGTTAACACATGCAATACCATGGGACAATACCATGGGCTACAACAAACCATGTGCCCAAACCATGTGCTAGACCTAACCTTTGACTCAATCTCGAGTCAAGGTTAACACATGCAATACCATGGGACAATACCATGGGCTACAACAAACCATGTGCCCAAACCATGTGCTAGACCTAACCTTTGACTCAATCTCGAGTCAAGGTTAACACATGCAATACCATGGGACAATACCATGGGCTACAACAAACCATGTGCCCAAACCATGTGCTAGACCTAACCTTTGACTCAATCTCGAGTCAAGGTTAACACATGCAATACCATGGGACAATACCATGGGCTACAACAAACCATGTGCCCAAACCATGTGCTAGACCTAACCTTTGACTCAATCTCGAGTCAAGGTTAACACATGCAATACCATGGGACAATACCATGGGCTACAACAAACCATGTGCCCAAACCATGTGCTAGACCTAACCTTTGACTCAATCTCGAGTCAAGGTTAACACATGCAATACCATGGGACAATACCATGGGCTACAACAAACCATGTGCCCAAACCATGTGCTAGACCTAACCACCTTTGACTCGATCTCAAGTCAAGGTTAACCCTAACAAGTGCTGGATTTTTGAGCTATTTCTCAAATTTCATTCAAAAATCTGTCAAAAAGCTTGTTTTTGAGAGATAGAGCTTCGTCCCACCATAATCTCTGATACAATATTAATATTGTATATTGATCTATGAACAAAGCATCAATCTCATCAAATATTAATCAACAAATAACTCATGAAATGGTGTAATCGATCTACAGGAATAGTAGTCGCTCTGTATTCACATAAAGAATGAATGATTACAATTACAATGTCATGCTACAAGCGTGAATGAATGAGCAATTTGAATCCTCAAGGAGGTCATTCAAATTGAATGAGTGATTCTAGCTTAACTAGCTGTAAGCCATAGTCCACACTCAGTTAACCACTAATCAAAACCCTAATTGACTCAACTGAACCCTAACTGAAGCCGGAGTGCAATAAATGACTGAGTCTCAACTGAAAGAGATCAGACACATGTCATAGCAAGCCAACCATCAAGTCCTAGCACTTTAATGACTCCAATGAACCCTGATGAGGTTAACTAATGTTGAACTGAACATCAGAAGTTGGTGGAGGCGCCCTTGTTGACTCTAATTCATTAATTAATCATTAAATAATCAATTAAATGAAAGGAGGTGCCTTCAATGACCTGTTTAACTGATTGTAACCACCAGTTAGCAATTAGGTGCATTAATATCACTCATATCACCCCCGGAATTCTCCATTTAGCCTCCCCGAATGTAGGAGGAGGCTAAGTTAGCCTCCTTGACTGAAGGTAGGCGTGGGTGTGACTGGATGATGACATTTAATGCTCCACTAATGTCAATTAATTTCAATAATACTTAGGATAGTGGTTTAACTAGGCCAATTTGACCAAAAATATGTGGAAATTGAACCCAGGTGTTAGAACAATTACACTCACAAAAATTATCAATTACACATGCAAATTACACACAAAGGAGACTGAATATGGAGCAGAACACTAATCTATATTGAATAAGTGTACAATAGACAACCTTGTGAAGTCATAGGTTGCCACAATAAATAATTACATGAGAGATTTGAATGCATAAGGATGCCATTCGAATTTAGTCAAAAGCAGGCTTACTAAATCTAAGCAAATCCCCCATAGGTGCATAAAGCAGTTTCCAAATCTGTCTAGGAGCTCACAAATTGGCAAAATCAATTAGGCAAGATAATAGATGATGGAAGGACAACTCATACATGCTTTTCTTAGGAGAAAAGAGTGGAGGATGATGAGGACAAAAAACAAGTTAACTTCACCTAGTCAAACTTTCCCAATTGCCTTACAACTCAGAAAAAGCAGGAAATAAAGCAGAAAAAGTAGACATGCACTAGGAAGGCCAGGAATAAAGCAGATTTGATTCCAAGTGGTTTCCCAAGCGCTCCATGACTCAAATTTAGCAAGTTTGACCACTTTGGATGTGTGGAGGACAACTTGCATAAGGTGGAATATGGAAACTAGGCAAATAAGACAAAATTTGGATTAATTAATGTCTAATGTAGCTAACTATGGCTTGATTATTCTAACAAAAGAGTGTGTATGGTGGTAAATGTCTCCAACAGTGAGAGACTAGGAATTGTTGTAAAAGTGGCATTCTTTGGAATCTCTTCCAAAATAGAGTTGGAATGCATCTCTTGGAAGGAATTAGGCCCATATAGAGATTGGAAACTTTAAAAATTTCAAGAACAAATAATGAAAGCAGCTTTTGATCATTTGAGAAATTTGCATGTGTGAAGAGAGAGAGCTAGTGGATGACTAGTTTCTTGCCTTAGCCAATTTCGAGGGTGAAAGATTCCCATCCAAGTTGGTGTGTGGAAAGGCCATTCAGGTATTTCATGGAGATTTGATGGAGTCATAAGTTATAGGTGCAAGCTACATGGAATCTTGTGTACACTTCAATATCAGCTTGTTCTTTCATCTATTCCAAGTTTTCTCATCATATACTTCTTCTATGGATTTAGGCGCATTTTGTGAGCTATTGATCTCTTTGGGGGAGATTATAATGCCCCATTATTTTATGTTATAATGTAAATTATCTGTATTTCAAGTTCAGAATACTCTAAGGTCGAAATACCAAATATTTCATGTAAAAATGTTAAACAATGAAGAAACAGTGCTATTCCCCACTACCTTGTTGTGAACCAATGAAATGTTGATGGATTCAAATGGATAAGTAAAATATTGATGGTTTATGGATGAATGGACTGTTATTTATGTATTATATGATTTTAATGTTCAGTACATAAGCATTTGGAGTCATTTTGTTGAGTTTCATAGCATTTGGAGAAGATTGCCTATCATTTCTCCCAAGGTTGAGACTAGTCTTTTTGCATCTGATTTAAGGGAGCTATAGAAGACATTAAAAGTTGAATGGTGATTCATATGAGTTCTTGTTTATGTCCTTTATATTTATCCTGATTCCATTCATAAATTACAGTTGGATTGAGTGCATTTTGAAAGTCATTTCCATCATCTACCCCTAGGGGATTTGAACCACAAGTTGTTCGTAAAATTTCATACATTGACCAGATTTCCAAAGTGAGTTGCAGAAGTAATTTGATGGTTTAAAGACACCTGTAAACACAATTTTTATGTATTAACACCATTAATAAACCTTTTGGTACAATTTTATATCATTTGGAACCATCTACCATTAGGGGTTTGAGCCTCAAAATTACTAGTAAATTCCCTTTCTCTTGGATACCTATTCGACACCAAAACCGCATATAATGTTGAAAATATACTTTAATTAATGTATTATAACATACCCAAGAATCATATACCAACCATTAGTGGAGGTTGTACAATTTTTGGAAGAGATTTGTTCCAGGACCAAGGGGGGATTTCCACCTCCCAAATTGACTAGCCTTGTCCCGAAACTTCTTCCCTTGAAAATTGCATACCATGGTTGGGTATATCAGTTGATTATATGTCTGATAGATGTGTTAATGTTTCCAATCACCCCTCATGACCTTCCTCACCAAGTTGAAAGTAATTGGAGGAGTTTGGAATCATTTGTATCCATATACCTAGAGTTAAAATTTGGTGAATTTGAGCACACTGGGAAAATTTTTCATAAGGGACATTACAGAATAAGGTATAGAAACTGCGAGTTTGTGGTGGCACCATCCAATATCACTATGCACTATTTACATCCACATTTATCAAGAACGGTGTTTCGACCACCAGGTATTTGGACAAGTTTGTGTTTGTTTTTCTAGCAACATTCTTATTTATTCTAAGAATGAAGACGAAAATGATGAAAATTTGATAATTTCTTTGTGAGTGTTAAGAGAAAATCAATTGTATGCAAATATAAGAAAATCTTATTTCTATCAAAAGAAAATTCATTATTTCGGTCACATTATTTCACAAGAAGGAATATTTGTGGATCCATAAAAGATTGAGGCCATTATGAATTGGCCAAACTAAAAAATGTGATGGATGTGAGATATTTTATGGGTCTTGATACTTATTATAGAAGGAATTTTGAATGATTCTCCAAGGTTTCACACCCCATCACTTCTTTGCAAAATAAGAGAATAAAACTTTTGTGGACACAAGAATGTGAGGCAAGATTTCATCTATGAAAGAAGCTTTTAACTAGTGCTCTGATTTTGAAAACTGAAAATACAAAGAAAAAAAAGATTTTGTGGTGTGTACAAATGCATGTAAACAAGGAATTGGAGGAATTCTTATGCAATACAATAATTTGGAATGTTATTAGTTAACAAAGTTAAGAGAACATGAGAAGAATTATGTTACCCATTATTTAGAACTTGTTGCCATTGTTCATGCTTTGAAAATGTGGAGGTATTATTTAATGGGAATGATATTTTAGCTTAAAATGAACCATGTGGATTTGAAATATTTGTTTCAACAACCAACATTAAATGCAAGGCAATATAGATGGATAAAAAATTTATGTAAGTTGTATTTCAAACACATAAACAAAAATGAGAATAAAGTGCTTGATGCACTCAACAAAAAAATGCATATGATGAATGTGATAGCCATTAGCATTTGTAAATAATATTTAAGGAAAATTATTGTTGACTTTCTTGCTGAAGATGAACACTATGTTGAAATCAAAGATAGATTACAACAACAAAACTTGGAAAAGAGGAATAAAGGTTATCATTTGGAGGATGATGGACTTCTTATCTACAAAAATAGAATGTACATTCTTAATGTTGCATATTTGAGAAGGATTTCTATGGATTAAATCCATAAAATGGCATATTATACCCATCTATGATACCAAAAAACAATTGCTACAACAAGGAATCAATATTTTTGGTTAGGAATGAAGAAAGAAATCGTTGAGTATATTTCTAGATGTGTGAAATGCAATAGGCCTATTGCAACTTTTGATAATTCTAGAATGGAAATTGAAAGTGGTAACTATGGATTTTATCATTAGGTTTCTAACTAATTTAAAGAAGTATGATTCCATCATGGTTGTGGTGGATAAATTATCCAGCATGTCACATTTTAATCCTGTTAAATCTACTAACCAGGTTGATGAGATAACAAGGATATTTATGAAAGAAATATTCAAATTGCATTGGCTACCCAAATCAGACGTATCCAAATGAGACCCAATGTTTACTTTAACTTTTGGAAAAATATATTTGCATATTTTGGTATGTAACTAAATTTTAGTAATGCCTACCATCCACAAATAGATGAGAAAATAAAATGAGTAAATCAAGTGATTGAAGACATCCCTCCCATGTACATGTGATGGATAAACCATCCATGTGGGAAATTTATCTACACTTGATAGAGTTTACATATAACAATGGGAATCAAGCAGCATTGAGAATAAGTTCATTTAAAGCATTGTATGCTATAAGGTGTAGGACAACAGTGAGTTGAGGTAATCCAATGAACATAAATATGCCCAATTTGGAAATGCTTAAGGAATTGAAGCAGAAGGTTGCAAAGATTAGGAATAATTTGAAGGCAACCCAAGATAGACAAAAAATCTATGCAGATAAGAATGGAGTGCATCGAGAATTTAATGTTGGGGATAATGTTTACCTCCGAGTGAGGCCTTGGAAGAGTTTTTTAAAAATTGGAAGTTGTGCCAAGTTTTCACAAAGATGTGTTGGGCCATTTGAAGTGCTTGAGATAATAGGACCAAATGCATATAGAATTCCATTATTTGTTAACACTAAATCTCATAATTTTTTTCATGTTTCTTTACTTAAGAAATATGGACATGATAATAATTAACCATGTGATTAATTGGGATTTGATCCAAAATGAAATCAAGGGATAGTTCCAAATAGAGTCAGTATGCATCCTTGACAAAAAAGTAGCATTACTTTGGGGCTGAACCAATAGATAGGTAAAGGTGAAGTGGAAGCACTTTGGTCCCTGTGAGGCCACATGGGAGGTGGAGGATTCCATTAGAGAGGAATATCCATTTTTATTTTTATTTTGAGGAAACATCAAAGACGATGTTATTCCAAGGGGGAGGGGACTGCAATGCCCCCAGTTTTTACCCTTGGGTTTTATTAAATCAAGTCATGTAAATGATGTAAATATGCTAGTATGGATTCCTAGTGTGAAGCTAAAGGCCAAGGCCCAACTAGTGAATGGAAATGAATGTATATTGTAAATATTTATATATGGGCCACGAGGTTGATTTATCATGATGACTCAAAAATTTATGTAAATATTATGTCAAAAATAATAAAATGGTGTAAGATGGTTGTGTAAAGACCACTAGAAGTGATATTATTCCATTAGAGGGGAAAAATAAAGGGGTCCTATGGGATATTAAATTCTCTATTTCCAAGTGTCAACATTAGAAATCATCCATTTGTTTCCATGTTCCTTAAATGAGACAATTGCTTCCTTTTGACTTACTAAATCCAATCACTCAGATGCATGTGTGAGGATAGTGGGAAAATTAATCTCATGTAGTTATGGAAGCATGGGATGAATGTACTTTTATGAGAACTGTAAGAGTCCTTCCTTCTATGGTCAAAAGTGATTTCAGTTGTATTTTCATGATCCTATCATTTTCTTTGTAGTATATCACTCATTATCCATGAATATTTTTACACTATGTAGAGTTTTTCATGTTGTTCTCTCCATTACCAATTACCATATTATGAAATTAACCGAAAATTGAGACTATGAAGAGGAATTTTGTTGATATTTCATGGACGCAGTATAAAATTACTGACACAACATAAACATGAACAATAAATAAAAATTATAACAACATGCACATGTTAACACCATGAGTTATCATGGAAACCTCTCAACCAGGGGGAAACCAACATAAGATATATGCATAGTCTCTTGGTCAAATATGGTCAACAGTGGCTTACTAGCCATGACCATTGTTTACCATCAACACAAACTCTCTCTTTACAATCAAGTTAATCTAGCTTCTTTATAAGCTTAAACTGCATAAAAACCATGGGAAGATCTCCCAATACCATGGGTATACCTCCCAATACCATGTGTCCATAAAAACAAACCAAAATTGGTTAACTTGATATATGATAGAATCAAGATAAACCCAACATTCCCCCCTTTAAAATTGACTTGGTAATGACAACCTTATCTCCCCTCAAGTTATATCCGATGGGAATCTAGCATCACCCCCTATCACCTAGGTCTATCACTCAAATTTACCGGTGAATTACCATAGGTCCTCGTGCCTCTATTGTTCTTATAGTTGTATGCCCATTTTCAATGCTTACAACTATATTAATGAAACATTTATTTATAAACATTGCTACTTGAGCATCTACCCACACATACAATAATAACCAAACATTCTTAAACCAAGTACTTGAATTTTGTTGCTCAATCAACTACAAACTTCACCATCTTCTCCACTCAATCCTTCTACATAGTAAACAAAAGGCTGCACCATTTTCTCTAGTCTAACCATCTACACAGTAGACAACAAACTGCACCATCTGCTTCAATCGATCTCTCTACAAAGTTAACAACACACATCATTGTCTACCCCAGTTGAATTGTCTTCATGTTTCTCAAGTATCCCTCTGAATCCAAAACCATTATGTTTTTTAATCAAATAATCAACTTGTCAACTACCTAGTCAATTTTAACCAAGGAAAATCTTAGGGGTAAAATTTCTCCCGTGGATGAAATGATAGGGTTTTAAGTTTTGAAGGAGCAAATTTTTGTTTAGAAATATTTTTAAATGTTTTATAATAATTCATCCTAAAATGAAATATTTTTTTACATATGTATTCTCTTTTTCCCAACCAAAAATATAGAGGAAATTCATGGTAATATATTTTTTCCCT
Organism: Pseudotsuga menziesii; assembly: GCA_001517045.1. NCBI lineage: Eukaryota > Viridiplantae > Streptophyta > Pinopsida > Pinales > Pinaceae > Pseudotsuga > Pseudotsuga menziesii. The sequence continues at coordinate 113,027 of LPNX010306301.1, forward strand.
TTATAATTCACAAAGTATCATTCATTTTCACTCCAATTAATTGGAATCAATAATTTTTTAGGAGTAGTTTTCCCAAGATTTCACCTAATGGTTATACATGTTAGGTTAATATTGAATTAGGTTAAAAAAATATTAAAAATAAGCTTTATTAAGTTAATGACGGCTTTACCATTGGTGGTTTAGGAGCCCATGGTTTTGGGTGTCCCATGTTATTTTTCCATGGTATTGCATGTGATCGCCAATTTTTTTCTTAAGATAATCACGACAAATAATGATTACATAGTTGGTAGTTTACGATCCCATGTGATCACCAACTAAAAGAGGCTTACAAACCAAGCAAACATAGACCAATATTAGTGACATACCACAAAAGAATGGATGATTTTACGAATCCCCCCTAAATTTATATGTATAAAAAATGGGTGAATCTCTCCGATATATAGGAAAATTTGAAGGTGATTTTATCAATAATATAATATGTATATATAAAAAAATGTTGAATCTTTGATTTTATTATATAATGTTGTAAAATCTTGGCAAATATTTTACTAAGTTATAAGATATTGTAAAAACTTGGTGAATCTTTCACTAAGTCATAAGATATTGTAAAATCTTGGCGAATATTTAACTTCATTATAAAAAATTGTAAAAACTGGCTTATCTTTCATTGATTTATAAAATATTGTAAAAATAGAGGAACAACAACATTAGTCAAATAACATTAATCACATCATCAACAACAGAACATGTAGGCTCACGAGTCACAACTGGAAGGTGTCAGTGAAACACAACTGCACTGACTAGATTCAGTGAAAGTGGGGACTCCACTTGTTATCTCGTCCCTTAATGGTCTAGGGAATATGTGGGGACCTGAATCTTGACAAACCGATAAACTGATAGAAGCAAACATTATGCTCGATCTTGGCCTCCATTATCCAATTGTGGTCATGGAGGCTAATACAATTATGCATTGTAATTATGCAAATTGATTATTGCATTAGATGAACGTTGGTCTCACGCCAATAGGTCTCCTATAATCAATGCATAGGAACCTAGTGCATAGACCATTTTTCTCTTCGCTTAGCTATGTAGAGGTCATTTATTTTTTTGAATAATGATAAGTATTTACAAAGAAAATATGCAATCAACATAAAAGAATTGAGATTCGAAAAAGTGAAGACAATTAATTCATGCAACTAAAAGTTAATAAAAATATCTTTTCTCAAACCCTGAATCAATGGAAATTGACTAAAACCAATCTCGATTCAAGCTACAACAAATGGCTAAATCAAGAATCAAATGAGAACTAGAAGCATTCAAGGGACTAACACAATATTTAACCAAAATACACACAAACTTCAAAAATCGACAAAATGCTTCGAACAAAAGCAATAAACAAACCATAAAAATTTGTCAAGATATTCCTGTTAAACACCAACATGGTTTCATGTACATGAATGACCCCATTCTTGCTTAGCGAAAGTGTTGTCAAATTAGTTATTTATCCTTTAATGTTAGGACACTATCTATGTGAAGAGATAACTCCTAGACCTAGCTTTCTCAAATTCCAACGTCATTTCCTGTCACATACAAGAAAGAGACAATGTAAGAGATAAATATCAAAACATTAATATTAAAATAAGTTGCATGAAGGTAATGTAGCTCAAATCATGAATGTTACAACAAAAAGTACAATGCAGAATCTATTTTTACCTAAAACACAACCTCAAATTCACATATAGTGATCACCAGCAAGGGTACATGGAACACCTGGACCAAAATAAGACTCAACAGTCCTTAATGTGTATTAGATCGTATACAATATTAGGTGAAATTCATTTTCCAATTCACATTCTGGCCCTGGTCCTCATTTTCAACATTCTGAACACGACCTTCTCCAAATGAACCGTCATTATGATCATCCAAAGCATTATGTTCCACGTCAAGTTCATTAGATAAATTTGTTATATTGTTTTGTCCCCTTCTTTCACGATCTGATCACCAAAGAGCTAATGCTCTTTCATATGGAAAATTGCCAACCTCATACTTTGTTACATATAATCTTAAGCATGTATCCACATTTTTATCAAGCTTGTTCCTCAACTTTGACTTTAATATTGTCAGTGCACCAAACATTCTCTCATCCTGCATTGATCCCAAAATCATGGTTTGACATAAATCCATTATTTTGAAATATTCTCACATTCTTTGTCGTAGCATTTCGCTACCGTTGATCTTAGTCCATAATCTTGTAATTGCACCATATTCTTTACTAACCGATGGAGAAAATTGGTCCCACATTGTTCTAGAAAAACATTCAGTTTGATCTATCATTTTTTCTTGATCTAAAATACCTTGAATGTGTTCTCCTTGTATCTTGGCCTCTCGAAAAAAAATGGATCTACAAAATCTTGCATTTCTCTATAAATAATTCCTTTACAGTTTTTAAACCTCGACTATGGTCCCAATATTGATGGTATACGATAGACATGGCCTCCAACAATTAGTCTTGAGGAAATCGTTCTCTTATCTCTGATGATAGTGATTTTTCAATTTCTATTAAGTTGCATCTCATTGAAATTGCAACTTCGTGAAATCATTCTCTTGACACGGGGCACATTTCAGTGGATCTTACTATCGTATCATTATAATAAAAGGGAACCATATTACCACAAACTTCCATACATAGCATCCCTTTTTCATCAAACTTAAAAAAAAATCATCATTTTCTATATTGATTATCTTACTCCAATTTGTAAATGCTAAACCTGTAAAAGACTCTGCCAGATTTTTCAAATTATCCAATGCAAGACATGTTAATTTTCTTCCTCTTGTGTATTCAGCAATATACATCATGTGACTCTGAGCCATCTTCATGAGGTTATTCATTTCATGAAACATAGGAACAATTCCAACCAATGTCAATAATGTCTCTATATCAGTTAGTAGAAATAGAAGAGTTTGAACTTTTTCTACACTTGAGCGATGCTCATACATCACCCCTACCAAGGAGGCATATTCATTGAATAGTCTTTTAGTTGGTCCCTTCAATGGTATCCATATTTTATCAACATATTTTAATAGTTTTTTTCCATTTGTAACACCATCAGAAAAAATTTAAACTCTAAAAATCGTTTGGGACTCCGACAAAAGAATGCATGAACCTCGTTACAAGATATTAAACCTTTGAAACCAATGAAAATTTGCTCACTATTTTAAATGCAAGATTCATCCTATGGGACATACAATGAATACTAAGCATATACTATGAAGCTGAGAGTTACAGTCTAGCATAAAGGCCATTCCTTTGTCCTTGCATTACTAGTGATGCTCCATCTGCTCCAACACATGCTAACTTTTTTGCAATCATGGAATTATCCATACCACCAATTTCCTTCAAACTATCAATAACAAGTTCATAAATATTTTATGTTGTATAAATTTTGGTCATTTTATGAATTCCAAGTAGATAGGAATGCCTGATATGGTCATTGACCATATAAATGCTCATTCAAATCCATGAATTAATATCAATAGATGTAACTTCATCCAAAGACAGTGACAAAAATGTAGCATTTTCAATCTTCTCTCTCATATCGTCCTTTTCTACTTGAGATAGATATTTTCCCATTCCCAACCACTCGATAAAGACCAATGAGAAGATGGAAAATTTGGCACTTGAATAAAAGATAGATCATCCTTCATTTTTGGATAGTCTGTCATAGGAAGACTATTGGATAGGAGGTGAAATAGAGTGCTTAATTGTATTGTCTTTGATCACAAATTTGTTTCTATCATCTTTCCAAATTGAGATGTGATGGTTCCTCCACTTTCCTCGAGTTTTTTCTTATTTAGTAATAATTTATTATATTCCACTTCAAATTGGAGATGTCAACATTTCCTAACATATTTGCATCTGGCAGTAGATTTATTCTCATCATTTGCAACTTTCTTATCATACACCTTCCCAACATGCTTCTCGATTGTGTCTAACTTCATCTGCAATTTCACTACCTTGCCAAGTTTCCAACTACATGAAATGCATTTAACTTCTTGTGAGGTCTCATTCTCATTTACTGGAGGTATTGGTTCAATCCATGGGTATCTTGAGACCCAATCAACTTTGAATTTTCTCCCTATTTTCCATTGGCCCTTTTTCCTTTTCCATGAATGCACTGTGTCACCTTGTAAGGAAAAATCTTCAACATTTGAAATACCAATTTCAAATGGAAATGCATTTGTCTCACTTTGATCACTAGAGGAATGTATTCTACCATCCATTGTCTGGGTTGCAGATGCATTCTCAAAAGTGTTGACATCTCTCTCATCGATACCTTTCTCAAGAGAGCTTGAACCATGAATAGGATGTGGATTATTGGATTAAGGCTTTTGAAAATATGATATTACATCCTTTTGTTTTGATGTTTTTTTTTTCTTTTCACAATCCATGTTTGACAAAATTGACATCTTACTTAATATTCCAAAATCAAAATTCCAAATCAATATAGAAACCAGAAGTGAAGCCTACATGAGAAAAATGATATAAAATTAGTACAATGGCACATTATCAATTTATATTGACCCGACTTATAATGAGTGTTTACATTGACTCTTTCAATGACTTTTAATTGAATCTTTCATTGACTCTTTCCCCGAATGAGGTATAACACTAATACAACTAGAAGGTGTCAATGAAACACAACTGCACTAACTAGATTCAGGGAAAGTGGGGACTCAACTTGTTATATCGTCCCTCAATGGTCCAACGGACATGTGGGGACCTGAATCTTGACAAACCGATAAACTAATAGAATCAGAAAATATGCTCGATCTTGGCCTCCACTGGCCAATTGAGGTCATTATTGTGTTCAAATCACGCAAATCACTTCAATGTGAGACGCATTTCATATCATGAAAATTTTTATATTGAAATGAAAAGTCTAACTTTATGTAGACCGCAAGTCTTTGTATTATCACTTTTCTATGAAATTTACATGACATTTACCTCAAAGTGAAATTGACATTGGTAAATGAAGCTGATATTGAAACCCAAAGAGAATAGGTATTGCAACATATTGAATAAACAAATCAAGATAAAAATAGTTTACAAGCAAAGAAATACAAATCAAGATCAATATAGTTTACAAGCAAAGAAATACAAATCAAGATCAATATAGTTTACAAGCAAGGAAAGCCTAGATTATGACATGCCTATGGTGGTAAGAAGATCACAATTAAATAAAGTCAACGAAAGCGAATATTTTATAAGAAATGAAAGACATTATCAATTTTTATACAAATCAACAAGCTCAAAATACAACATTTTTGTTTGAAAAAAAGATGGAGGTCTCTACATATGAGAAGAAGATTGATATACCATATATGATCCACATTATTCTTTTGGAAAACAATCCACAGAATTCAAACAAACATGACATACATCATGCCGCAAAATCCCAACATTCATGATATACACATATGTAGACTTTGTTCTATGTAACATAAAGGATCATCGCCTTAGATGATGACAAATTTCTCATATGGTGTGTACTGAATAAGTATATGATGTTATATTTTTATCATTTAATCAATATGATCTAGGATCTTATATGAGAGAATAACATGCACCAAAATAATCACAAGAGACAAGAGACACAAAGAATTTTCCTCGGGGAAACCATAAAGGAAAAACCCCGCAACTTCCTCAGAGATATAATGAGCACCAATGGAAAAAGTAAAACCCATAGAAACAAAGATGATCTCTGACAGTTGTTCTCTCTCTCACTTGTGTGAGATCCTCTTCTCTCACTCATGCGCTATTGTTGAGTGAGTGTGTATTTAAAATAGAGAGTCTCACTCTCTATTTATACTAGTTTTCCACTTGATAATTACTCTACAAGGACAACCTCACTAGGAGAGTCTAATAACCCTAATACCCCTCCACTGTGGGGGATATTTCCCTGACTTACAACGAAGGGTTAAACTCAATGAATTTACATGACTTTATTATATTAATGACTCTCCCGATCGGAGGAATAAACATCTTCATCAGGGTACAATGAAATACAACAAGTGAATACATTCTGAAGTTACAAATACATCAAAACTCCCTCTTAACTAGGAAGGTATTCTCTTGACACAATTCATCAGCATAAGTCTTTTTCACTAGATCATCATCAAAGTTAGATCATCATCAATATCACTTTTGCGCTATCTCTAGCAATGGTGCTATCTCTCAAATCTACTTGTCATAGGAAGTTCAACAGAGCCGACCCTTTTTCATGTTGGGTGCAATACCTTTACTTTGCAAATATTCCCACTACAGAGCCAGCCTTTTTTCATGATGGGTGTAGTACCTTGCCTCTGCAAGTATTTCCACTATAGAGACAACCCTTTTTCATGCTGGGTGCAGTACCTTTCCTCTGCAAGTATTTCCACTACAGAGCTAGCCCTTTTTCATATTGGGTGCAGTACCTTGCCTCTGCAAGGATTTCCACTACAGAGCCAGCCCTTTTTCATGATGGGTGCAGTACCTTGCCTCTGCAAGGATTTCCACTACAGATCTAGCCCTTTTTCATGTTGGGTGTATTACCTTGCCTCTGCAAGGATTTCCACTACAGATCCAGCCCTTTTTCATGTTGGGTGCAGTACCTTTCCTCTGTAAGGATTTCCACTTCAGAGCCAGCCCTTTTTCATGTTGGGTGTAGTACCTTGCCTCTGCAAATATTTCCACTACAAAGCCAACCCTTTTTCATGTTGGGTACAGTACTGTGCCTCTGCAAGTATTTCCACTATAGATCCAACCCTTTTTCATGCCGGGTGAAGTACCTTGCCTCTACAAGGATTTCCACTACAGAGCCAGCCCTTTTTCATGTTGGGTGCAGTACCTTGCCTCTGCAAGGATTTCCTCTTCATATCATCTCGGAGCACAATCCAGATACACATAACACAACATTCACATTCAGCGGCATGGTAGGACACTCCTACTACCATCCGAGAAAGGCTTATGCAATTACATCCATCGGCATGGTAGGACACACCTACTACCATCCAAGAAGGGATCATGTGTATCACTTTCCCTTGGAGGGAGCCTCGATCTGAAGAACACCAAGCTTCTCTTTAAAGTACTCAAACTTCACTCTGGCCAATGGCTTGGTCAACACATCAGCTATATACTCATTGGTCGCAACATACTGGAGCTTCACTGCTCCTCTCTGCACCATATCCCTGATATAGTGATTCTTGATCTCAATGTGCTTCAAATTTTCTTGGAACACCGGGTTCTCTGACAACTTCACACAACTATGGTTGTCACAATATATACAAGTAGCATCTAAATCGAGATCAAACAAATCAGATAGTAGATTCCTCATCCATACTGCCTCAAAACTATCCAAACAAGTTGCGAACATACTATGCTTCAACTGTCCTCAGTGCCACGCAGGACTACTTCCTACTAAACCAAGAGATCACACTGTTGAAATATTGTAACTTCGAAGAATATTCTATATGTATCTTTTGTGGTCCCTGATGGTCCTACCAGGAGAACCACTTATATTATCTTGTACCCCGATGCTTCTAATCGGAAGAACTAATAAGATTCATGAGGTTTTCCCCTCTATTTGTAAATATGGGTCATTAGCACCACAGTGTGCTTACTTGAGCCTACATGTGTAACTCGAGCCTACATGATTAACTCGAGCCTACATGTTGGATGAGTTAATTCAAGTGAACGGATGAATATAAATAGAGGTGTGGTGCTCCTCATTTGAGACACACACACACTCACTTGATTAGCACACTTGTGGAGGAGAGAAGTAGTTGTAGAAGGAGGAGGATCAGGTTTTTGATCTCCTTGCTGGTTTTATTTTTTACCTTTTTGGGGCATCTATATTGAGGAAGATTTTGCTGGGTTTTTCCCTTTAGGGTTTTCCCAGGATAAATCTGTGTTGTTCTTGTGATGCTGTTTCTTTCAATGATCTTGTGTATATGCTTTTGTTATGAAAATGAAATGAAATACTGATGTCTTAGCTAAGCATATGAAAAGTTAACATGGTATCAGAGCTAACCTGAACAGGATAGCTTTCACAAGGAAAAATAGCCCTCTCTCTCTCCCCGGAAGAAATTAGGGCTTCTTGCAGAAGAAGAATTTTTGAGTGAGCCTAGCATAGGATTTATATCCTCATGAAAATCGAATTTTAGAGACCTGGATCAATATTTTTGGTTGGGTGAAACTCTGGGAAAGTCAAACCCTAGTTTGACCCCGAGCCAAAAAAACCCTAAATAATAAAACTGCTAAGTTTTTGTACATTCGCTATATCTTGAGATTGGTGAAGGTTCAGGAGCTGAAAATTGTATAGGCCTAATATAAAATCTTTATGTACATTTTTTCCAAAACTCAGCTTCCGATTCGCTATATTCTGGGAGATATGATCCCTCCAAGTTATGGTTCCAGCCTCTTCCAGAATTCATCCCTAAACAGGACACCTAGAGAAAATCGCTATAGCTTGGGCTACCTAGGTCCAAATGGAATTCCTGAAGATGTTCCAGAAAAATCATGGACTTTAATTTCTATGGTCTGAATATTAGACTCAGAAGATGAACCAGTGACACGTGGCATGCCATACAACTTCATTGTTCTCAACAATCCTGTAACAGGTCACCCTGGGAAAATGATCATAAATCCCAATTGGTAAAACCAATTCTGATGAAACCTATGGTGTTGGATCAGTAACATGCACGGTTACCTCAGTGAGAAGTTTAGGACATAAATCATCATTAATTTCGGAGTTATCACAGAAACAGTGACAGGAATGTCTGCAGAAGAAATTGGAAAACTAGGGCTTCCTGTTCGGGGAGCTTCCCTCCACTGTTTTCAGAAAAGGAGTACATTGGACAACTCCATTTGAAGACATATATCTTTCTATTCAATCAGATCTGAAATATTTCAAGTTTTAAAAATTAGGGTTTCTCTGACAAGCCCTAGATCAGCCAGCTCTAGAAGCAGGACGGACACCTCAAATCGGTAAGATCTAATCTTTTGCTATTTTCATTTGAGGTTCTCATTTCAAAGTGATATATCACATCAGTTGAAAGGTTCGTGATTTGCCTCAGAAAGAATAGACTATGACATGACATACTCTATTGACCAGTATATATCAAGCATAGAACCACCTGTACAGAATGAAGAAGGAAGATAATACTCCACTTCAGGGGGAGTGACTACAGAAGATATATGAGTTTGACACGGTACGACATGATGGACAGCTTCTTGATGGATTGAGACTTTACCAAGAGTAAAGTGGGTTCCAACCTTCAAAGTTGAATGCAGAAGACTAGGATATGTTGATGATCTGACAAGACAAACTCATGGAAGATGTTATCATGATGTTTGGGATATAGTACTCAAACCAGAAAGCAAGCATGTGGTATCTTACAAATGGATTTACAAGATAAAATATGTCACTGATAGAAGTAAGGAAATACTTGTGGCTAGAGGTTTCTATAATAAAGAGGGAATTAATTTTTAAGAGACACTTACTCCAGGAAGCAAGGTACACTTGCTTCAGAACTATGATGGTAGTTGCTTTCATGATGAAGTAAAGACAATCCTTCCTTAATGGTATGATTGGGGAAGAGTTTTACATCGAAAGGATTTGAAGTTGAAGACAGATGGACTCATATATGTAAGTTGAAGAAGGGCCTCTATGGCATGAAGCAAGCTCCCAGAGCTTGGTATGGCAGTTTCCTGTCAATTATGGGTTTTACCAAGAGTAAAGCTGATCCTAACCTTTATCTCAAGGTTGTAGAAGATGAACCTGTCATCCTATTATTATATGTGGATGACTTATTCTTGATAGGGAAGGAGAAATAGATCACGGAAAGCAAGAAGAAACTAGTAGAATAATTTTGAGATGAAAGACCTTGGGTTAATGCACTATTTCCTAGGTCTGGAAATATGACAAAGTTCAGAAGAAATATTTCTCAACCAGGGAAAGTATGCAGTAGAGATATTGAAGAGATTAAATATGTTGGAATGCAAAGCCATGGCCACACCCATGGAATCCAACTTGAAGCTGTTAGATGATGACTCATCAGAGTTAGTAGATGTGACTCATTACAGACAGATCATTGGGTCATTGATGTACTTAAGAAATACCAGACCAGACATTTGTTTTGCTGTGAACACCTTAAGTAAATATCTTGTTCAACCAAGATGGGTTCACCTAGTAGCTACAAAACATGTGATGAGATATCTGAAAGGGACTATAGACCTTGGTCTATACTATGATGGTAGCCATGACTACAGATTGTATGGCTATACAGATGTAGATTTGGTTGGAAGTATCTCAGACAGGAAAAGCACATCAGGTAGATGATTTTGTTTGGGATCTACTATGAGTTCATGGTTTAGCAAAAAACAGTCCAGTGTTTCTCTTAGAACAACAAAAGCAGAATACATAGCAGATTGCTCTGCTAAGTTGTGAAGCCATATGGCTTCGAAAGCTGATATCAGGTCTCCTTGACCTGAAGATGGATACTACATTGATTCTATGTGATAACGAGAGTTGTGATAACAGAGAACCCTGTGTTCCGTCGTAACACATATAAATCCGATATTTCTACATACAAGATAAAGATGCAGATGATGATGTTTCAGTATTCCCATACTGAAGATATAGAAGATGCTTTCAGTATTCACATACTGGAGATACAGATGGTGATAGTTCAGTATTCACATACTAAAGATGTAGATGATGATGGTTTAGATGGTGATGTGCTGACAAAGCCTCTGTCCCGAGTAAAGTTTGAACACTTTTGAGACAAGCTTGGTGTGGTTTGGAAAGACCTTCCTTGAAAGGGGGAGTAGTGATGTTGCAATGGGATTGTATCATCCTGGGACATATGTCCAAAAGTGATCCAGAGACCTCGGTCTTCAAGAATGAAGAGGGATTGTATCATCCTGGGACATATGTCCAGAAGTGATCCGGTGACCTCGGTCATCGAGAATATAGCAGGATTGTATCATCCTTGAACTTCGGTTCAGAATGGATCCGGTGAACTTCGGTCATCGAGAAGGTGGCAGGATTGTATCATCCTTGGACTTCGGTTCAGAACGGATCCGGTGAACTTCGGTCATTGAGAAGGTGGCAAGATTGTATCATCCTTGGACTTTGGTTCAGAACGGATCCGGTGAACTTTGGTCATTGAGAAGGTGGCAGGATTGTATCATCCTTGAACTTTGGTTCAGAACAGATCCAGTGAGCTTTGGTCATCGAGAAGGTAGTAGGATTGTATCATCCTTGAACCTCGGTTCAAAATAGATCCGGTGAATTCGGTACTCGAGAACGTGTGTTGATCCCATAATTCCAATAGGAAGGATTGTCTGAGTTCCACAACTGTGGTGATCCCGTAATTCTGAAAGGAAGGATCGTTAGTAACTCCGTAAAGACCTAAATCCCATAATTCCAAAAGGAAGGATCATTGAATTGATCCCGTAATTCTAATAGGAAGGATTGTCTGAGTTCCAGAGATGTGTTGATCCCGTAATTCTGAAAGGAAGGATCGTTAGTAACTCCGTAAAGACCTAAATCCCATAATTTCGAAAGGAAGGATCATTGAATTGATCCCGTAATTCCAATAGGAAGGATTGTATGAGTTCCACAGATGTGTTGATCCCATAATTCCGGAAGGAAGGATCGTTAGTAACTCCGTAAAGACCTAAATCCCATAATTATGAAAGGAAGGATCGTTGGTAGCTCCATAAAGACTTGATCCTGTAATTCCAACAGGAATGATTGTCTGAGTTCCATAGATGTGTTGATCCCGTAATTCCAATAGGAAGGATTGTCTGAGTTCCACAAATGTGTTGATCCCATAATTCCGAAAGGAAGGATCGCTAGCAACTCCGTAAAGACCTAAATCCCGTAATTCTGAAAGGAAGGATCGTTAGTAGCTCCATAAAGACTTGATCCCGTAATTCTGAAAGGAAGGATTGTCTTAGCTCCACAAATGTGTTGATCCCGTAATTCCGAAAGGAAGGATCGTTAGTAACTCCGTAAAGACCTAAATCCCGTAATTTCGACAAGAAGGATCGTCTGAGTACCACAGACATGTTGATCCCGTAATTCCGAAAGGAAGGATCATGTTGATGTTTTGATAATGATGATGTTGATGTTTTGATGATGTTGATGTTTTGATGATAATGATTTTATGATGATGAAGATGTACTGATCGAAAGATCAGAGTGTGATGATGATGATATTTTGATGTTTTGATGATGTTGAATGTTTTGATCATAATGATGTTTTGATGATGTTGATGTTTTCATGATGATGATGTTTTTATGATGATGATGATGTACTGATCAAAATATCAGAGTATGATGATGATGTACTGATCGAACGATCAAGAGTATGATGATGATGATGTACTGATCGAAATATCAGAGTGTGATGATGATGATGATCAGTATGTGATGATGACGACATAATGATCAAAAGATGAGAATATGATGATGATGATTCTATTCGAGAGTTGAAGTATGATGATGGTGCTGATCACAATGTTACTAATCAGAATGTGGTGATGTTGCTGATCGAAAGGTCAAAATTCTGAAGATGTCTTTGCTGATCAAAATATCAAAGTGCTGAAGATATTGCTGATCAAAATGCTGAAGATATTGGTGATGATTGAAAGGTCAAAGTAATGAAGATGTTGATGTTGATCGAAAGGTCAAAGTGTTGAAGATGTTGTTGAAAATGTTGTTGATCGAAAGGTCAAAGTGCTGAAGATGTTACTGATCGAAAGGTCAAAGTGCTAAAGATGTTGCTGCTGATTGAAAGGTCTAAGTGCTGAAGATGTTGCTGATCGAAAGATCAAAGTGTTGAAGATGTTGCTGATCAAAAGGTCAAAAGATGTTGATGTTGATTAAAGAGTTGATGTCGTCAAATATTAAAGACGAAGACTATATGATGTTGAAAAGCTTCCAATGATTTATAGATGTGTTACCCTAATGATGTTGATGATGTCCTCTCCTACTATTGTTGTTGTTGATGTTGTTGTAGAATACCCTTCTCGTTAAGGGGGAGTGTTGAAATATTGTAACTTCGAATAATATTCTATATGTATCTTTTGTGGTCCCCGATGGTCCTACCGGGAGAACCACTTGTGTTATCTTGTACCTCGATGCTTCTAATCGGAAGAACTAATAAGAGTCATGAGGTTGTCCCCTCTATTTGTAAAGGTGGGTCATTAGTACCCCAGTGTAGTTACTTGAGCCTACATGTGTAACTCGAGCCTACATGATTAACTCGAGCCTACATGTTGGATGAGTTAATTCAAGTGAACGGATGAATATAAATAGAGGTGTGGTGCTCCTCATTTGAGACACACACACACTTACTTGAGTAGTGCACTTGTGGAGGAGAGAAGTAGCTAGAGAAGGAGGAGGATCAGGTTTTTGATCTCCTTGTTGGTTTTATCTTTTACCTTTTTGGGGCATCTATATTGAGGAAGCTTTTGCTGGGTTTTTCCCTTTAGGGTTTTCCCAGGATAAATCTGTGTTGTTCTTGTGATGTTGTTTCTTTCAGTGATCCTATGTATATGCTTTTGTTATGAAATACTAATGTCTTAGCTAAGCATATGAAAATTTAACACACACCTGACCCCATACTGAAGCAGCACCCCGAAATTCTCTTCCTATCAATGGCACTGCCTGACCAATATGAATTTGCATAACCTTCCAAGTTAATCTTCTGATTCGCCTCATACTTGAGCACATAATCAATTGTACCCTTTAGGTACCTCAAAATATGCTTTGCAACAATAAGGTGAACATGTCTTAAATCTGTTAGGAACTTGCTCAGTGTGTTCACACCAAAGAAAATATCTGGTCTCATGTTTTTCAAGTACATCAACGACCCAATCATCTGACAATACATTGTGGCATCAACCAACTATGATGAAGCATCACTCAATAGCTTCAGGTTCAATGCCATAGGTGTGGTCATGTCCTTGCAGTCCATCATCTTGAACCTCTTCAGGATCTCCACTACATACTTCCCTTGTCCAAGGGAGATTCCATCTGCATTCTGCCACACCTCCATGCCTAGAAAGTAGTGAATCATACCTAAGTCCTTTAACTCAAACTCGGCAGAAAGTCTCCTTCTTGCAACTTTAAAGAGTTCATATTTTCCTTTCAGGAACAAGTCATCGGCATATAACAGGAGCATCATTGGTCTTCCACCTTAAACCTTGAAGCAAAGGTTGGAATCCACTTTACTCTTAGTAAAGCCTGGAGCCATCAATAACTTGTCCATCAAATCGTACCATGTCGAACCTCATGATCTTCCGCAGTCACTCCCTCTGAAGAGGAGTATCATTCTCCCTCTTCCTTTCATACTCTATGTATTGAAACATTCTATACTGGAGTGACAATTAGCTTCCTCTACTACTAATCTTTCCTTGTATCCCACAATATTTCCATCTACTACATGCTGGATCTTGTAGATCCATATGGAAGACACTACAGACTTCCCTTCAGGTTTCAATACCACATCCTAGACATCATTCTTCTTGAACTGGTGCTTTCCTTCCCTTTCTTTTTGGCTACTTCTTCATAGCTATAAGGCTTTGCATCAATGATGTCGCTCATCATAACTATATTGTGTTTGAGGTCTCTTTCTTTCCTTGGTTTATTCTTCATCTACCGTTCTCTTTATATTCTTCTGAAGCTTTTTCTTGCACTTTGGAAGCTTCTTAGTTCATCTTCATGTATGCTTATTGGAGTGAATATTGAACTGCCATCACTTGTTCTTCGAAACAAGTCTCATCCTTCTTTTCTTGTAGGCGATTGTACGCAATATTTCCTGCAAGGAAAATTCACCAGTTGTATGGTTAGAAACATTTCATAAGGCATATTCATAATGGAAAATTCTTATGCATAAATATATAATCATGCAAATATTTTAGCCAATACAACATTCATCCATATCTCATGGAAACTTTCTAGATGCCTTCCATCTATACCATGACATCATTGAGACAGTGCACTAATCCAATATGTCAGCAAAGAGGTTTCATTCTAGATAATTAGCAATGGAGTGTTGTATAGAACCATGGGCTACTTACCCATCACATGCATATTAGTAGTATATTATTCATTAATGCAGACATTCTATCATGCATAATACATTTCACAACTAAACAATGTCATATAAACAACTAGATATATAGGAAAATACAATTCAAATACTTATCTTTATTTGTTTCGTGGGTAGACTCCTTATTGAGCCTTCAACTTCATCATCATCTTCATTCATGACATCATCATTTCTTATCCAAATGCTAGGATGGATAAGAGGTTCTTCAAGAATTGAGTCCTTCATATTCCTCGTCACTTGAGGGATCTTCTTTGAATCGTGAGAGCTTGATCTTTAGTTGCTCCCATCTTCTCTTCTCTTATTATGAGTTGAGATTCTTCTTGTGTCCACTCTTCCTAGAGTCTGTTGAAGGTAATCCCTTCCTTGTAGCACACATTCCTCGAATGAATGAGTCCCATGATCCTAGGAGGCCATTCAAGTTGGTTATAACAATATCTTATTATTCTTCGAGTGCTTTGTCATAACATCAAACACTTAATTTTTGTGTCTTCAAGGATGACACATGAGGGATGAAATGATATTTAATAGAGTCAGCAATGATTCTCTTGGCTCTAGCCTTAGCCTCATCTCCCTCTGGATCCTAGACCTTTCTTACTGAAATACTGATCCAAGTCAATTTCTTCAAGGATCATGGAGGTCCTATACTTCCATACTCAGAATTTGTCAGCTTCACAAAGCTTTTCATCAGGCTGGTGTGATTATTCATTTTGAAATGAGAACCTCAAATGTAAACAACAAAAGATTAGATCTTACTGATTTGAGGTGTCTGTCCTGGTTCCGGAGCTAGTTGATCTAGGGTTTGTAAAAGAAACCCTAATTTTCATAACTTGGAATCTTTCAGATTTGATTGTATAGAAATATGCACCTCCTCAAGGTGATCTAAGCAGCATACTCATTTTTCCAAAACTGTGATCAGAACTGCAAAATATCTGATGCCCTAATTTTCTTCAATTTCTTCTACAAAATTACTTGATATTTTTTCTGAGGTATATCCAAAATTACTACTCCTCTGTCTTTGAAACTTTGCACTGAGGTATCCTCTTCTTTTATCTTTCAAACACCATAGTTTTGGACAGAATTGGTTTCACCAATTGGGACTTATGATAGTTTTCCCAAGGTGACTCATTTCATGACTGTTCACAATAGAGAACTTGTATAGACTACCACGTGTCATTGTTTCACCTTGATAGTATGAAACTTTTACCACAGAAAGTATAGTCCGTTCCCTATCTGTAACATCTTAATAAATCTGATTTAGACCTTCGTATCTCGAGATATAGAAATTCTCCCTAGGTGTCTTGTTTAGGGAAGAGTCATAGGAGAGGCTAGAACCCTAATTTGGAGGAATCATATCTCCTAGAATATGGAGAATCATAGGCTAAAAATTTTACATAAGGAAAATAAGGAATTTATATTCCACCTTTAAAAGTTTTGGCTCATGAACCTTCTCCAATCACGAGATATAGTGAATGCACCAAAATGACTAGTTTTAGTCTTTTAGGGTTTTCAAGCATGAAACCCTAATTTCCATTAGCTGGAATTGCACTTGTATTTCAGTTGTACAATGAACCTTCTTTGATTCATCTTTAATGATACCCTCAAATGGAAATACAAAATATTTATATCTTACCAATTTGAGATGCCCGAAGTGGATTTGGAGTTGATCTTTTGTCGTGCTGATTTTCTAGTCCGAGGTCAAATTAGGGTTTGACTTTCCCGGATTTTTACCCAACCAAAAATTTTGATCTTGGTCTCTATATTTTTATTTTGAGGAGGATAGAAATCTTATGCTGGGATCACTCAAAAATTCCTCTTCTGTGAAAATCCCTAATTTCCCGCAGTAGTGATAGGTCAAAAAACTGAAAATGTCTGGAATCAAATCCTGCTTTGACATAAAGATGCACCCTTAAATGGAGAGTTATCCTAGCCTCCTTTTGTTGATGATATGTGGAGAGAGACCCAAAAAGTAAGAAGCCCTAGCTTCTGCAGCTACACAGTGTCTTCTTCTTAGGTTAGCTCTGAAACCATGTTAAATTTTTATCATTTAATCAATATGATTGAGGATATTCTCTGAGAGAATAACATGCACAACAATAATCACAAGAGATAAGAGACACAAAGAATTTTCCTTGGGGAAACCATAAATGAAAAACCCTGCAACTTCCTTAGAGATAGAATGAGCACCAATGGAAAAATTAAAACCCAAAGAAATAAAGATGATATTCGACAGTTGTTCTCTCTCTCACTTATGCAAGCTCCTCTTCTCTCACTCA
The DNA here is from genome assembly GCA_001517045.1 of Pseudotsuga menziesii. Taxonomy (NCBI): domain Eukaryota; kingdom Viridiplantae; phylum Streptophyta; class Pinopsida; order Pinales; family Pinaceae; genus Pseudotsuga; species Pseudotsuga menziesii. Next base: position 130,464 of record LPNX010306301.1, read on the forward strand.
TGCGCTATTGTTGAGTGAGTGTTTATTTCAAATAGAGAGTCTCATTCTCTATTTATAATAGTTTTCCACTTGACAATTACTCTACAAGGCTTACCTCACTAGGAGAGTCTAATAACCCTAATACCCCTCAATTGTGAGGATTATTGCCTTAACTTACAAAGGGGGGTTAACCTCAATGACTTTACATGACTTTATTATATTAATGACTCTCCTGATCGAAAGAACAAAAATCTTCGCCGGGGTACAATGAAATACAATAAGTGAATACATTCCAAAGTTACAAATACATCAGCATATGATGCCCCATTTTTAACACAATTTCTATAATTTCTTATTCACCAAATTGAAATAAAAAGCATTCACATCACATCAATGAAGAAATGAATAATATATCAATGAATTCTAAGCCCAAGTTGTACAACTTGCAAATGATTATTTGTATATTTAGCCAAAATGCCTAGCTTTTGAAAGATCCGCTAAATGAATCTATGTATTTAGCATAGCCTATCCTTTTCAATAAGGAAACTAAGATGCTCTATCTTCATCAAAACACATTATATAGAACACTTATCCATCATATTTTATCTGTTATACAAAGCTAACAATGTATAGAAATTAGAGTAACATAGATTCTATACGTATAATCCCATCAGCATCTGCACACACAATTCTCATGTCTATAGATTCCCATTGATTATCTGGAGTGCGATTTCTAAACTCAAATTCAATTCCATATAAAATAAAGATTTACATAGATGAATTACTCTTCCATTAGATTAAAACAAGCTAATAGATTATATTTTCATTGTTATTCAACTCAAAGACTTCATATAGAAAATCACTATGTTTCGTATTTAATTTTCTGAGCCTGTCATTCAATGTAGAGATTGATTTGACCAAGAGAATTTGTCTCTATTTTTCTCCAAGGAATTGATAATTTCGAGCCCTCTTCCACTTGAATCTCTATCTTCAACTTCTGCAAGCTAACCCTAGCTCTATTGAGCTACCAAAAAGATAATAAACTTAAAGGTCATCTGCTAAACTAAATACAACTTGAATTATACTTCTTTTATCCTATAAAGAAGGATGATCATATAAAGAAGGAATATAATCCATGATTAACTCAACTAATTAGTGACTCACTTGACAAATCACTAACTAGATGCTACAATTCAGGAAATGCTCAACTAATTGATACGATTACATTGGGAAAAGGATCTAGTATCCTTATCCTCTTTATTCAACCTCTCAACAAAATAAAGCAAATTATAAACATGTGAGACCCTAGGTCTCCTTAAGTTCCCTTGACCTAGAAAATCCATAAATGACTTTACTCAAACAGTATATTCCCTTGCATCAAACTGACTTGGCACTTGGGGATGGATTTTATGTTTTCTTCCATTTTTCTTATGAGCTCTGTGCTTGGGTTTGATACTGCCATTATTTTGTCACAGGAAAACCTTTTCAATCATACAAGGGAGCTTGTTATCAAATCCCCATGCCACCTTCCCCTCCACTTTCTTACTCTACTTGATAAATATTGCCTCCTAAACATAGGGTTTCATCTTGTTACCCCCCTATTTGCATAGGGTGTTCACCTTATGTTTTCATAGGAATTCCATGTTGATAATTGATTCTTTGTTCTTCTGGAAATGGAAAAGGGGAAGATCTCCACTTCTGGAAACATTGGGTCAACTTCAAACCCTAGAAAGCAATTCTAGTTTAGTTTTGGAAGCCATGATAGTGACAAAAGTCATAAAAAAGTATAAACAAAGGTGAAAAGTGCAAATCTGGGTGGTTTCTCTGGGTTGAATTGGCCTCATGGGAAGTTTTGGGTTTGTCTTAGCCTCATAAGAGCCTTAAATAGTGATTCTGGAAAAAATTTAGGGTCGTTTTGTGGCTGTCGTTGCGAGCACAACCACCTAAGCATTAATTTTTCACAGTGGTCTAGGAACTGAATACACATTCTCACAAAGAATACAGACAGATAATCATAAAATTGGCAAAATGATGCTGCAATCGAAGTAGCAGCTCTGTATAATCAAATGAATAATGAATAATACAATACAATGATCATGCTGGAAGCATGAATTCCAAGACAATTCGAATTCCCAAGGAGGTCATTCGAATTGAATGAGTGAGTCTAGCTTAACTTAATGTAAGCCACAGTCAACACTCAAGTTAACCACTGATCAAAACCCTAATTGACTCAACTGAGCCCTAACTGAAGTCGAAGTGCAATAAATGACTCAGTCTAACTGAAAGTAGCTCAGACACATGTCACTGTAATCCAACCAACAAGTGGTAGCGCATCAATGACTCCAATGAACCCCAATGAGGTTAACTAAAGTGTAACTGACCATCAAAAGTGGTTGGAGGCGCCCTTGTTGACTCCAGCTCATTAAATAATCATTAAATAATCAATTTAATGAAGGGAGACGCCTTCACTGCTCTGTTTAACTGATTGTTACCATCAATTAGCAATAAAGTGCATTTATGACACTCAGATCACCCCCAAAGTGCTCCAGTTAGCCTCCTCAAATGTAGGAGAAGGCTAAGTTAGACTCATTGATAGAAGGTAGGCATGGGTTTACTCATGTTGATGTCATACAGTGCTCTTCTGATGTCAATTAAGTCAATAAAACTTAGGATAGTGGTTTAACTATGCCAAATTGACCAAAATGAGTGTGTATGGTGGTAAATGTCTCCAACACCCACCCTTAAGCTATACTCAGGAGCAGTAGAAAACATAAAGTGCATAAGAATGCTAGGGCCCCAGCAACTAAGGCCATAGGTCACCCTGTACAATACTGAAACTCAAACAATGCTCAAAAAAAAACTAAGTGAGGAAAGAGGAAAAACCTAGTGGGAAAAACCCCCCCTCAAGCTAAACACTAAAAGTAGTTGTATCACCCTGATGAACTCACCCCCAATAGTGAACGGAGGTAAGTGAACTTATTTTTTGAAAATCTCTTGGTGAAGATGTCTACAATCTGCTCATCATTCGAGCAATATCGTAGAATGATGGTCTTGTCATGCACTAGATCCCTGATATAGTGCATGTGTATCTCTATGTTATAGCTCAAAATGACACATCTCTGCCTGTGACCACTTTCCCATGATTTCGTCGCATGTCGACACTTCCATGACGACACTTCATGAAAGTCACTTAAAGTCACTGAAAAAACACCTAACTTGGAGGACCCATATCTTAATACGCGACTTGCTCTCTATAATACCTGCGTACGTACGCGAGTTGCTAATATATAATAGTCGTGTATGCCTTATATACGTGACTTTCTATATTGGCAACCCGCGTGTATTTCTCGTGTACGCGACTGTTGTTTCTGCAACCCATGTACGCCTCTTAAAAATGTCAAAAAACACGTCTTTTGAATTTTAGGTAGTTTGGGTAGTTATGCAACTGACTCCTTCAGTTGTAAATACTTTGTCTTCGTGCCTAACTCTTCCTTAAGCATATAAATAGAGGTAGGGAGGTCCATGAGAGGAGACTTGAATCTTTGCATTGTTATGCTGGAGGAATTGGAGCTCTCTTTGCCCACACCTTTGCCCTAGAAGCATTCTCCTTGTGTTGCAGAGCTTGGAGGATGAGTTCCTTGGAGAAGAGAAGCAGCAGAACCAGATCAAGGTTTCGTGAGGTGCCGAACTTGAAGAGAAGGTATACTTGTACTTGTTTTCAAGATTAATAAAGATGTGATGTCCTTCTTCTTCCCAAATCATTGTTCAATGTGTGATTGAATCTCTATTTATGATCATATTATGATGTTAATCAGATTATTAATTCAGGTTTATTTGATTATCATTTCTTTATATGTGGTCATATTGGTTTGAGGAAGGTATAATTCGTTTTGCAGGTCTCTTGGAGCAAGAGGAGCAAGAAGAGGATTGAAGGGCTGCTTGGACCAACCTTCGTTTGGCTAAGGTATGAACCATTCTAATCTATGAATCTTGCTTATATATACTTGTAGAACCACTTGCATCCACCTTTCAACCCCAGTATGTTGATGGCCTCTTAAACCCTAGCCATAGGATACTTTCCTTTACAACAAAACTGGCGACTCTGCGGGGGATAGCCTTGTCTGTTTGGGGTTTCTCTGTCTTTCTTTCAGTCTTTTGCATTGTTTCAGGTCCTTCTTGCCACTTAGGAACACCTTATAAGTCTGATAGAACACTTCCCCTACCTTCCTAAGGCAATTTTTGACCTTTTTGGGGAGTTTTTCCACCCATACGCGACTTCCAGACTGAACAGTCACGTGTCTGGTTTGGTACACGCGACTGTCTATACTGTCAACCCACGTATGATACGCGAATTGTCAGCTATACAACCCGCATGTGCTTATACACATGACTTTCTCTATTGGCAACCCATGTATGACATGCGACCTGTCAGTATTACAACCCGCGTGTGCCCCTAAAACAGTATTTTTCCTCATTTTTTGTGGTTCTTTCTACTGTTGTGGGCTATTTGGTAGGTCTTTTGGCATCCTCTGCAGGTGCATGACTCCAGGGAGTTAGTGTCATCCTTTTTTGTTGTTATTTATCTATGTGGTAAGTCTTTTTATAGCATTAGGGTTTCCTCTTTGCTCTTTCCCCCACCTCCTTTTCTTGGTATGATTTTTGGCTTATGTTTCTGGTCAGCCTATGGCAGTGATCTTTTTCTGAGTTCAGAAGCTTGTTGGTGTTTGTTTCCTTCTTCTTTTGTTGGTTAACTTCACCATGCCAAAATAGTTGACTTGTTTTTTATGCAAGCCTTCCTTCCAAGTAGGGTTTATGCTGACTTTAGTTCATTCTATAGTTTGTTTGGTGGTTGTATAGCAAAGTTCCTTTTGCTTTGTTCTTGTTATCTGCATACTTTTGTTTGTAGGTAGTTTTTCTTTTGCATTTATAAAAGAAAAATAAAAAGAGCATATACTTGTTTTTGTTGCTTTCCCCCCCACCTCCTTCTTTGGCTTGACCTTGTTGGACAAGGTACTGAGCAGCCTCTGTATGTAGGTTTAGATTGATTCTTGGGACTTCTTGACCTTTGTTTATGTCAGTCTTATCTGCTCGGTCTCTTCATTCCAAAGTTGTTGGCTTGTTTACCTTTGTGAGCTTTCCTTCCAAGAGAGGTTATATCCAACTTTAGGGAAACCTAGGGTTTGTTTGTGGGGTGTAGAGTAGTTGTCTATTTGCTTTGCTTACAGTACTTTCTTGCATTAGTTGATAGGCTATTTTTTCTTTTGCATTTATAAAAGAAAAAGACAAAAACACATGTTTGCTTTATATGCATGTAGATTAGGTTTTTAGTCTAGATTGCATAGCATATCATTGTGTTTGAAAAGATAAAATATAAAAAGAATTTTTTCTTTTGTGGCTTTCAAGTTTTCTATTTGAAAAATGAAGAGAATAGTTTTTGATTTTTGCATTTCATATCTCTTTGCTTAGTCATTTTGTTTCAACTTTGAGTCAAAAAACCACATAAGTTTCACGCCATTTACCCTCTGACTAAAAACAACCCTTAAAATAAACGATATAATTTAAAAATTATTAGTAAGTTTTATTTTATAGGGTCATACACCAACTAGCTCAGGCTAGACTTGTGGATTAGGGAGTTTCAACTCTCCACAAGTGTTAAAATTTTAGACGTAGTTGGCCAATCACTAGGTAAACCCTTTTCTACGTTGATTGTATCTGGGAAGCTCCTCTCAAACGAGAGTTAAGCACGAGGCCACGTGGAGATTTGGACTGAGGAGATAACCCTTCGATTCCTTGTCAAAGCGTAGACCAAGGTTTTTATGCATCTGGGGATTCTGTCTTAAACAGGGTTTCGGGCTTTGATACCTTGCCCATGTGTACGAACTAGGCTTGCGACTGTCCCCCCAAACTGTCAATATAGTTAAGGTAGCATTTAGTCTCTTTGACATCTAGGGTTCATACACAGGTACATCAGAAGGCTATTTCTAGTTGACCTTGTACGGGCTTGGAAGGTAACCTCGGTAGAAGGTGTGGGAGGGCGGTGGGTGATTCCTCCGCTTGTGCCTAAGAACATCTACAGGGACACCAAGTAACTGTATACCAGCTTTCTTCTAGAAAGCGTGTCTTATGCATGTTTGTCTATTTGGCTTTAGGAATTTTTAGTGAGTGCTGTGTGGTTTGTCTGTACTTAGTGTGCCTTTAGGTGTGTGCTTTGTAAGTTTGGTTTCCTATCAACCTCAAACTTTGTTTCCTTGTTTGAAACTATGGCTAACACCCCTTCGAACACCAACCAAGAGATCCCCATGCTGGGAACTCTTTGTACTATTCCTCTCATGGGGAATGTTGGTGTTCCCTTGATGGCCACCTTGAATCTACCTAGATTCACCCTAGGGATACCGGTGTGGTTGTTTTCCACTCCAACTATCTTGAATGCTCCTGATGCTTCTCAAGTAAGCTCCTTATATCAAGGGCATCAAAACACTGCTTCCCCTTCACCTATAGTTGATTCTCCTCCTCCTTCTACCTCATGCAATGAAAGTACTGATACTAGTAACCGGTAGTCTAAAAAGAGTAAAAGAAGGAGGAATAGGAAGAAGGCACATAAGCAAGGGGGCATCCATTCAACCTTTGCAGGTCAAGTTGAACCTCACCACCCAGACTCTGTGGTTCATGCTGGGGGCACCTATCCAACCTCTGCAGGTCATGTTGGATCTAAGCACTCAACCTCTGCAATTCAAGTTGATCTTCACCATCCAGCCTCTGTTGATCATGCTAGTGAGATCCTTCCAACCTTTCCAGATCATGTCGGATCTAGTCACTCATCCTCTGCAGTTCATGCTGAGGGCACCCGTTCAACCTCTGTTGTTCAAGTTGAACCTCCCCATCCAAACTCTACAATTCATGTTGGATCCATCCATCCAGCCTCTGTTGATCATGCTAGTGGGATCCTTCCAACATTTCCAGGTCATGTCAGATCCAATCACTCAGCCTCTGCGGGTCATACTGAAGGCACCCGTTCAACCTCTATTGTTCAAGTTGAACCTCCCCATCTAACCTTTGTAAGTCATGTTGGATCCATCCACCTAGCCTCTGTTGTTCATGTTGGGGGCACACACTCAACTGCTGCAAAGCATGTTGATCCTAACCATTCAGCCTATGTTGTTCATGCTGGTGGTGCTCGTCCAACCTCTGCAAGTCATGTTGGACCCAGTGTCTAAGCCTCTGCAAGCCATGTCGGGGGCAGTATCTCAGCCTCTGCAATTCATGCTGGGGGCAATCTCTCAGCCTCTGTGGTTCATGCTGAAGACAATCTGTCAGCCACTATGAGTCATGTTGACACTGTTGAAAAGACTACACGTTCAAAACACAAGCCCAAGTTTCCTTGTAAGCTTTGTGAGGGAGACCACCTTACTTATAAATGCCCTTCTATCATGGAGGTGCGAAGAGTTTGGTTTCATGGTCATCCCATTTTTGAACATTCTGAAGCTTTTCAACAACCAACCTCTCTTAGTCAGGTTGGACCCAGTCACCCAGCCTCTGTAGTTCATGCCAGGGGAAAAATCTCAACCTCTGTAGGTCATGTTGAGAGAAAACAGTCAACCATTGCTAGTCATGTTGACACCGTTGAGAAAATTGGTTAGTCGAATTGCAAACTTAAGTTCCCTTGTAAGCTATGCGAGGGAGATCATCTTACTCACTAGTGCCCTACTATCGCAGAGGTGTGAAGAGTGTGGTCCGAGACTCAAGAATTTCCTTCTCCTGAACAACCTATAGTTTCTCAACAACCTACTCAACTTTTGGTTGATCAAATCGTCGAACCAATATCAGATTTGGTCAATCCCACTCTTCTTTCGAAGAGTGATCCTGATGTGATTGAACCAATGTCATCTTTGGTCAATCCCACTCTCCCTTCGGAGAGTGACTTTCACGAAGCGGTTGAATCGATTCCATTGTCGATCAATCCCACTCTTCCTTTGGAGAGTGAAGTGTCTGCTAGTCACATTTTCTTCACTGCCAGTTCAGAACTTACTGAACAAGGGGGCACTGAACTTGCTTCGGATCAACCCCCACCAAGCTCTCGGATTACTTCCTTTGATTGGGATAGCCTAGTTGAGCCGCCCCTTCCTTCTGATGCACCTTTCTAGATAAAGGTCAAAGTTGAACAATACACGATTGCTCGTTGTATTGTTGATGAAGGATCCTCAGTTAGTATATTGTCTGCTCATGCTTGGCGAGGCATGGGATCTCCCAGCCTTGTGTCGACTGCTAGTCAGTTACTAGCATTTGATAGAAGAACTTGTATAGCCTTGGGAATTCTTGCTCAAACACCTGTTACTTTGGGTGGGAAGACTGTCTTAGTTGACTTCATGGTGATAGAATACCCCTTGGACTTCAATATGCTCCTTGGATGTGATTATGTCTATGCCATGCAAGTTGTGGTGTCAACATTCTTTCGTGTGATGTACTTTAATCATGGCGAAGAAATTGTCACTATCGATCAATTGGATTTTCTTGATCCATCTCCTGACCCAACTAGAGACCAAGTCTTTCCTTTATTGATTCCCAGTGTTTCTATAGACACTACCCCGCCACAGGTGAGCTATGTGGCCTCATGTCCTTTGCGTTCAATTGCTACTAAGAAGCAGCCTCTATTTTCATGCTTACCTTCTCGGGACTTGGTCCCAACAGTTGCCCAGGTGAGTCATCCTATACAGACTATGGATATCGCTCTTCACTTTGTCGATCCATTTGAAAGTTTAGACATGTGTCCTATATCTCGGATGGTCTCCTTCCTTCGGATGAAGTCTTCCTAGAGTCTTTGATATAGTCTGATCTTCTTTTGGATGTTCATTCAGTTGTGACTAAGTCTAACCCTGATTTTCCTAGTAAGCCTGACCTTTCTTCTTATGTTGGTCTTGTTAAGTCTTTGGACTCTCCCTTCAAACAGCAAGTCAATGATCCTGATGGGCTTGATTTTTCTTATGAATTTTTCAACTCCCGTGATACTAAGTTTGTTCCTACAGACTCTATATCCCTTGTTGATTTTTTCTCTCCTTCTAAGGTTTATCTTACTGATTATAAACCCTCGAGCCTTGGTTCTATATAATCTTCTTCGGTCGATTCTGCCTTGACTTTACCTTTTGTAGAAGATAGCAAAGTCACATGTGTTTCTGCCAAAGTGACCTGTATCAGAACTTTTCTTCTGAATATGATTCTGATGTTGTTGTTTCTTGGAGACAAGATTTTTAGTTGGATTCACAACTGTTTACTGGCCTTGTCTTATTGTTCAAGCTGTAATTGCATTTGCATGTATCCTGCTCACACTTTTGAGCCTGATGCCGTCTTCCATGCTTTTAGCTTGTTGTATAAGCCCTCATCTTTGTTCTCATCATCGCTAAACCTTGTATCATTTTTCCTTTGCAACTTGACACCCTTTACCTTGAGGAGACATTCCATGAGTGTCTTTATCCTGCTCGTGTTCCTTTCATTATGCATAGGTATGTTCCTTGCGCTTGGAACTAGTTTCGCCTGCCTATGACACTTGTCTCCTTGCATTTAGAGCATTCTTTTTTCTCTCCTTCGGGCTCGTTAAAAACAGTAAGGAGGCCATGAGTTGACTTTTCCAGACTTGTTAAAACTTCACAGGAAATATTTTGAGTTTCTTTAGGCCCAGGTTTGACTCCTCAAAATAGACTTGACTGCCGAGTAAACTTGTCCATTCAGGCTCGTTAAGAATATGTGAATGGGAATCCACATTGGTGGTAGGTTATCGCTTTCTTGGACCATGTGGAATAATATGAGAAAGGATCACTCTCTTTTCTTCAGAATTGAGAAGAGTATTCTCAGGCATAGGTTTATCTCTTTTCTGGACCTGAGGGACTAAACTTACGGAAAAGGAACCCCCAGTATGAGCTTAGTTTTCTCTTTTTCGTGCTCTGGACCAAAACATGAAAAAGATTCTGAGTGTACTTTATGTCTTTGTCATGCTCATTAAACCCTGAAGAACAAAGCATCGATTTTATTGTTGTAAGCCCCATTTCTCGTAATCAAATGGATCTTTCTGAGTGATCTTTCCTTCCTTCACACTCGTAAAACTCAGGCTATATGCTACTTTTGAAGGAGCATTGGGTAGGTGGTAATTTAACCTTTTTCGAACCTTCCTGACTAAGTACGAAAAAGGTGCACCTTTTCTTCTTTGGAAGTTAAGAGAGTTCTTCTTTGGTATGTTTTATACTTTTTCGGCCTCAAGAGACTAAATTGGATGAAAAATCACCCCCCTAGAGTCTTCTTTGGAGTTTTCAGACTCTCTAAACTATGAAAACATCGTCGAGCATGTACTAGTTCGGGCTCATAAAATCCATGAATCGGTGCTTTATCAAGCATTCTTCTTTCTTTTCTTCGAGCTTGCCAAAAATGAAGATGGTCCCGAGTTTGCTTTCTTGGACTCGTTAAACCTTTATAAGAAAGAGGGGAAGGGAAGTTCATTCACATGTTTTTTACATCATGGCATCAAGTCTTGTTTCCTTGAACAAAGCACTAGTTTTGAGTCTATCAACAGTTGGGTCCTAGTATTTTGACCTTATCCCGATTCAGAGTTTCTTACTCCTCCAGTTGGTCTCTTTTCCAATTATATGGGGAATCTGTCAATGTCTCCTACATTGTAGATTTGTGTTGTTGGTCCTTTTGTGTCAAAAGTTACCTAAGTCACTTTTGTGTCATGCTCATTGTTCAAGGATTAAACCTTTTTCGGCCATTCTGCAGTTGCCTTGACCTTTTATGTCGACAATTCCCTGGTATCAGTTCATTACATCATGTCTTCAGCGTTCCTTGTCATGAAATTCAGCACCAATTCCAGATCCAATTAGTCTTTGAATTACCTCGTGTTGGATGATGAAGGATGCCTTAATGCCTTCCTTCCAACGGATCTCTTCCTATCGACTGCAACACCTCTTGCTCTAGGAATGAGATTTAGAGTTTTATGACAGTACCTTGGGGATTGTTGTCATCAGTGGCAATTCCATCGCTATTGGGTAGTGGGAATACCTTAATGTCTCCTACTCGATGGATTCTTTGAGTGTTCGACTTCAAGTCCTTGTAATCACACTTGTTAGAATGTACTTGGTACCTTGGGGATCATTTTCATTAATGGTGGTTTCCTTTATAATGTATTTCAGCTATCGTCTTCCCCTCTAACCTCACACATTAGGGGGCATCTGTTATAGCTCCAAATGACACATCTCTTCCTGTGACCACTTTCCCATGATTTCGTTGCATGTCAACACTTCCATGACGACACTTCATGAAAGTCACTTAAAGTCACTGAAAAAATAGCTAACTTGGAGGACCTGTATATTGAGCTTTGTAACTCTGTTTGACCTTATCTCTACACCATTGGAAAGATATTTTTGTTAGCTAAAACTTTCCAGAAGACACCAAATTCTGAAAATGCCCAGAAATACCCTAAAAATGAGTTCTTTTGTCTATATGTGACTTTCCTTAAGGAAAACCCGCGTATGATACGCGACTTGCTCTCTATAATACCTACGTACGTATGCGAGTTGCTAATATATAATAGTCACATATTCCTTATATACATGACTTTCTATATTGGCAACCCACGCGTATTTATCATGTACACGACTGTTGTTTCTGCAACCCGCGTACACCTCTTAAAAATGTCAAAAAACACATCTTTTGAATTTCGGGTAGTTTGGGTAGTTATGCAACTGACTCCTTCAGTTGTAACTACTTTGTCTTCGCCCCTAACTCTTCCTTAATCATATAAATAGAGGTAGGGAGGTCCATGAGAGGAGACTTGAATCTTTGCATTATTATGCTGGAGGATTTGGAGCTCTCTTTGCCCACACCTTTGCCCTAGAAGCATTCTCCTTGTGTTGCAGAGCTTGGAGGCTGAGTTCCTTGGAGAAGAGAAGCAGCAGAACCAGATCAAGGTTTCATGAGGTGCCGAACTTGAAGAGAAGGTATACTTGTACTTGTTTTCAAGATTAATAAAGATGTGATGTCCTTCTTCTTCCCAAATCATTGTTCAATGTGTGATTGAATCTATGGTTATGATCATATTATGATGTTAATCAGATTATTATTTCAATTTTATTTGATTATCATTGCTTTATATGTGGTCATATTGGTTTGAGGAAGGTATAATTTGTTTTGCAGGTCTCTTGGAGCAAGAGGAGAAAGAAGAGGATTGAAGGGATGCTTGGATCAACCTTTGTTTGTCTTAGGTATGAACCATTCTAATCTCTAAATCTTGCTTATATATACTTGCAGAACCACTTGCATCCACCTTTCAACCCCAGTATGTTGATGGCCTCTTAAACCCTAGCCATAGGATACTTTCCTTTACAACACTCTACATGCTTGGTCCTCTGCCTCTTAACTGGATCTGTGGATATCTTAATAGCACTTTGATTGTCACAAAAGAGGATAGTGGACAAAGTACTACCAAGATCAAACTCTGAAAGAATGCCTTGCAACCAAACAACTTGGATGCAAGCATTCACCGCTCCTCGATACTTGACCTCTCCTAAATACAATGCTATGGTGACCTGCTTTTTTCTAGACCAGAAAATGGGGCCACCACCAAACATGAAGACATATCTAGAAGTTGACTTTCGATCAATAGAATCACCCGCCCAATCGGAATCTATGTATCCAACCAGCTCTAGCTCGGAGTCTGCAGCATAGTGAATGTCGTAGGTCCTAGTTCCCTGAATGTACTGGAAGATCCTCTTGGATTCCTTCCAATGGAGATCATGGGGCTGATGCATGTATCTTTATACAGCATTCATGGCATAACATATATCAGGCCAAGAATGAGTCAAGTACAACAAGCTACCAATCATCTGTCTATAAATAGTGCAGTCCATGGGAGGTGTGCTTTTTCCTTCTTCAAGGCTGATCCCTGAAAGGAAAGGGAATGGTACAGGCCTAAATTCAGCCATGTTAAACTTGAATAATAGGTATGATATGTATTTGTATTGAGTGACCATTAGCCCATCATAATTTTTCTCAATTTCGAGCCTTAAAAATTGTTTTAAGAGCCCCAAATCACTCATTTCAAATGCATTGTGGAAAGCAGTTTTGATGACTGAAATAGAAGCAACTGTGCTACCTATGATCAATAAGTCATCAACATATAAAACAATAATAATCAAATTACCATCAAACTTCTATATATACACATTTGGATCTGATCTACACCTTTGGAAGTTTTGCGAGAGAAGGAAGGCATCCATCTTGGAATACCACTCTCTTGGGGTCTGTTTTAACCCATATAGTGACTTCTTTAGCTTTCAAACCAAAGATGGATCAGAGATGTAGCCCTCAGGCTGCTTCATGTATATCTCCTCATGAATATTTCCATGCAGAAAGGCTGAATTAACATCCATATGATGCACTTCCGAGTGCTTGGATGCTGAAATTGCCAAAACTAGGCGGATGGAGTCCATTTTTGCAACCGATGCAAAAGTCTCATGGTAGTCCACACCTTGGACCTGGGAGAAACATTTTTCCACGAGCCTTGCCTTATATTTTCAGCTTCTTCCATATATAGCAACCTTAATCCGAAACACCCACTTGCATTGAACAAATTTCCTTCCCATAGGAAGAGAAACTAGCTCCCAAGTAGTGTTCTTCTGAAGAGAATTCATCTCTTCATCCATGGCAACTTGCCATATTGGATCCTTCCGAGCATGGTAGTAGGAATTTGGGTCTGAAATTATCATCAAATAAAAAAAATTGGACAGCAAATAATCAGGACAAGAGAGTGCAATACCTGCTCTTTGGAAATTAGACCGGGTTCTCCTTGGATCATCTGAATTTCTAATGTTATCTCCTGCGGAGGAGAGTGTCTGTCGGGCCCATGTTGGGAGATGCTTTTGCACTTCAGGTTTTGATTTAGAATCTGATGTTTGATGTACACTGATATCATAAATCATAGGATCCAAATTAGGGTCATCACCCCCAATTTCATCATCCAAATATTTAGTAGAATAGGAAGGAAATTCAGCAGTTTTCTCCTTCACTAGTTCCACCTCTTGAAGAGGCTCATCGAACTTGACACTCCTTTTGATGATGATCTGTTTTGTTTTGATATCCAACATCTTGAAACCTTTTGATTCATCTGAATACCCAATAAACAGACATTCTATGCTTTGCATTTGCAAATCCCTCCTTTTATCAATTGGAATTCAGGCCCATGCAGTGGACCCAAACACCCGCAGGTTCGACACATCCGGATTGTGTCTGAAGTATGCTTCGAAAGGGGTCTTCCCTTTCACAGATGATTGTGGCACTCTTTTTTGAATGTATTCTGCAGCATTCATGGCTTCATCCTACAAATTTGCAGCCAACTTCTTTGATTCCAACATACAGGTGGTCATCTCCTTGAGAGACAGATTCTTCCTTTCCGCTACACCGTTCTGCTGGGGAGTGTAGGGAATTGAATGCTGGACCTGAATACCAATTTGGGATCATATGTGAAGAAAATCATTACTGACATACTCCCCACCATTATCATATCTCAAGATCTTGATCTTTTGTCCAGATGCATTCTATATCAAGGCCTTCGGTTCAGTGAATTTTTCACAGACTTCAAACTTCTTTTTGATAAAGAAGACCCATGTGTACCTGGAAAAATAATCAATAAAAGTCAGAATATACCTTGATCCATTCAAGGATGTGATAGGCACGGGACTACTGATATCAGAATGTATCAGTCCCAAGATGCATGTATCTTGGCTTGCCTTCCCCCAATCGAACTGGTGCTCAGGGTGCTTTCCAACAACACAGCCCTTGCAAATTCCAGTGGTTTCCTTGATGACTGGGAGGCCTTAAACCATGGATTTTTTCTATAATTGCTGCAATTATTTGAAGTTGAGATGGCCAAACCTATCATGCCATAGTTTACTAACTTCATTTCTATGAGTCAGCAGTGCGGTGGGCTTTGCATCTGCCACAAAAATGGGAAAACTCATAGGCTTTTGCATGATGGTTTGCAAGGCCTTTTGCAACAAGTTTCTTGGATGCAAGTTCCATGATCTATACATAATTCAGGCTGAAGGATACTCTCTTGGGAACTCCCGTATGTGTCATTTGATAAACACTTAGGAGGTTTGATGCCAGCTATGGTACATACAAAACATTTGAAAAATAGCCATTCTCAAGATCAACAGTACCTTGTCCTTCTGAAATGATGGTGGAGTCATCTCCCATGTGGATGGGGATGTATTTTCCGATCTCCAAAGATGAGAAGGAGTCTCTTTCAGCCATCATGTGGTTTGAAGCTCCATAATATATCAAGAGTGCTTTGGAATTCGAAGTGCTTTCCATGAGGGCATGACCTATTTCATGGTGTGGTTCCTGATCTTGCTGATCTCTCCTCCGAAATATTTTCGGAAGATTGATGTGATTTATCTCAAGGAGAGAGGTATCTTCTTCAAGTTTCTTCTTCATGCAGGCATGTTCAGGGTGGAATCCCTTCCCGCAGTATGAACACTTGACTTTTTCCTTTCTGTGATTCCCTTTTCCTTTGTTCTTCTTTGAGTCGAAAGACTCATCATGCTGTTGGTTTTCAACTTTAGGCTTAGGAGCTTTGAATTTAGTTTTTGGGTTCTTCTGCTACTTTCCTTTACCCTTCAGATCTTTGGTCCCTGAGACATGGAGGGATTGATCACGGGAGGATCTGTGATCCTCGTCTGGACAAGATTATCATGTTCACGTGTTAGGGACTCAATGAAGGCATTGAGTGAAGGCATCTTCCATCCAGGGATTGTGATCTTCCCCGCACGGAATGTAGATAGAAAAATTGAATAATCAGCTCCAAGTTTGGAGAGTTTGGTGAGGATGAGTTGATCATCCTCCTTCTCCACTTTACATTGCTTCAACAATAAGACAATGTGCTTGAACTTTGTGAAAAAGTCATTCAAGGTCTCGAAATTGGAAAGCTGGAGAGACATCAACTCATTCTCAAGCTGGTATACTCTCAAATCATCTTGATTTCCATACAAGGTTTAAAATTTGTCCCATATTTCCTTTGGAGTCTTCAATCTCGAAAGAAGGAAAAGAAGATCCCAGGAAACAGAGAGGCACAAGAATCCAAATGCTTCAACTTTTTTCTTCAAGAATCTATATTTGTCTGTCACTGAAGCAGGTTCTTCTTCAGTGTCCATAGTGACCCTATAGAGTCCTCTGGCACATAACTGGATATCCATGTCTCCTTTCCATGAGTGGAAATTGAATGGATTCAAGAGTTCTACGGAAGAATCCATATGAATCTGCTGGAGTGAATGCTTTCACCTGTTAAAAACCTAAAAATCACAACAAAAGGGGCACCATAAGGTCAGACATCCTGCACATTTTAGGATTTCATCACACCTAGAATAGTCAATCAAGCAAGCTTGATCAACAATTTCCTTACTTGGGGTATTAAGTGGTAAGCCTTGGCTTCTGGTGCAATGTTGTATTTTTGAGCTATTGCTCAATTTTCATACAAGATCTGTCAAAAACCTTGTTTTTGAGAGATCTAAGCTTCATCCTACCGTGAGCTCTGATACCATATTAATTTTTCATAGTGGTCTAGGAACTAAAAACACAGTCTCACAAATAATATAGATAGATAATCATAAAATTGGCAAAACGATGCTGCAATGGAAGTAGCAGCTATGTATAATCAAATGAATAATGAATAATAAAATACAATGATCATGTTGGAAGCATGATTTCCAAGACAATTCGAATTCCCAAGGAGGTCATTCAAATTGAATGAGTGAGTCTAGCTTAACTTAATGTAAGCCACAGTCAACACTCAAGTTAACCACTGATCAAAACCCTAATTGACTCAACTGAGCCCTAACTGAATTTGGAGTGCAATAAATGACTAAGTCTAACTGAAATTAGCTTAGACACATGTCACTACAAGCCAACCAACAAGTGGTAGCGCATCAATGAATCCAATGAACCCCAATGAGGTTAACTCAAGTGTAACTAACCATCAGAAGTGGTTGGAGGTGCCCCTGTTGACTCCAGTTCATTAAATAATCATTAAATAATCAATTTAGTGAAGGGAGGCACCTTCATTGCTCTGTTTAACTAATTGTAACCATCAGTTAGCAATAAAGTGCATTTATGACACTCAAATCACCCTCAGAGTGATCCAGTTAGCCTCCTCGAATGTAGGAGAAGGCTAAGTTAGCCTCCTTGACTGAAGGTAGGTGTGGTTGTGCTCATGCTGATGTCATACAGTGCTCCTCTGATTTCAATTAAGTAAATAAAGCTTAGGATAGTAGTTTAACTAGGCCAAATTGACCAAAATGAGTGTGTATGGTGGTAAATGTCTCCAACACCCCCCCTTAAGCTATACTCAGGAGGAGTAGAAAAAATTAAGTGCATAAGAATGCTAGGGCCCAGAAACTAAGGCCATAGGTCACCTTGTACAATACTGAAACTCAAACAATGCTCAAAAACAAACTAAGTGAGGAAAAGAGGGAAAACCCAATGGGAAAAACCCCCCCTCAAGATAAACACTGAAAGTAGTTGGATCACCCTAATGAACTCACCACCAACAGTGGACGGAGGTAAGTGAAATTATTTTTCTGAAAAGCTCTTGGTGAATATGGCTGCAATCTTCTCATCAGTCGGGCAGTATTGCAGAATGATGGTATTGTCATGCACTAGCTCCCTGATATAGTGCATGTGTATCTCTACATGCTTGGTCCTCTACCTAGTAACTGGATCTATGGATATCTTAATATCACTTTGATTGTCACAAAAGAGGACAGTGGACAAACTACTACCAAGATCAAACTCTGAAAGAATTCCTTGCAACCAAACAGCTTGGATGCAAGCATTCACCGCTCCTCGATACTCGGCCTCTGCTGAAGACAATGCTATGGCGGCTTGCTTTTTGCTAGACTAGAAAATGGGGCCACCACCAAACATGAAGAAATATCTGAAAGTTGACTTCCGATCAATAGAATCACCTGCCCAATCGGAATCTTTGTATTCAACCAGTTCTAGCTCGGAGTCTGCAACATAGTGAATGTTGTAGGTCCTCGTTCCCTGAATGTATTGGAGGATCCTCTTGGCTGCATTCCAATGAAGATCATGGGGCTGCTGCATGTATCTTGATACAGAATTCATGGCATAACAAATATCATGCCGAGAATGAGTCAAGTACAACAAGCTACTGTCACGTCCCCATGCCTCCGACCGGAGAAGAGGACACGACTACCAGCTTCAAACAAACCCGGGCTAACCGCCCATGAACATATACAGACATGAAAATTACATAAAACAGAATGCTGCCGGGAATGCATTATGGTAAAACATGCACAAATGCCATTGCATAACACACACAGATGCATTCATTTCATTTTCATTAACAGTAAAGATAGAATTGCAAAGGTAAAATACACGAGATCACTTATCTTATGATGAATCCGTTCCGCAACCATCTACGTCACTGCAACGTTCCACCCAACCATAGGCCAGCGTGCTCCTTAATCTCTCAGTAATGCTGCCACCCCCGAGCTGGGCATGATTCTCCAAGGAATAAGGGAACTAGCAGGCTTACACATAGCCAAGGATGTCGAAAACATAGCCAAGCCAACAGAGTTGGGTTTATCAGGCCATTAAGGAGCTGGAGAAGGCAGATAGCTAAGCTGGTGAGCTCATTACAGAGCCAAGGACACCTACACCAGAACTAGCCTGACCTCTAAGACACCCATCCACACCCAACACAAGGAATCAGTCCCTTCTCTGCTACACAGTCCCTCAGGCCCTGCATTCCCTTCCAGTGCTATTCAGGGGTGATGGAGAAGAAGGCCATCCCTCTAGCTCTGTCTGTGTGGTTCCAACCACCAGGTTTATCAAGCAAAACTAAGCCAACATCCAGCAGGGGAAAATCAACAGTCCGTCCAAGGCAATTGAGCCACAGAAATATTCACACAGACCACGTTGGAAACAGATTTACAGACTTTTGGCCTGGGTGTGAGTAACAATCAACATAGAACCCACAATTCGACCCAGGGGAAAAGGATTCAGCCACATCATTCACAAATACGTGGGGGAAAACGACGTGGGTAAAAACCCAGGAAATTCCTGTGCATGGAAAGAAATAACGGACTGGAAATGGTGGAAAACGAACAGAGCACAGAAAGGACGTGAAATTGGGAGTGCGTGAGTGTTCAACAAACTCGTGGAGCCAAGAAAATGTCTGCGTGAGACCAAAAACGCCAAGAGCCTGTGCGTGAAGATGAACAGCAATGGGGAGGACGCGAATTGCAAGTCTTCAGCATTTTTTTCAACTCGTGGGAGAGAGTGGTGAATTTCCTGCGTGAGTGAAGAATGCGTGAAGGTTTCCCTTCCATTCTGAAGTCAACTACTATGGTGGAGTGTGCATGGGGGCAAGGACTAACAGTCCTGCCACCCCACTCCCAAAATAATTAACTGCCTCAACCACCAGCAGCCATTCTTCAATGAAAGTGGTTGGAATAAGACAAAGGAAGAAGACACATGGGTATTTTCCCTCATTGGCCAAAATTGGACAAATTTCCCCACCCTTATCCTTGTGAAGAATCATGCCCTTTTTTATTTAGTTGCCACGAGCGTAGCTGGTCAGATTCATTTAATTAATTATGATGCATATTTACATGATGGCAACCATAATGTATGCCACATGCCCCGATATACCATCAGTGACAAATTTAAATCCAAAACATAGCATAACCGATCAATGGTGGGGCCTTGGCATTTAAATCCACACCATGATCATTTACAATACGCACATCATATACATCTAATGTAACGGGGTCAAAACCGGGACATTACAGCTACCAATCAGTTGTCGATAAATAGTGCAATCCAAGGGAGGTGTGCTTTTTCCTTCTTCAAGGCTGATCCCTGAAAGGAAAGGGAACGGTGCAGGCCTAAATTCAGCCATGTTAAACTTGACTAACAGGTGTGATATGTATTTGGATTGAGTGACCACTATCCCATCAGAATTTTGCTCAATTTCTAGCCCCAAAAATTGTTTTAAGAGCCCCAAATCGTTCATTTCAAATGCATTGTGGAGAGCAGTTTTGATGACTCAAATAGAAGCAACTGTGCTACCTGTGATCAGTAATTAATCAACATATAAAATAATAATAATCAAATTACCATAATACTATTATATATACACATTTTTATCTGATCTACACCTTTGGAATTTTTGCGAGAGAAGGAAGGCATCCATCTTGGAATATCACTCTCTTGGGGCCTGTTTTAACCCGTATAGTGACTTATTCAGCTTGCAAACCAAAGATGGATCAGAGATGTAGCCATCAATCTGCTTCATGTATATATCCTCATGAATATCTCCATGCAGAAAGGCTAACTTAACATCCATATGATGCATTTCCCAGTGCTTAGATGCTGAAATTGCCAAAACTAGGCAGATGGAGTCCATTTTTGCAGCCGGCGCAAAAGTCTCATGGTAGTCCACACCTTGGACCTGGGAGAAACCTTTTGCCATCAAAATTGCCTTATATTTGCAGCTTCTTCCATATGCAGCAACCTTAGTCTGAAACACCCACTTTCATTGAACCAATTTCCTTCCCGGAGGAAGAGAAACTAGCTCCCAAGTAGTGTTTTTCTGAAGAGAATTCATCTCTTCATCCATGGCAACTTGCCATCTCGGATCCTTCCGAGCATGGTAGTAGAACTTTGGGTCTGAAATTATCACCAAATAACAATATTTTGACAGCAAATAATTAGGACAAGAGAGTGCAATACCTGCTCTTTGGAAATCAGACCGGGTTCTCCTTGGATCATCTGGATTTCCAATTTTATCTCCTGCGGAGGAGATTGTCTGTCGAGCCCATGTTGGGTGATGATTTTGAACTTCAGGTTCTGATTCAGCATCTGATGTTTTCTATACACTAATATCAGAAAACAGAGGATCCAAATCAAGGTCATCCCTCCCAACTTCATCATCCAAATATTCCGTAGAATAGGAAGGAAATTCAACAGTTTTCTCCTTCACTAGTTCCACCTCCTGAAGAGGCTCATTGAACTTGACACTCCTTTCAATGATGATCTATTTTTTTTTTATACCCAGTAGATTGAAACCTTTTGATTCATAAATATACCCAATAAATAGACATTCTATTATTTGCAGTTGTAAATCCTTCCTTTTATCAAGTGGAATTCGAGCCCATGCAGTGGACCCAAACACCCGCAGTTTCGACACATCCGGCTTGTGTCCAAAGTATGCTTTGAAAGGGGTCCTTCCTTTCATCGATGAGTGTGGCACTCTATTTTGAATGTATGCTACAGAATGCATGGCTTCATCCCACAAATGTTCAGCCAATTTATTTGATTCCAACATACAGGTGGTCATCTCCTTGAGATACTGATTCTTCCTTTCTGCTACACCGTTCTACTGGGGAGTGTAGGGAATTGAATGTTGGACCTGAATACCACTTTGGGAGCATATGTGCAGCAAATCATTACTGACATACTCCCTACCATTATCATATCTTAGGATATTCATCTTTTGGCCAAATTTATTCTCGCTCAAGGCCTTCAGTTCAGTGAATTTTTCAGAGACTTCAAACTTCTTTTTGATAAAGAAGACCCATGTGTACCTGGAAAAGTCATCAATAAAAATCAGAAGATACATCGATCCATTCATGGATGTGATAGGAATGGGACTACTGATATCAGAATGTATCAATCCTAAGATTCATGTAGCTCGTCTTGCCTTCCCCAGATCGAACTGGTGCTCAGGGTGCTTTCCAACAACACAGCCCTTGCAAATTCCAGTGGTTGCCTTGATGACCAAGAGGCCTTAAACCATGGATTTTTTCTTTAATTGTTGTAATTATTTGAATTTTATATCATTGAACCTCTCATTCCATAGTCTACTAACTTCGTTTCCATGAGTCAGCAGTGCGGTGGGCTTTGCATCTGCCACAAAATGGGGAAACTCATAGGCTTTTGCATGATGGTTTGCAAGGCCTTTTGCAACAAATTTCCCGGATGCAAGTTCTGTGATCTCTACATCATTCGGGATGAAGGATACTCTCTTGGGAACTCCCATATGTGTCATTTGATAAACACTAAAGAGGTTTGATTCTAGAGACGGTACATACAAAACATTTGAAAAATAGCCATTCTCAAGATCAACAGTACCTTGTCCTTCTGAAATGATGGTGGAGTCATCTCCGATGTGGATGGTGATGGATTTGCCGGTCTCCAAAGATGAGAAGGAGTCTCTTTCAGCCATCATGTGGTTCGAAGCTCTAGAATCTATCAAGATTTCTTTGGACTTTGAAGTGCTTGCCATGAGGGCATGACCTCTTTCATGCTGTGGTTCCCAATCTTGCTAATCTCTCCTCTGAAATATTTCTGGAATATTGATGTGATTTTTCTCAAGGAGAGAGGTATCTTCATCAAGTTTCTTCTTCATGAAGGCATGTTCAGGGTGGAAGCCCTTCCTGCAGTATGAACACTTGAATTTTTCCTTTCCATGATGCCCTTTTCCTTTGTTCTTCTTTGAGTCGAAAGACTCATCATGTTGCTGGTTTTCAACTTTAGGCTTAGGAGCTTCGAATTTAGTTTTTCGGTTCTTCTGCTGCTTTCCTTTATGCTTCAGATATTTGGGCCCCGAGACATGGAGGGCTTGATCATGGGAGGATCTGATGATCCCCATCTAGACAAGCTTATCATGTTCACTTTTTAGGGACTCAATGAAGGCATTGAGTGAAGGCATCTTTCATCCAGGGGTTGTGAGATTCCCCGCACGAAATGTAAAGACAAAAATTGAATAATCAGCTCCAATTTTGGAGAGTATGGTGAGGATGATTTTATCATCCTCCTTCTCCACTTTACATTGCTTCAACAGTAAGACAATGTGCTTGAACTTTGTGAAAAATTCATTCAAGGTCTCGAAATCGAAAGCTTGGAGAGACATCAACTCATTCTCAAGCTGGTATACTCTCAAATCATCCTGCTTTCCATACAGGGTTTCCAATTTGTCCCAGATTTCCTTTGGAGTATTCAATCCTGAAAGATGGAAAAGAAGATCCTAGGAAACAGAGAGGCACAATAATCTAGCTTTTTCTGTCACAGAAGCAGGCTCTTCTTCAGTGTCCATAGTGACCCTATAGAGTCCTCTAGAACGTAGTTGGATCTCCATGTCTCCTTTCCATGAGTGGAAATTGAATGGATTCAAGAGTTCTACGAAAGAAGCCATCTAAATCTGCTAGAGCGAATGCTTTCACCTGTTAAAAACCTGAAAATCACACCCAACATAGTCAATCAAGCAATCTTGATCAACAATTTCCTTACTTGGGGTATTAAGTGGTAAGCCTTGGCTTCTGGTGCAATGTTGTATTTTTGAGCTATTGTTGAATTTTCATATAAGATCTGTCAAAAAACTTTTTGAGAGATCTCAGGCTTCATCCCGCCGTGAGCTCTGATACCATATTAATTTGTCACAGTGATCTAGGAACCGAAAACACAGTCTCACAAAGAATACAGATAGATAATCATAAAATTGGAAAAATGATGCTGCAATGGAAGTAGAAGCTCTGTATAATCAAATGAATAATGAATAATACAATACAATGATCATGTTGGAAGCATGAATTCCAAGACAATTCGAATTCCCAAGGAGGTGATTCGAATTGAATGAGTGAGTCTAGATTAATTTAATGTAAGCCACAGTCAACACTCAAGTTAACCATTGATCAAAACCCTAATTGACTCAACTAAGCCCTAACTGAAGTCAAAGTGCAATAAATGACTGAGTCTAACTGAAAGTAGCTTAGACACATGTCACTGCAAGCCAACCAACAAGTGGTAGCGCATCAATGACTCCAATGAACCCCGATGAGGTTAACTGAAGTGTAACTAACCATCAGAAGTGATTGGAGGTGCCCCTGTTGACTCCAGTTCATTAAATAATCAATTTAATGAAGGGAGGTGTCTTCACTACTTTGTTTAACTGATTGTAACCATCAATTAGCCATAAAGTGCATTTATAACACTCAGATCACCCCCTAAGTGCTCCAATTATCCTCCCCGAATGTAGGAGAAGGCTAAGTTAGCCTCCTTGACTGAAGGTAGGCATGGGTGTGCTCATGCTAATGTCATATAATGCTCCTCTGATGTCAATTAATTCAATAAAACTTAGGATTGTGGTTTAACTAGGCCAAATTGACCAAAATGAGTGTGTATGGTGGTAAATGTCTCCAACACTAGGAATATTATTTGCTACCGGTCTCCATTAAGAGACTACCCAAAATCACCTAAATCAAACTCAGACATGGTTTATAGGGTCTTAAATAAACTCATGTCTTTTTTTTTTAGGTTCGTTTGCACCTCTTTTGTGGAGAAAAAGAGCCTAGAATTCATAATATTGTTGTAAATTGTTGATTGGGAGGTTAGAATAACCATTATTTGAGCCCAAAATGAATGTTTGAGCCTTTGAGGATGTTGGAGTGCCCATTCTTCTCTTTATGTCCATATCCATGCCCAGAATTGTTTCTTAATGTTATTTTAACCCTCAAATTCAACCCGACATTCCTCCAAGCCTATTTTTTGCCATTGTTCACTTTTCATAAGGTTGTTCATGCCCAAAATTGTATTTTAACCCTCCAATTTGGTCTAGATTTGATAAACAATGGCAAAAAAATAATCATACCTCACCCTCCACGAAGTCAAAATATCCTTTAAAAAAAGGGGGAAAAATCCGCAATATCTCGTGATAAATCAAGAAAAAAAGGGTGAAAATATCGACTTTTTTTTCACAAAAAAATCGTCAATCTAAAACTCACGAGATTTATCGGAACATTGATAATTTATCAACGATGTTTGCAACACTCATCTCATCCATCACAGGCCATCTCTCATGCTTACAATATATCTCGGACCATCCAAGGGCCAGTATTACACTATGTACCCCAAATCTCATGGAGCACCCCCAAACATGGTGTAAACATTTTCAAAGTAACCCAAAAGTTTAACACATAAGGTTATAGACCATCTTAGAGCTTACAAGTTAGAAGAGGGGATATTTGGAAGTGATTTTTCCAAAGAAGACACAACCAATACTACTGCATATAACTGGTAGGATTTTTGTTGTGTAGAACCCCCCAAATTAAAACATTTTGTCATTCATATCTTGAGCCAAGGATCAAGTTCTTCCGCATGCGAAAGGAATTGGGGAAGCTTTAACCATATACATTCCAATAAAATAAACATGTTATTCTTTGGACATTTGACAAATCTTGTTTATACTCATAGTAATTTTCACTTGGCTTTAAGCAGCATGGCCAAAGATTCAACGAATTCATCTTCTCCATGGTTCAACCATGTTCCAAACATAGCAGAAAATTATGATGATCTTGCAATGGTCACAACAGTGAATCTAATATCACTAGTGATGAATCTAATCATGATTATTATAGTTCCTTTACTACCCCATGTACTCTTCATAATTTCAAGCTTTATGGTGTGATAAGTAGGCCACATGAACACCAAGAGTAAAACTATGTTCCTGGTTTGATCTTTTTGTAATCTTAATTTTGGAGTTATAACTTAAGAGACATGGACATATTTTTAAGTTTTGTCATTGAAATTTCAAACAATATGTTATGCTTCTATTTGCAATTTGTAGTTGCACTATATTTTTCATAAGGGTATAGTATTTACAATTTAATCATGATTGATATATTTTTACTATTTTGAAATTCAAAAAATATGTTATACTTATTTTTACAATTTGCAGTTGCATTAAGTCTATAACGATTCATGGTACTTACTATTTTATGATACATAAATCAATCAATGTTATAACTGAGCAACTTTAAGCAAATTCAATGTTTCTAAATTTCAAAATTCTTAAACAATTGAAATATATATTGGTTGGAGGAGCATCAGACCATCTTATCCCCTTGAAGCATATATTCATGCAAACGAAGAGGGAGGGTTGCTGAGAAATAGAGAGAGAGAAATGGAGGAGCCATAATTCCTCAGCAGTTGGAACCTCAACCAAGATTAATATTTGGGATCCATACAGGTTTTAATATTTCTCTAAAAATCAGAGAACCAAAAGGAGTTTTCAAAGTTCACAGTGGCCAATTCTCTTTACACAAACAAGAACTCACCCACATGAATCTTGATTGGAGACAGTAGGATAGTAAGGTACCTACATCCCTTTGAGACTTCCACATGATGAAATGGTTAGAAAATTCAAGGAGATTGAAGATCGGGGTTATTTACATGTCCCATTAATAATTGATGGGCCATTATCCACATGGAAGTGTTCAACTGGAGCTTCCATGTGATGGTTTGTTGACAAGAAAAGGGTGGGCGGTCGGAAAAATATTTAGGCAGCCACCTCTGTTGCAGTTTGGTTGGTGGGGAAAATAAAAGGAGAGGAGAAACTTTGGTTAGTGGATAAAGTAGAAGGAGAGGGGACACGCACGGAGATATGTGGAGATTACTAAAAGTGGCATCTTGTGAAAGAATGGAGCTCATTCATTTTGGAAGAGGCTCACATTCATTTTCGAGAGTTCTCTCACAAAATTGAGAGGTAGAGAGAAACATGGAGAAGAAAAGAAAACACATAGAAGAGGTGTAGTCCAGGGAAAACCTTGTCTATGTGCAGAAGAACCTACCTTCCATCTATAGGACGGAAGGATAGAGTCAACTGGATGGAGGAAAACCTGCAATATACTGTTAGAAATAAACAAGTGAAATACCTACAACAAACAATTAGCAATGATTTAAATATGACCAACTAAATCATGACCTAAATAACAAGAAAGAATTAAGACCAGTATACCTCATATCTTTCTGGAAGATGGGCCACCATGCCCTAGCTCAGGAAGCTACCTCTCTACAGATTCGGGTGGTGTAGAGAAACACTCAACACACATGGAACATGGCTAATGGAGCAAGTGGAAAGAGAGGGATGAATGGCTTGAGAGAGGTGGCTCCTCAAGGCACTCATATGGGTAGAGTAATGGTAGGCAGAGAAGAGTGATTTGAGAGTGACCCCCACCCATGTATTTATAGTTTTTTTTCAATTTTTAGGGTTTTTATCCCTTGGTCAGGGTTTTAAGCCCCTTTTCGCCTCTTTTTAGCTCCCTTTGGGGTTTTTAGCCCCTTTTATCCCCTTTTGAGGAGTTTAAACCCTTGATGAGCTATTTTTGGCTCCTTTATGGGTTTTTAAGCCCCTTTTTAATGTTTTTTGAGCCTTTGAGGGGAAAACATAGGTTAAGCAAGGGTGTGGGGGTTAATAGGTGTTAGGAAATTAATGTCTTCATGTGGTGTAGACCATATGTACCAAGTTGGGTATTTTTTGGGTTAACAGATTGCCCCTTAATGTGTGAGGACAGGAGCTCATCGTATGGCCGACGGACATCAAAGGATATCTGGGGAGAGGGGGTGCTTCCTAGTTCGGGACATGGTGGATTTGGTTTTTGTATTAATGTTGGTTCCCATCAATGGGTGAGATACAATGAATATAAGACATGTATATGGACGAGGAGGGCATCCCCATGCTCATAACAGTGTCAAAAGAATAATGTGATCTAGGATCCAAAATGCAAGAGACGATCATGTAAAATTGTTACTACATAGTGGTTTCCTCAATAAGAGGTTGAATACAATATTGATCTAAAGAACTGCTACATTGGACCCATGGCATTCTCAGAGAATGCTATATCTTCATAACTGATGGTCTGCTGGATCTAGAACGGTACATAATTGTAGGGACTCTCTAACGGAGAGTCAGAGTCTCTGTGGTACAATATGTTGCATCAATCATGAATATATATCGAATCATTGTTCTAGGGATTCTAAACACTGTCTCCAATGCAAGCCAAATATCGCAAGGGACATGAATCTATTTGGGTCCCTCCATAGACTCATCAATGTGCTAGAGTTAGGTGAAATCCGGGGTATTCGACCAAATACGGCATTGACTAATACCCTATATGAATCCCAATGGTGTGATGATGTAGCTAGAGTCGAGCACGTGAGACACAACCATCCCGAGAGGCACTAAGGACTCCTCTCAAGTGGTCCAAGGAACTCATTAATGAGGTTAATGAAACCAGGATACAGCGATCTCTAGGTCTATCCTCTAGAATACATGTGTTGTCGTCGACAAAGGGAGACCTGCAACTGATCAAGGCGATGATGTTTCCCTGACTAGAAGCGTGAGGGAGATAACCAAGGGTGTGAGACAATCTAGGGACTCACACACTGAATTGGGGAACAGGGGCAGAAGGGGTACAGGGGACTCAAACTTCCTTTGTTCAGAGTATGATGGTAGGGTGACCTAGAAAAACATGAAACTGGCTCATGGGAGAGGGATCATAGCTATATTACCAAAAATGTAACTGCAGATGGAAAGTACTTGGGGGAGGTAGACACTTTTGGTGTTCATGGGATCCAAGGAAGACTCATCACAGAATACTCTGAACAAAGGCGACCCAAAGTGGGAATGTTGCCAAACTATTACATGTGGGTATTAATCTGTCACAGTAATTTAGGGATTAAACACAAGTCTCATCAAAGATTAATAACAATAAGTCATGAAAATGGTGTAATTGTGCTACAAAATGAGTAGCCGCTCTGTATATTCACACAAAGAACGAGTAATACAATACAAGATCATGCTGCAAGCATGAATGACAAAGCAATTTGAATTCCCAAGGAGGTCATTCGAATTGAATGAGTGAGTCTAGCTTAACTGAATGTAAGCCACAGTCAACATTCAAGTTAAGCACTGATCAAAACCCTAATTGACTCAACTGATCCCTAACTGAATTTAGTGTGCAATAAATGACTAAGTCTAACTGAAAGTAGGTCAGACACATGTCACAGAAAGCCAACCATCAATTGGTAGCGCATCAATGACTCCAATGAACCCCGATGAGGTTAACTGAAGTGTGACTGAACATCAGAAGTGGTTGGAGGCGCCCCTATTGAATCCAGTTCATTAAATAATCAATAAATAATCAATTTATTGAAGTAAGGCACCTTCACTGCTCTATTTAACTGATTGTAACCCCCATTTAGCAATATGGGGCATTAATGACACTTAGATCACCCTCGGAGTGCTCCAGTTAGCCTCCCTGAATGTAGGAGAAGGCTAAGTTAGCCTCCTTGACTGAAGGTATGCATGGGTGTGATCTAGCTAATGTCATCTAGTGCTCCTCAGATGTCAATTAAGTCAATAGTACTTAGGATAGTGGTTTAACTAGGACAAATTGACCAAAATGAGTGTGTAAGGTGGTAAATGTCTCCAACAGTGGGGTGGTGTCTAAAGACATTGTTATGGTACGATCTCGTGGATTTTTAGCAAGCCCAAGAAAGTAAATGCTCAATGGTGCTTTAAATTTTAGAGAGTCTAAAAGCATGAAGAAGACTCCAATGGGGTCTCTTTTTCGTTGATAGTCTCATGTGCCCGAAAAAGGATAAAAATGTACATAGGATAGCTCGCCCATCCTTTGGGGGATGGGAGACTTCTTTACTGTTGGTAGTCCAATCAGGCCGAAAAAGGTTAAACCTGTACTGACTGGATGGTCATTCAAATAATTTTACGAGCATGAATGAAACCAAGTTTGCTCGGTGATTTATTCCTTATGAGAAGGTTGAAAAAGATCTTAAAGACAACCCATGATGTGCTTTTTTGTAGAGTTCAGTCCCAATGCCCGAGAAAGCATAAAAGGATGCAGAGGGATACGTTATTGGCTTAAGTGTGCCAAGGTGGCCCTTTTCATATAGTATTCTACATAGTCCACAAAAGGAGGTAAATGAGACGATGTAGACGCCCTTTCTTATACTTTAACGAGTGGGAAAGGAAGCAAGGGCACTCGGAAATATTTTCATTATTTTAGGATTTAGAAAAGAGCTTAACAGAAACTTCGTTATGGTCAACCAAGCCGAGGGCACTGGTGGTGCCCCATGTCAAGATAGTGAGATCTAGTAAAAGGTGACCAACTGTGCATCATGGATGGAGCAGGTGGCTCTTGAACATACCACTACATGCACTAGACAATTCGCGGCAAAGGAATGCTAACCGAGGTGACCTTCGGTAATAGGTTCGGATAATCAGTGGAAGTTGCGGTGGGCGGACTAGACTACATATGATGTAAGCACATGTTCAGAGGTAGTTATATTCCAAATGCATGCAAAATGATCCGACTTCCTAGAAATGGTCCGAGAACCTGCATAAGCTACGGTGGACAGATTAGACAGTTATATACAAAGGGCACATAAACCGAGGTAACCTCCAGGAAATGGCCCCAAAAATTACTCATCGAACATGAGACGATGGTCCCATCAACAGATAGAAGAAAAAAAACTGAAACCAACGGTGTGAATGGTTACCGAAATGGACTCCGTATGGCTCCGTTATGCTTGGAAGAAGAAACTAGACCTAATGACGCCTATAAATGGGTGGGGAACACTTGTGAAGTGTCATTGTCATTGTTCATTGATGAGTTGGAGATGAGGGCCCCAAACTTCTTTTGCTAATTTCTTCTATTTCGACCGTTGATTTCAAGATCCATGACTTGTAGGTAAGAGTTCTTTCCAAGCCCATCTTTTTTAGTGGTTTATATTTTTGGTTTGCTCATCCGTGACCATCTGCTAGCCTGCTAGGGATTCCATGAGTCGGGTCGCTCATTTCAAGGGAAAAAGGGCGATTGTGTCACCTTTTGTGGCCATATAGGTGTGATTGGGTCACTCCTATCGGGAATAAAGGTGCAACTGGGGATCGCTCCTTTCTGGCCTAAAAGTGCGACCCAGTCGCATCTGTTTGGCCTATATGAGTGACTCAGTCGCTACTTTTGGTCTGGTAGGTGCGATCTGGTCCTGGGTGTGCTTTTTTACTGATAGTTGGGGCTAACAAGAGTTTTGTGCTTGTGCAGGATGGCCCCACTAGTATGGCGAGAGCGGGACTGCAAGGATCTACGGAGAGATGCACTCTGATATGCAGGTACACAGGATACACTTTCTCGATGTGGACTCCTCAAGTTCATGCAGGTACCTTTGATGAAGAGCCTGTGGATATTACTTGAGGTATTCAATGATTTTCTATGACACTCAAGATACACGAGCAGTGTATCGATATTACACTATGGGATGTATACTTACTGACTAGGCTCCCAATGTTGGGAGTGGTTGGCGATATGATGCAAAAACTCTCACATGGGGAGACACTTGATGAGCTCTGCGAGAGGCATTGTTATGCCTATGCGTATGTATGGGGCTCACATATTTTGATGTGTGATATTGAGATTCTTCTGACTCGTGCAGTTGTAGCAATGGTGTTGCAGATCTTGGGTTCTTCTGGGAACCACAAGATATTTGGGGGGCAGCTCCAGATGGTGGAGAGGGCTATGGGAGCACATATTTTGCATGGGCCTAGCTATATTTGTTTGTTGTTCAGCATGCTTTGAACAATGCCAAGTTGGTGGGCGAGGACATTTTATTCGCTTCTTTCCTATGTGCCTTCTTCTCTAAGAGGGTTTCGACCCTCAGGCCACACGTAGCAGTGCATGATGGTGGGCATCGGGAGCCATGCATGCGCCGATGGTGTGATATGATGATCCATGAGAGAGGTGGTATAGTGGGCCGCTTTTTCACTCCGGAGCTGCTAGATCAGTGGAGGAAGATCTTGATAGTTGTGAAGGATTACCCATATGCAGATATGGACTACACTGGGGATGCGGGGATGCCCTGTCCTCTAAGATAGGCCTAGGGGCCAGATTGTACCTACACATGATATTTTTATCTTTTTCATTCAGATATATATTTCTTAGCTTGTTGGTAGCTATTTGATATACTGGGACTGATTATGTCCTTGTGCACATGTGCAGATATTGGGCCTCATCCACCAGCAAGTTACCAGCATCGCATGGGTGTAGTGACGGGGCTGGAGTTACCTATGTGTAGGAAGGAGCGTAAGGTTATTGATGATCTGCGGGGACATGTGGAGCGTCTCCTAGAGGGAGTGACGAATGATGGGTGGCAGTGCCTGGACCAAGATCTTATTGTTTCCTGCTACCATGCTCCCCACGATTGGGTCCCTTTGATGAGGAGGATTGTTGTTGTGGCAGAGTATGTTCAGGCAGCGGTGCAGGGTGATGTGCCGATGGATGATGATGCCACCGAGGAGGAGGATGGATCTGAGGAGGGGACAGAGTCAGAGGAGCGGGATGATGAGTCCAACTCTGATTAGCAGCTTAGGGGGATGCTCCTAGTGCATTGGTGCACTTAGGATTTTTTTATCACGATGTATATTCGGCCGAGAAAGCATATGTAGCTTCTCATTTTGTACTGGACATATTTGGACATGTGATATATATATATATATATATATATATATTTGACGCATGTGGATGCGCTTTTATGATTTTTATATGTGAGTCTTTTATGATGATGTGAATGAAATGCCTACATGATGTATTTTTACATGTGTATGCATATTTATGTGTGATGATGCATGATGCAGTTTTATGTATGCTTCCTATGTGCAATGATGAATATTACAATTTATAATGCCATTAACCATTTGATCTGCTACACTATTGAGGTTCCTGGGAACATGTGTGAATGTGATGGATTCAAATGTTCTAACCATCTGTTTAGTGCATAGGAATTTTCTAAAGAGGCAGGGATCACGTACCCAGTAATAGTTATTCAAATGGGAGACAAGAAGTTGGGAGTCTAAGAAGACATCAAGATGGAAAATACCCAACTAGAGGGTGGAGGCCAAGAGGCCAATAACACCATCATACTCATCCTGGTTGTTGGTTGCAATTACCACACATATTTCGTCAATATGGATCAACTAATGTGACGAGGAGTAGATGACCCATGCAGCCAAGGTGAGATTTGGAGAACATTTGTTTGCTCTGTCAACAAATCCAATGTATCAACACGAGGTAGGATCCATATGGAGAAGTGAAGGAAACAATATGCAAGACTCACTTCAAAAAATGTGTAAAACAAAAAAGGACAAGACTATGCTACAAGTGACTTATTGGTGATGTTAAGCATAAAATCTCTTGAGGTAGAGCCCGTTACGGGGGTTCTCCAAGAGTTGTCCATCAGAATCAACAAGAATGTATGCCCATTTTTCGAGGAAATGGTGGATGACATATGGGCCATACCACATTGAATCGAACTTGCCTTTTCCCAACTTATCATTGTCTTGGTCATAAACCAGAACCATATCTCCTTCGCTAAAGGTGCGAGGGTGGACATGGGAGTCATAATAGGATTTTGATCGTGTTTTCGCTGCTTCAATGGCTTGGAGAGCAGCCCGACGGTCCTCTGTAGTTTTCTCAAGTTGGAGGAGTCATTCTTCCAATGGCGAAGTATGAGGAAGGAGTTTCACAGCGAGACAGAGTGATGGGATCTGGCACTTTATAGGGAGTACCAATTCAATGTCATGTACTAAGCGGAAAGGGGTGAAACTGGTGGTGGATTTTGTGGATGAGCGATAATCCCATAGGGAGGAGAATAGCATGTGGTTCCAGTTGGTTTTATGGTTTCCTACCATCCTTTGGAGCATAGTTTTGATGATTTTGTTGACTGCTTCAACCCTGCCATTTCCCTGGGGCTAGTAGGAATATGAGTACTGGTGTTCGAATTTCAACATGGTTGAAAGCTCAGTCCAAAAAACGTCTTCAAAATGTTTACCATGGTCTGAGACCAACTATTTGGGAGCACCAAATCGTGAAATGACGTGGTTAAAGAAGAAACATGCCGTCATTTCACTTTTGCAATTGAACATGGGCATGGCCTCGGCCCACTTGGTGAAGTAATCAACAGCCACAGTGATATATTTATGACTATTGGCTGAGGTAGGGTTGATTGTCATGGATTCGATTGCCCATTTATAGAAGGGGCTGACTATGACTATGGGGTGTAATGGTGCAGGGCGGGTTCTTGCCTTTGGGGAAAAGAGCTAATAGCTACGACAGTGTTTGACTACCTCTATGCAATTAGAAAATATGGAAGGCCAAAAGTAGTTGACATGTATAATCTTCTGGGTGGTTTCCAGACCTAAAAGGTGGCCACCAAGGCTCCACTATGACAGTCATTAAGGATTGTCTCGGCCTCTCCATGGGTGAGGCAACGACGTAAGATGGTATCGATGCCCCGATGATATAAAATATCTCCAATAAGAAGATGGTGAGCAGCTTGATGTTGAATGCATCGTCTGTCTTCATAGTTTAAGTGGGATGCGAACTTCTGGGTGCGTAAATACAAAAGGATGCCCCCATACCATGGGTCTTCCGTGGATATGATGAATAGGAATTCATTAGGAAGGTCATCCTTGGGTGGTGGTGATGTGGTCAGTGGGGGCATATCTATCATGAGCACGGCTAGCGCTAGTGCCTTCATGCTTTTCAGGGAAACAAACTCCAAGTCAAACTCTTGGAGAATGACTACCCACTTGGCCACGCGGCCTTGTAGGAGATGATGGCTTAAGAGGTACCGCATTGGGTTGGAATCAACCACTACTCGGGTATGGTTTGCAATAATGTAGTGGCGCAATTTTTGGGCCGATAAAACAACGGCGAGGTCCAGTTTCTCCTCAGGTGAATATCGTAGTGGGGGACCTGTCAGCTTTAGGCTGACGTAATAAATTATGTGCTCTTGACGAGCATCATCTTCCTGGACCAAGACTCTAGTAATGGCATTTTTCGAGGACAACACATAAAGAATGAAGTCTCAGGTGAAGTCAGGTGCAGAGAGTAATGGTGCAAAAGCCACGGTTTGTTTGAGTGCATCAAATGATTCCTACGCTTGTTGACCCCAAACAAAGGCAATGTTGGTATGGATCAGGCGTATGAATCCATGGGCTTTCGTCACATACTCTGGTATAAAGCAGCGAAGGAAGTTGGCCTTGCCTTAGAGGCTCTATAGTTGGCGCAGAGTTTGTGGTGTAGGGAGATCAAGGATAGATTGAACTTTGAGAGGGTCAACCATTATCCCTTTGTGGGCTACGATGAACCCAAGCAGATGGCCTACTGGGACACAAAAAATGCACTTTAGGGGGTTCGAGCAACTTTTGTACTTGCGACATCGCAAAAATAATTGCCAAAATTCATCTATGTGTTGTGCTCGCTTACGTGATCGAGCGATAAGGTCATCTAGGTAGACCAATATGATGTGGATAAGGTCATGGAAACAATACGTCATGGCACGCTAGAAGGTGGCTCCAGTGTTATTTGGACGAAAGGGCATTACTCAATATGCAAATGTGCCCCAAGAGGTTGTAAATGCAGTCTTGTAATGATCTTCTTTCCGAATATGAATTTGGTTGTATCCAGAAAAGTCATCCATGAAGGAAAAGACCTCATGTCCGGCAAACACATCAATGATCTGATCGATGAAGGGTGTTGGGAATTTTTCTTTGGGACATGCC
This sequence comes from Pseudotsuga menziesii, assembly GCA_001517045.1. Classification (NCBI taxonomy): domain Eukaryota; kingdom Viridiplantae; phylum Streptophyta; class Pinopsida; order Pinales; family Pinaceae; genus Pseudotsuga; species Pseudotsuga menziesii. The sequence continues at coordinate 165,913 of LPNX010306301.1, forward strand.
CAATTCAGATCATGAAATTCTATACAAACATGAATGGTGCCTTATTTTTTATTCACGGGAATAGGATTTGAAACCCATGGTGTGTAATCAATGGGGTAAATGAAGCCGGTTGTGCACAGCTTCTCGATTTCTTCTTTAACCGCGGAAGCTTTGGAAGGATGGATTGGTCGTTGCTTTTGGTGCACAAGTACCGTGTCAGGACATGTGTCAATATGGTGCTCAACAATGGATGGATCCAACCCGGGAATTTTAGTGTAGGACTAGAAAAAGATGTCACAAAATTCTTGGAAGAGCGCTTTGTAGTAACGACTTCTTCAGAGGAGCAAGATGCCCCCAGCATGATTTCCTCAACGATATCAGGTTTGGTTGAGATGTTGATTTTAATGGTTGGTGAGACATCGGCCATGTTCCCTTCTTCAAAAGCATCGGGTGCTGGAATGGGATTTTTAAACCAGTCAACTTTCCCATGAATGAAATCCTTTGTCTCAACTGAAAACTGGTCAGACTGGGACGCAAGTTCTTTAGGGATGAAGAATGAGCGATGGTGCATGTCGTCCCAAGGATATTCCAAAGCAATTAAGGCTTCAAGTATCTCCTCATAATTGCAAAATCACCAATAGGACAGATCTGGGGGACCGTCGGTGATCGCGGAGATAAGAGGGTCTGTGGAACTGGACATCATGTAGATAGACATGGTGTCTAAAGAAGAAGGTGGGGGGTGGATTTCTTTGATCGAAGTGATCTCGGATTCAAGGGCATGTTGTCGAAGGTTGTCTAGGGCCATTTGAACTTCGATAAATTCCTAGCAGTGGTGAGAATAATGTCCATACAATCCATAAAGGGTGTATGCATGGTTTGTTCTCAAAACTTGTTTTTTGTTGTTGGCCCACTTGGGAGTTCAACCACGGGGATGTTTTCTACTGTATCCATGGAATCTAAATGTGTGTGGAGCATGGGAATTTCAAGATATTTTTGAGTTGCATGGACATGTTCATCGCACATATAGCATGGCGGGGTCTGTCGTGGTTCAGTTTTTGCTTTCACGTTTTTACCCCTGGCCCTTTTTGGGTGAGGCATGGTAGGTGTAGGTGCAGTGGTTGGTTTTTTCGGGCAAGGTGGAGGATGTGATTCAACTACAATAGGTTGAATAGGGGTCAACACAACTTGGGGCATCGGAGGTTGGGTCAGTGGATCAAGGTACCACACGGGAATCCCCAATGTGAAGTTGGGTAAGTTTAAGGTAGCCATTACTGGCATACTTACGATGCCAAATGAGGGAAATAAGAATGGAATTGTATGGACTAGGAAGGAGCCCCATTATTTCCTTGGTGAATGTGTTTGTGGATGCACTTGTGGTTTGTTGGAGACATTTACCACCATAAATACTCATTTTGATCAATTTGGGCTAGTTAAACCACTATCCTAAGTTTTATTGACTTAATTGACATCAGAGGAGCACTAGATGACATCAGCAATATCACACCCATGCCTACCTTCAGTCGAGGAGGCTAACTTATCCTTCTCCTACATTCAGGGAGGCTAACTGGAGCACTCCGAGGGTGATATGAGTGTCATTAATGCCCCATATTGCTAACTGATGGTTACAATCAGTTAAACAGAGTAGTGAAGGCTCCTTCCTTCATTAAATTGATTATTTATTGATTATTTAATGAACTGGAGTCAACAGGGGCACCTCCAACCACTTTTGATGGTCAGTTACACTTCAGTTAACCTCATCGGGGTTCATTGGAGTCATTAATGCGCTACAACTTGTTGGTTGGCTTGCATGACATGTATCTGAGCTACTTTTAGTTAGACTTAGTCATTTATTGCACTCTCACTCTTGTTAGGGCTCAGTTGAGTCAATTAGGGTTTTGATCAGTAGTTAACTTGAGTGTCGATTGTGGCTTACATTTAGTTAAGCTAGACTCACTCATTCAATTTGAATGACCTCCTTGGGAATTCGAATTGCTTTGTCATTCATACTTGCAGCATGATCATTGTATTGTATTACTCATTATTTATTGATTATATAGAGCGGCTACTCATTTTTTAGCACTATTACACCATTTTCATGCCTTATTGTTATTAATCTCTTATGAGACTACATTTTAGTCCCTAGATTACTGTGACAGATTAATATGGTATCAGAGCTCATAGTGGGACGAAGCTCAGATCTCTCAAAAACAAGGTTTTTGACATATCTTGCATGAAAATTGAGCAATAGCTCAAAAATACAACACTGCACTAGAAGCCAAGGCTTACCACTTAATACCCTAAATAAGGAACTTGTTGATTAAGCTTTCTTGATTGACTATGCTGGGTGTGATGAAAGCCTAAAATGTGCAAGTTGTCTAACCTTACATTTCCCTTTTTCTTGTGAGTTTTAGGTTTTTAATAGGTGAAATCATTCGCTCCAGCAGATTCAGATGGCTTCTTCCGTAGATCTTTTGACTCCGTTCAATTTCCACTCATGGAAAGGAGATATGGAGATCCAGCTATGTGCCAGAGGAATCTATAGGGTCACTATGGACACTAAAGAAGAGTCGCCTTCTGTGACAGACAAAGCTAGATTCTTGAACAAGAAGGATGAAGCATTTGTATTCTTGTGCCTCTCTGTTTCCCGGGATCTTCTTTTCCATATTTCGGGATTCAATACTCCAAAGGAAATTTGGGACAAATTGGAAACCCTATATGGAAATTAGGATGATTTGAGAGTTTACCAGCTCGAAAATGAATTGATGTCTCTCCAGCCTTCCAATTTCGAGACTTTGAATTACTTTTTCACAAAGTTCAAGCACATTGTCTTACTGTTGAAGCAATGCAAAGTGGAGAAGGAGGATGATCAGCTCATCCTCACCATACTCTCCAAACTTGGAGCTGATTATTTAGTTTTTTTCTCTACATTCTGTGTAGGGAAGCTCACAACCCCTGGATGGAATATGCCTACACTCAATGTCTTCATTGAGTCCCTAACAAGTGAACATGATAAGCTTGTCCAGATGGGGATCATCAAATCCTCCCGTGATCAAGCCCTCCATGTCTCGGGGCCCAAAGATCTAAAGGGTAAAGGAAAGTAGCAGAATAACCCAAAAACTAAATTCGAAGCTCCTAATCCTAAAGTTGAAAACCAGCAGCATGATGAGTCTTCCGGCTCAAAGAAGAACCATTAGAGAGAATTCGAGGTCAAAAATGGGCCTCAAAAGGACCAAAATGTACTATAAAAATCAACCAATTACATTCTGGTAGATGACATCATCCCCCATGGTTGAGGTGGCATTGCATGA
>LPNX010306301.1:169343-328027 GCA_001517045.1 Pseudotsuga menziesii
TCACATTATTGTAGAGTTATTTTATTAATTTTATTTAAAGTCAATTAGGAAAGTAACTCAACCATGGTTATTTATATTGTGCATAAAAAGTAGTGTAGGAGATGAGTTTTCATATATACCTACCCCATAAAACCTTTAACTCATAAAATTTTAATATATCTTATATTTTTGTAGTACATCTCTTAGGAGGCCCATTTTTGACCTCAAATTATCTCTAATGAAAGGAAAAGGGCATCATGGAAAGGAAAAATTCAAGTGTTCATACTATGGGAAGGGATTCCACCATGAACATGCCTACATGAAGAAGAAGCTTGATGAATCTACCTCTCTCCTTGAGAGAAATCACATCAATCTTCTGGAAAGCGGTCGGAGGAGAGATCAGCAAGATCGAGAACCATAGCATGAAAGAGGTCATGCCCTCATGGCAAGCACTTCAAAGTCCAAAGCACTCTTGATTGATTCTGGAGTTTTGAACCACATGATGGATGAAAGAGACTCCTTCTCATCCTTGGAGACCAGAAAATTCATCCCCATCCACATGGGAGATGACTCCACCATCATTTCAGAAGGACAAGGTACAGTTGATCTTGAGAATGGCTATTTTTCAAATGTTTTGTATGTACCGTCTCTGGCATCAAATATCCTTAGTGTCTATCAGAGGACACATACATGAGTGCCTAAGAGAGTATCTTTCAACCCGAAGGATGTTGAGATAATGAAACTTGCATCCGGGAAACTTGTTGCTAAAGGCCTTGCAAACCATCATGCAAAAGCCTATGAGTTTTCCAACTTTGTGGCGAATGCAAAGCCTACCGCACTGCTAACTCATGGAAATGAAGTTAGTAGGCTATGGCATGAGAGGTTTGGCCATTTCAATTTCAAATATTTGCAGCAATTACAAAAAAACTCCATGGTTGAAGGCCTCACGGTCATCAAGGCAACCACTGGAATTTGCAAGGGCTGTGTGGTTGGAAAACACCTTGAGCACAAGTTCAATCGGGAGAAGGCAAACCGAGCTACATCCATTTTGGGGCTGATACATTCTGATATCAGCAGTCCAATGCCTATCACATCCATGAATGGATCAAGGTATCTTCTGACTTTTATTGATTATTTTTCAAGGTACACATGGGTCTTCTTTCTCAAAAAGAAGTCTGAAGTATGTGAAAAATTCACTGAACTGAAGGCCTTGATCGAGAATGGCTCTGGGCTTAAGATCAAGATATTGAGATATGATAATGGAAGGGAGTATGTTATTAATGAGTTGCTACACATATTCTCCTAAAGTGGTATTTAGGTCCAACATTAAATTCCCTAAACTCCCCAGCAAAACGGTGTAGCGGAAAGGAAGAATCGGTCTCTCAAGGAGATGACCATCTGTATGTTGGAATCAAAGAAGTTGGCTGCAAATTTGTGGGCTGAAGCCATGCATGCTTTAGAATACATTTATAATAGAGTTCCACACTCATCTATGAAAGGGAAGACCCCTTTCAAAGCATACTTCAGACACAAGCCAGGTGTGTCAAACCTGCAGGTGTTTGGGTCTACTGCATGTGCCCGAATTCCACTTGATAAAAGGAGGGCTTTGCAACCACAAAGCATAGAATGTTTTTTTATTGGGTATCCTGATGAATCAAAATGTTTCAAGCTGCTGGATATCAAAACAAAATAGGTCATCATTGAGAGAAGTGTCAAGTTCGATGAGCCTCTTCAGGAGGTGGAACTAGTGAAGGAGAAAACTGATGAATTTCCTTCCTATTCTACTAAATATTTGGATGATGAAATTGTGGGTGATGACCCTGATTTGGATCCTATGATTTTAGATATCAGTGTACAGCAAACATAAAATTCTGAATCAGAACCTTAAGTACAAAATCATCTTCCCACATGGGCCCAACAGACACTCTCCTCCGCAGGAGATAACATTGGAAATCCGGATGATCCAATGAGAACTCGGTCTGATTTCCAAAGAGCAGGTATTGCGCTCTCTTTTCCTGATAATTTTCTATCTGAAACTTGTTATTTGATGATTATATCAGACCCAAAATCCTACTACCATGCTTGGAAGGATTCGAGATGGCAATTTTCCATGGATGAAGAGATGAATTCTCTTCAGAAAAACACTACTTGGGAGCTAGTTTATCTTCCTCCGAGAAGGAAATTGGTTCAATGAAAGTGGGTGTTTCAGACCAAGGTTGCTGCTGATGGAAGAAACTGATAATATAAGGCAATGCTGGTGGAAAAAGGTTTCTTTCACGTCCAAGGTGTGGACTACTATGAGACTTTTGCATCGGTTACAAAAATGGACTCCATCCGCCTAGTTTTGGCAATTTCAGCATCTAAGCACTGGGAAGTGCATCATATGGATGTTAAGTCAGCATTTCTGCATGGATATATTTATGAGGAAATATACATGAAGCAGCCTGAGGGATACATCTCTGATCCATATTTGGTTTGCAAGCTAAAGAAGTCACTATACGGGTTAAAACAGGCCCCAAGAGAGTGGTATTCCAAGATGGATGCCTTCCTTCTCTCGCAAAACTTCCAAAGGTGTAGATGAGATCCAAATGTGTATATACAGCAGTTTGATGGTCATTTAATTATTATTGTTTTATATGTTGATGACTTTCTGATCACAGGTAACACAAAGTCTTCTATTTCAGCCATCAAAACTTCTCTCCACAATGCATTTGAAATGAGCGATTTGGGGTTCTTAAAACACTTTTTGGGGCTCGAAATTGAGAAAAATTATGATGAGATAATGGTCAGTTAGTCCAAATACATATCAGACCTATTAGTAAAGTTTAACATGGCTGAATGCAGGCCTACAACATTCCCTTTCCTTTTAGGGATCATCCTTGAAGAAGGAAAAAGCACACCTCCCATGGACTGCACTATTTATCGACAGCTGATTGGTAGCTTGTTGTACTTGACACATTATCGGCCTGATGTCTATTATGCTGTGAATGTTGTATCAAAATACATGCAGAAGCCCCATGATCTTAATTGGAAGGAATCCAAGAGGATCCTCCAGTATATTCAGGGAAATAGGACCTACGGCATTCACTATGCTGCGGACTCCGAGCTAGAGCTGGTTGGATACACAGATTTCGATTGGGCGGGTGATTCTATAGATCAAAAGTCTACTTCTGGATATGTCTTCATGTTTGGTGGTGTCCCCATTTGCTGGTCTAGCAAAAATCAAGCTGCCATATCATTATCTTCAGTAGAGACCGAGTATCGAGGAGCGGTGAATGCTTGCATCCAAGAAGTTTGGTTGCAAGGCATTCTTTCAGAGTTTGATATGGGTAGTACTTTGTCCACTGTCCTCTTTTGTGACAATCAAAGTGCTATTAAGATATCCATAGATCGAGTTACCAGGAAGAGGACCAAACATGTAGAGATACACATGCACTATATCAGAGAGCTAGTGCATGACAGGACCATCATTCTGCAATACTGCCCGACTGATGAGCAGATTGCAAACATATTCACCAAGAGATTTTCAGAAAAGAAGTTCACTTACCTCCATTTACTGTTGGGGGTGAGTCCATCAGGGTGATCAGACTACTTTCAGTGTTCAACTTGAGGGGGGGGGGGGGGTTCCCACTGGGTTTTCCCTCTTTTCCTCACTTAGTTTGTTTTTAAGCATTGTTTCAATTTCAGTATTGTACAAGGTGACCTATGGCCTTAATTGCTGGGGCCCTAGCATTTTTATGCATTTTATGTTTTCTACTCCTCCTGAGTATAGCCTAAGGGGGGGTGTTGGAGACATTTACCACCATATACACTCATTTTTATCAATTTGTCCTAGTTAAACCACTATCCTAAGTTTTATTGACTTAATTAACATCAGAGGAGCACTAGATGACATCAGCAAGATCACACCCACGCCTCCTTCAGTCAAGGAGGCTAACTTAGCCTTCTCCTACATTCGAGGAGGCTAATTGGAGCACTCTGGGGGTGATCTGAGTATCATTAATGCCCCATATTACTAACTGATGGTTACAATTAGTTAAACATAGTAGTGAAGGCACCTTCCTTCATTAAATTGATTATTTATTGATTATTTAATGAACTGGAGTCAACAAGGGTGCCTCCAACCACTTCCGATGGTCAATTACACTTTAGTTAACCTCATCGGGGTTCATTGCAGTCATTGATGCACTACCACTTGTTGGTTGGCTTGCAGTGACATGTGTCTGAGCTACTTTCAGTTAGACTCAGTCATTTATTGCACTCTGACTTCAGTTAGGACTCAGTTGAGTCAATTAGGGTTTTGATCAGTGGTTAACTTGAGTGTTGACTGTGGCTTACATTCAGTTAAGCTAGACTCACTCATTCAATTCGAATGACTTCCTTGGGAATTCGAATTGCTTTGTCATTCATGCTTACAGCGTGATCATTGTATTGTATTACTCATTATTTATTGATTATACAGAGCGACTACTCATTTTGTAGCACTATTACACCATTTTCATGCCTTATTGTTATTAATCTCTTATGAGACTGTGTTTTAGTCCCTAGATTACTGTGACAGATTAATATGGTTGTGGTTGGGTTTGATACTGCAGCTATGGATGATGTTGTGGCTATGGTTGATATTGTGGCTGCGAATGATGTTACAGTTGTTGTTGCGGCTGTGGCTGCGATTGGACTTTAGGTGCAGCAATGCTGGATGAGAGCATGCACAAATCCACAGTCTCGTTTGGTGTCAGTGGTGGTGAAATGAGGGGAAAGGAATCCATCATGGAGGTGTCAGTAAACAACCCAGGACCCACATTCAACAATGAGGAGGTGGATGTGTCGTCGATGGTAGTGTCGACCGTAGGGATAACGTTGGCTGGTGCCATTAGGCCTTGCGGATCATGATAAGTTAATTGGTCAACCATCATGATTTTCTCGTCATGAGGGAACATCATGAGACGAAAAACAGTGGATGCTACGGCTCTCATGGCATACATATAACTTCTTCCCATGAGAAGGTTATAGTCCAACTGTGCGTTGACAACCTCTATGTTGATCAGTATTGTTTTCCCAACTAATGTTATGGGGACATGTGGAAGGATGCCTTGGGCTCTTGTAGGATGGCCATTGTAATCCCGTGGAGTAGTCATGGATGGTTGCAGGATTGGGGACCCAATTTTCTGCTAGACTAAGGTTGACCTAACATAAGTGGATGCCCCCTCGTCAACAATGCATTGGTGTATGACCAAATTCCGAATGGATACCGGAATTTGGAAGGCAATGGTTGATGGCATCCGGGGCTCTCTATTATCTGTGTCGAAAGTGATCAACTTGGAGTCATAGGGGTCTACAACACAGAGGGTGGCTAGTAAATCCTTTCCCTGCATTGGGAAATTTGTAAGTACCTCAAGAGCGTACATGGCCGTAGGTGTTTGGGCCAAGTCATCAACGATGTTGTAGCTCACTGCAGCTCTAGTTGTGGCATTGTTGGAAACCCGCCGTATGGGGGGCATGGGGGAAAAGGGGGTAAGTGAAGAGGCATGTTGGTTGTTTTGGATGTGGATGTCATTGATGGGTTAGCAGGTTTAGTGTTGGATCCATACTGATTTCTCCTAGTCTATAAATTGACCTATTCGGTTGTCAGGGCTATCAAGTGGTTAACACCTATCTCTGTTGGCGGAGGTGTGACAGGGGCTGTGGGAGTGGGTTGGGTAGCAGGTGCGGTTGCTACCAGTCCTTGGAGTGGTAACGGGTTTTGGAGCACCATGGGTGGAGGGTCTAGTGGTGTCGGTTTGGGTTGAGCTAGGAATTTTTCATTGGTACCGTGCTGAACTTCATTCTTAATGGCCTGCTTAGTGCGACCCATGAAGGGGCATTCATGCGTATAGTTCCCATAAACATCGCATAGTTTGCATGGCTTATTTGTGTGTAATGGTTGCTTCTAGATGGTTTTGGTCTGGTTGGTTTTCCCTGGCGTTGTTGGGAGGATTTGGTTGTTGGCCCCCTCCTTGCGGTTGGTTGTTTCCTTGATTCCTAGCTCGGTTATTTCTAGCTTACCCTTGTTGGTTTTTGGGGCCTGGTTGGTTGGGATGATTTTGCTGGGAAAAAACTTGTCCCAAGGGTGGTGGCAGAGTTGGGGTGGGGGTTGGAGCAGCTTGCATTGGTAGCGCATAGTAGACAGGGGGATTTGGTGCTACAAATCCGGTCATCTATCCTGAATATTGTTGTGCTAGCTAAACTAGCACATGGGCATGTTGTTATTCCATGGGTTGCACGTACGAGGTTGTGGCTCCACACTGAAACATCATCCTTGAATAGTCGGGGGATTGGTTAGGGTGGGAAATACTAGGGGTGTTTCTTGAATGTGGCGGCATCATAGGTGGTGTCACATGATGTTGTGATTGATGGGAAACAGAGCCTATGATGCCATTTGTGGCATGGGATGCCCCTGGTGCATCACAGTAAGAAGTGACAGCATGAGGAGCGTCTGGAATGATGGTATACTAGGTATCTAGACTGAACGTAAATCAGATTAAACTGATGGGATTTCAATATGGCTTCATCTTCGGATTGGGGACGTTCGGATGCAACGTACGTTTCTATAGGTGGTAGAAAAAAATTTAGGAACCAATCCAGGAATATCCCATCATCAAGTTGTATCTTGCACAAACTATGGCATCACCGCCACTCATGGATGTGGTCGGTTATGTGGGTCACAGTATTCTGGCAGAAATACAGCAATATCTCCACCCCTTTGTCATATCTGACAGGGAGTTGGAAATACTGCAGGAACAAAAAAGCCAAGGAGTTAAAATCTGGGTATTTGGATTGGGGTAGCTCAATGTACCATTTGGTTACGGCACCTATGAGGGTGTGTTGGAACAGCCTAAGTCTGATCGAGTCATCTACGATGTTGTTTGATGAGCACCATAGGTGAAACATCGTTATGTGGTTTTGAGGGAATTCCCCTACCTTCCCCTCAAACTTTGGAATGTCTGATGGGAGTTTGGTTGGCATGGGAAGCCAATGGGCTTGATGGCATATTGGGTCATTGGTTAACCTAGCCAAATCAGGAAATTTTAGGTGAGCCATGAAAGGGAGGTTAGAACCGATGTTAGTGAAGGAAGGACCGGCAATGGCATCGGGGTTTACATGAATGTGATGGCCCTATGAGACTGGGGGCACCTGTGGCTAACTTCCCATGATGGGGATAGCTGACACAGTCGTGGAAGGGCCACTGCCCTTGGGTATGACTAGTGGGACGAAGGGAATGGTCAGTATAGGTGTGGGTCTGCTACTATTGAGTAGCTTACTTATCACAGTCCATGCAGCTATGCTAGGACCACCGACATGGATGTTGGTGGTGATTTGAGGGATGGACATGGGTCCACCTCCAATCAACCCTATGAACAAGGGATCCGGGTTTTCACCAGCCATGGGGTTGGATGGTGCAGTGTGCAAACTTGGCTCAGATTGGTATGAATTTGAGTCTGAGTCAGAGGTTGTGCGACCTTCTGGCGGTGTAGAAGGTATTCGAGAATGGTCTCGATGGTGCTGGTTCAATGGGCCAAATTGAGGGGACTCCCCCCTGAGACGAGAGGAGGAACGTGATGGATCAATGGTGTCTTTTAGTGATTCAAACAATGATACTTGTGATGAATATCTGGACCCCGGTTAAATGGCTTCCTAGTGGCTTGTAGGTGGTCGCTTGGCCACCAAGGCTGCCATAAGACAGCGCTTGGATTTTTCCTCACAGGTTTTACTAGTAAATCGGTGGGGGTCGTTGCCTGTTTCGCTTGGGAATTTCTCTCGTTGGAAATCTATTTTGGGGTTCCCTTGGTACTCCTCACAATAAGTTTTGGGGCATAGCCCAAGTACTTCCCATGGTTAAGGCAATCAAGGACTTATGTCCTCAAACTACAAAGTTTTGAATTAATGTAAATTGATTGATTTTAATGGTTGGCTCAACGTCGTGAACTAAGTTTGGTTGATTACGTGGTGTGGTTGTGTGCAGCCTTGTGAATGAGTCTTGTTTTAACTTATTTTCTGTAATTTTGTTTGAGACATGTGAATCTACAGTCATTTGGTGTATTGATATAGTTTAGAAGACGTTTCTGGTATCTTATGTAGATTGAACAATGGGAAACCTGTGAACAGAACTCAAAACTGAAACTAAACATAACTGAAAAATGTAACTATTAAAATTTGAACAACTATAAATCTGCTAGGTGACTACCCTATCCTTGTATTCCTCCTATACCAAGAAAGAGTGTTGGTCTCTCAACATAGTGGGAACAAGCCCACCCATAGATCCTTAGGTCACTCTTCGAGTGCAAGGTTGGTCAACAGGGAGGACACGAATGCCATGAAACCCCCAACAATCTCCACCCCCTCTACCTTCCAATTCACATGTTTTTAGTGGTTTTGGAGCAATGACAGTGATAAGTTCCTATTACTATACTTGCTCAACCCCCCATCTTATCTTAGAATACCCCAAAGGGTGGTGACTGAGTAGAGGAGGGAGGGATGTGCAAGGGGGTTAATTTCCAATGATTAAGAGAAAAACTGAAAATCAACTTACAGGGTTTTAAATTAAGCCTTTAAACAAATTTATATTCATGAATATTTAACCACACATATATTCAACCTAAAAAATTGCTTGCAGAAACAGACAGGTTGTTGGACAGTGGCAATAAGGCTGCACTGACAGTCCGAACAGCAACAAACAGACACCCAAGCGACATATCACTCTTATCGAGGCCAATGTGGTGAAGGGGTCGCCCTTGTCATCCCAGAATAGGTGAGGGGGTCGCTCAATTTATCCCGAAACATGTGACTCAGCCTACAAAGGTAGGTCTCTCCTATCGGGGGCAATGTAGCGAGGGGGTCTCTCTTATAGGGAAAATCCAAGCGATGGGGTCACCCTTTCAGGCCCTAAAGCAGCAACCTGGCTCGAAAACAAAAAAATTTAAAAGTTGGAGCTAAGAGCGACCGACAGTAACTGGTACTGCTGCCGCATGGGCTCGGGTCGGCCTCAAGAGGACTCGCCCAATAACATAAATGGACAGAACTAGGAATAAACTTGTTAAACAACTACTTAAAATATAACTAAACACAGGGATCCTATGGGATCAACCCGGTATGGTCGCTAAACTGTAGTCCAAGGAAAACCCTGGCTACGTGCAGAGGCACCTACCTTCCGTCTATAGGACAGAAGGATATAGCCAACTGGATGGAGGAAAACCTACAATATACTGTTATAAATAAGTAAGTGAAAGGCCTGCAACAAACAGTTAGCAATGAACTAAATATGAGCAGCTAAATCATGACCTAAATAACAAGAAAGAATTAATACCATTATACCTCAGATCTTTCTAGAAGATGGGCCACCATGCCCTAGCTCAAGAAGCTACCTCTCTACAGATTCGGGTGGTGTTGAGCAATGCTCAACACACATGGAGTATGGCTAATGGAGCAAGTGGAATGAGAGGGATGAATGGCTTGAGAGAGGTGGCCTCATATAGGCAGAGTAACGGTAAGCAAAGAATGAGTGATTTGAGAGTGACCCCCACGCCTGTATTTATAGTTTTTTTTTCAAGTTTTAGGGTTTTTAGCCCTTGGTCAAGGTTTTAAGCCCCTTTGTAGGATTTTAAGCCCCTTTTCACCTCTTTTTAGCTCCCTTTGGGGTTCTTAGCCCCTTTTAGGGGTTTTAGACCCTTTTTGAGGGGTTTAACCCCTTGGTGAGCTATTTCTGGCTCCTTTATGGATTGTTAAGCCCCTTTTTAATGTTTTTTGAGCCTTTGAGTGGAAAACATAGGTTAATCAAGGGTGTCGGGGTCAATAGGGGTTAGGAAATGGATGTCTTCATGTGGTGTATACCATATGTAGCAAGTTGGGTATTTTTTGGGTTAACAAGAGGGAGCAATAGAAGACAAGAGGAGGGGAAGAGAAGTGTGAATCCCAATGGAAAGTAACTAGTTCCATAAGAGGAATCTAGGTAGAACCATTTCTTGGGGAGAAATAAGAAGCAGTTCCAACAACGTTTCTTGGTAGAACTCCATAAGAAACAAATCAATTGAGGCTATAGCTCATTGAAGAGTGTAGGAAGGCCAGTGATCTTGGAGAATCAAAGAAGAGGCACACCAGTTTTTTTAGTAAACCAAAACATCCCATAGCTCTTGGAGAAGCAGAGTTGAAGATGAAACCACAGCCACTGGTGGGATATAATACCGATTGCATTGAATCTAAAGGTAACAAATGGGGCTTAGGGGCTCAATGCCACCTGGTTGCCACATAATCCTAAAATAAAGTGCACTCAACATGATCATTCGATGAAAAAAGAGAAAAGGAAGGAAAAGTGAACAATTTTTTTGTAAGTGTTGCCCCACAGTTAGAGTTTGCTACTTTCAGAACCTAAATATACTCTCTAACATTGAGTAAAGAATATACATCATTTAGTGTGTTTAATGACTACAGCACTTCATCTCATCTAAGATGATGAACAATAATAAAATAAACACTGATATGGTTGGCCCAAAAGCCATGTAAAGCATATCATACACCTAAGAACTGACTCATCTCCCCCTTGAAAGTTGATACCATTAACGCTCTCCTTTCTCAGTGCTTGAACTAACCTGCTGATGAGAACTCACACCTTGAAGGAAAGCAAGTATCATAGACCAAACACCTCGATAGATCATACTAAGAAATATTGGGAGAAGGATTCTAAACATGAAGAGAAAACAATCACTCTCTTCACCATCCCCGTTAGATATTCACATGGAAACCAGAGTGATGAAAATTACCATCCAAAAAATGGTCGATGGGGCATCATTGAAGGAGACACAAGCAAGCCCAAAGTCACATATTTTCATTTTGTAGTCGGAATTTGGAAAAATATTTTTTGATTTCAAGTCACGATGAAATACATTTGCTATGAGAAAACCATTAAAACATTTCATCGAGTGAAACAAAGAAGCTTCCAATAGACAAAATCCCCAAGAAAAAATTTTGTGCTAGGATTGGATGCAGGTCTTACAGGATAGATTTTCTGACTTGTATGAATGTACTTTAGAGCTATAAGAAGCTAATACAGAAAGAACTGATAGTGTTCAGCCATGAGATCATCATTTGCTTTAATAACTTGGTGAAGGTCAGACTCCATCAACTCAAATACAACATATATATATTTGAATTGCCATCGAGATGGAGGAAGCATAATGTACTTAATATCAACAATGTCTGGATGGAGAAGCAACCTAAGGAGCTTGATTTCTCTCAGAATGCGAGTGGCATCAGATACATGTTCAAATACATCATTAATCTTCTTAATTTCCACTTTGTCACTGGTATGAGTGTCAATTGCAGAACTTACTATCCCATAGCTTCCCTTTCCAACAACCTCTTGTATCTAGTATCAGTTTGCCTCACCATATTCAGTGAAGAATTATGTATCCAACGAGCTCTGGATTATCACAAGAATGCCATTAGTATCAGGATTCAGAGCAATTGTACTATGTATCAGACCAAGATAATTTCCCAATGAAAAATCTGAGCAATTTTCAACATGATATGATCAGTATCAGTAGATAATATTTGATTCAGTATTACAAGCCAAGATTTATCTGTAATGAAAGGGACCATTCATGATCTTGCTTGAAAAAATTTTACGTGTTTTATCTGAGGCCCAGTATTGTGTATCATAAGAGGGCATATAGCCTGAATGTTTGAAAACCTAGATTTAATAGCAAGTTTCTTGCATTAGGACTGGGGATACACAAGTATGTCATTTTTCTTGCACAAAATTTAGAGCTAATCTGACATTAGTCATGTCTGTAGATGCGTTGGAGATGTTATTGGAATGTGAATATTTCAGGCTCAAAATTCAATGGGTGTAAACTTGTAAAGTTGTAAACACAAAAATTATTAAGCAACAACTACAGATGGATGAAAAAAAATTAGGTCAAAAATATTATAGTAGGCAATGAAAACAAGCATGCCTAAATAAATGTAAAATTTGATTATTGTGCCTTGCTGCAGAAATAAACAAGCATACGGTGATATAGCACCCCTCTGACAAAAACATGCAATTCATTTTGGCAGTAAATATCTGAAATTTCAAATGGGAAAAGTTGTCAGATTGAATAAATAGTTTTTCCTAATGCCCTAACAATACTGAAGAGCTACACATAAAATATATAATGTTTACACTAATAAATGAATGCTCGTTCAATTCTTTTCCATCAATACCGAAACCATTTCTATATTGATTACTACTACAACTCTAGTCTCCACATCACAAGGAATTTTAAAAAGGCATTTTCACATTCTATATTTCCTAGGCACAGTGAAATCTGTTAATAGAACAAATGCATGTAGTGCTGGTACATCTAACCAAGACATTTATGAGAGGAGTGAATATCAAGTTCAAATACTTCAATGCCCTTCCAAAGACAAGACAACAAACAGATCCAAAGACAACAGTTCATCATAGAGTTTCAGGTGGGATAAGTATATTTTCTAGTCAATATGGAAACATTAAACTCTAAAGATCCTAGGATAGTAAGAATTTTGAGTTGCAGTGTCACAAAACTTGACATCAGAGAAAAAAAATAGTGGGAACATCAACTTGGGGGGAAATGGTAAAAACTTGGCACGTATAAACTTGGACCTAAAAAAATATCAAAAAACTAAAAGACCTGAAAAACTCTAAAAATTTTGGAGAGATCAGGAGAAATCGAGAAAAATCAAAGATTTTTGCAACAAGAACAGTTACCCATAAAATCCTAAGCATGTGCATAGGTTTAATTGAGACACAAATTTTGGCATTAAAATTTTATTATTTCCCAAGTACATAAACATGTTTCCAACACACAAGCATGGTTGCCACATTTTTTTGGCTAATGCTCTTATTTTCATGATGGAAACCATAATAACTAAAGAGATGAGCTCCCATGCATTCATAAGGCCCAATTTTTCACCAGATGATATTTTCTTTACTCATACAACTCTATAGAGTCAGGAACTCATATGAAGACCCCATCAGCTAACAAGTCAACCACAATCACAACTAGAGAGAACTCATTTAATGCATGACTACATGTGGATGCTTAAGAAGAACGATTAACCTGGAAAACTTCATAAAGGATTAGAATGCACTGACATGCTCAAGAAAAGTAGAAGCTAATCCTTGTTTCCCAAAGAATCCTGCATTTCAAAATATGTTTTCATAAATTAGGTACAAGGAGAGAAAGACCCTATTTGAAAGTGATAACAATAGTTAGATATTGAGAATGGTGATAGGGTTCAAGACCTTTTAGACACTACACCAACGTAAGCAGTTTGCAAGGAAGATTCCCTAAAGTTTTACTACAGAATATTCCAATAATCATGAACCCTTATGAGAAATCCACATATGGTGAACACCAATTTTTTGGTGAATAAATACTAAATAGTAAGAACAATAAGATAGGGAACTCGGATATCATGGCATATGACCCTAATAGAATTTTAAAATTGGAAATTTTAGAAAAGGAAAGCCAAGATAGAACAATAATTTACTTGCATCTTCACATGGTTGGTTTTAAAACTTTAGTCTTCAGTGTTCACAAATATAATGGAAGCGAGCCTGTAAGACATGAAGAAATGAAAAAATTTACTAAATGTCTTCAAGATATCAGAAAGGGTTCATAAAACAAAGGAAATACATAACAATTTAAAATAAAGGTACAAAAGTAAAGAAGAAGCCCGGTGGTATCAAAATAATTGGAAGTTAAATCATATTTGGAATGGCCACATAATTCATGGGATTTTAGGATCTGCAGAGCTTAAGCAACTCAAACAAGTTTCTGACATAGTGTATATTCCAAATTTCAGCTAATAATCTGCAAAGCTCATGCATCACACCACATGACTAGCATTGATCTTTTAAGTTTCAATTTTCAAAAACTAGGAAGAAACAAGGGGTGAGGCAGAAGTCAACTATTAGATCATTAAGCCATTTGATTTGATATCTAGATTATAGATTACCTACCTGATTTAACAAAAAAAAAATCCAAATCAATGGTTAAAATATGTAGAGAAAAGACACAAACACGGACACTGATCCATATGATCCATGCATCATTTGAGTTCAAAACTTTGAAGAGTACACCTGAGTTGGACTCAGCTCACCGAGTTTAGACTCTTCTACTAAAGTTCAACTCAGAAATGATTAGCCTTGGTCTGAAATGGAAAACCTGGTACTAATTGTTAAGTCTACATCATATTTGCGAGACCCAAGGTCAAAACTTAGGAAGAGTGCTCTAGGAAATTCTTAATTCAAGATCTAAAGATGGTTTTGCTCAATTTTACATTTTTCTGCTGCATTTTACTTTCTGATGGAAATTTTACTTATGCTGAAGGGTTTTGACTGTCATTGGACAAAATATTTGGAGAGTTATTGAGGATAGTTAGAGATTTGGAATCCAAATTACTTATCCATACACAGTTCAAATCTTGAAACTAGAAAATGTCAAAAATCAAACTATAGTGAACAGATTCAGTACTCCAAAAACTAACCTAGAAAGCATTGATATTTAAAGCTTAAAACACCAATCAAAATTTTTGGTAGGAGTACTTTAACGGCAGGAAACCAAACCCAACAAAATAATGAAGCATAAACATACCTGTAGATTCAAATTGGACGTGATTGCAAGAGCTGAAATTCTAGATCCTCGCAACCTACGAAGAACCTTAGAAAGAGCTTTGCAACTCCATAATAACCTTTGAAACCCGATTCTCCGAAATTGAAACCCTATTAATATTTGAAACTTGATTATGTCAATATATAGGGATGAATTGTTCCCATTCTACACCGATACCAGGATTTATGGATGAATTTCTATAAACAAAATATCCATAAGGAAAATCCAGGGGCGGTTTACACTCAAATTTAGATTAACAAGCAAAAATTGGGTGAAATTTCTATCCATGACCTTCATGGCCAGAAATCAGGGCGACTAAAGAATTTTAGGGAATTTCTCCAGGAGAACAATGATTCTCGACGCTCTCCTCGTGTAAATTGAAAGGCTATTTTCATATAAAATATTATTTTTTAAATAAATAGTGGGCTAATATTTTAAAATTTAGAAAATTTAACCATATAAAACTCACCCATTGAATTTTCCAAACCCCTCTAATTTCTCCCATGGGCTAAGATTCACCCCTAAAATCATCTCTACATAAAAGTATCTGGAAAATTCTAGAAGAACTCAGAAATTCCAAAGCAAACTTGAAGAAATCAAACCCTAGCTTTCACACATCAAGTCACAAGAAATACGTGACTGTGTAGCAGTCAAGTTGCATATGGTACATGACTGTACAGTATAAAATCCATGTAATCTGAGGAAATACATGACTACAAGTACTCTAAACCCGTTAATTCTTCAAAAAAAAATTCAAAAAAGAAGAAAAATCAACTCAGGAAACCTAAGAACTCGGATTGGACTAACTGGAAAAAATTTCTGCAAGCCACACATAGGTCCAGAACTAACAAGCTAGAAGAAAACTACAACAAAGAGACCCCAAAACAAAGGAAACTCCCCAGCATATTCGTCAGTTCTGTTGTTAGGGAAATTATCCTGTGGCTAGGGTTGAGGAAATCGACATACTAGGGGTTCTACAGACAAACATATGAGGTTCTGCAAACATATATTAAAGGAAAATTTCAAAGAGAGAGAGGATGCATACCTTCTTCTGAAGATTGATCCTAGCTTGGTTCTTTTCCAAATGCTTCCTAGTTCCACTGTTCCAATGCCTACAACAAAGAAATCACCTTTCTCAAAACACATTCAACTATTATAAAATATGATATATGAACATATAAAGAGACTGAAACTTAAAACATAAGCACAATCAAGATCATTGCTCATAAATAATTGAAACATGCATAACATAGAGATGAAAGGAAACAACTTTCTTTATTAATGAATTTCTTGGAACAAGTACATATACATCTGTCTAATATGGATTCCTTGAAACTTGGATCTGAGCCCTCTTATTTCTCTTCTCCAAAAGAATTCCTCCTGCATAACCTTGTCTCCAAAAGGTCCCCCTCTCCTCTAGCACCTCTCCTCTTTTTATTGTCCATTGGAAAGAGGATTTATGAGGTTAGGGTGGTTAAGGGAGTTGGGGTGGTTTCCAAATTGACCCCAAATGCCTCGTGATTGGTTTCTTTTTTAATCTAATGAGTTTCAATCGAATACGTGAGTGGAAAGATGGAAACCTGCATATGGTACATAGGTTTCCTAAAGGAAACACGTGTATGCAAATCTTGAAGTAAATACGTAGGTTGACTGTATGCAACTCGTGTATGATATGTGGGTTGTCAAGAGGAGATTGTTAGGATTATAATCCTCCCTTGTCCAATTTGGTCAATTATGTCTAAATCAAGAGTCCTTTCAGTCTATATTTAGTCACTAGCACCATTGGGTCCACTTGGCCTAATTGGGGAAGTTACTAAAGTGTGAGGAACACTAATTGAGGCCAACTTCCACTGATTGCACTTGCATGCATCAGTTTAGGATCCTCCTAGATCAATCCCTACAAATTAGGAGCCACTGGGAGTGTTGACACCAACCTCCATTAGTTGAGTTTAGTTGGTGACTAGTCAAGATCAGTTAGGAGTCAGTTACATTCAATTCTAGTCTGTTACATTCAGTTCTACTCAATTAGCGCTAGTTTTGCATGGTTGCATGCAAGTGAGGCTCATTTACTCACCTACCTCAGTCAGTTAGACTAGTTAACTGATAATTAACAGTGAATTAGACACTAGAGTAGGGATTTTGAACTTCGATAATGATTTAGAGAAGGTCAGTTAACCATACAGTCAAGTAGAGTCAAACCAATTCGAATTTCCTCACATGGATTCGAATTGCATGAGTCTATTTAGCCATTGTACTTCATTGTAATTAATTATCTCATTACTTTTGATTAATGAAAGCATTCACAGTTGAAATCCATTTTTGCATTGTTTCATTCTTCAATTTCTAAGTAAAATTGTATGATATATCTTGTGAGTTGTGTGTTGGTCCAGATATCTATGTGCTCAATTTAATATGGTATCAAAGCCTCGGTAGGAAAAGGCACTTCTCCTACTATAGATTCATACTTCGATCCAAAAAAAAATGAGCAAACTTTTCCCCTTCCAGTACTACACCAAAAGCGGAGAATTTACCACTTAATATCGCAAGTAAAGGAATTGTTGATCAAGCTTGCTTGATCAACTATGTTGGGTGTGAAGAAAATTCCAAAATTGTAGGCTGTTGACCTTACTTTTTCTGTTTGATTGTGTGATTTACAGGTTTATCAGTCTCCTTCATTGCATTCACTACAGCAACTCAGTCTCCTTCACTGCATTCGAAATGGCCCCTCCAATGGAGCTTCTCACTCATTTCAACTACCACCAGTGGAAGGAGGACATGGAGATGCAGCTTCACTCCAAAAGACTCTTCAAAATCACAATGGAGATAGAGGAAGATTCGGTTCATTATGTTGACAAAGAAAAATACTGGAATAGGCTTGATGAAGCATATGGATTCTTGTGCCTCTCAATCTCTAGATATATTCTCTTCCACATCAATGGATTGAATAATCCCAAGGAGTTTTGGGATAATATTTCTTCCTTGTTCCATAAGAAGGATGACCTGAGGATCTATCATGTAGAGAATGAGTCGATTTCTCTTCATCCAACCAACTTTGAAACACTAAATGATTTCTTCACCAAATTCAAGCATCTAGTGTTCCAATTGAAGTTGTGCAAGGTTGAGAAGGAGGATGATCAACTCATCCTTTCCATCCTCTCAAAACTTGGTGTAGACTACTCAGTATTTGTATCAACCTTTCATTCAGGGAAGCTCACTACTCCAAATCAGAGGATTCCCACTCTTAATGCCTTCATTGAATCTCTCACCCATGAGCATGACAAGTTTATCCAAATGGGATCATTTGATATTCCTGAGATCAAGCACTGGTTGCAGGAGGACCTAAGGCTACGGATAGTAAAGGGAAGCAAAAATATGAGTCTCCTGTGGAGAAAGAGCAGTGAAATGAGCCTTCGGGTTCGAATAGAAGAAAGAAAATTGGCAAAGGAAAGACCCTTTGTTCTTACTATGGAAGGGGCTTTCATCCAGAAAGCTCATGTATGAGAAGAACAATTGATGAAATGGATCTTATTCTAAAGAAACAAAACATTATTATACCTGCTAGCGCAAGGAAGGATGACCATAGAGAAGAAACTGAAGAACATGAAGAGACATGCCATGCACTAAAGGCTAGTTGTTCAACAACACATGCCTTCCTCATTTATTCTGGATCTTCCAATCATATGGTTGCATCCAGAGAAACATTCTATTATTTACAGTCTTTTGATGGTCCTAGTATTCAGATGGGTAATAACAGTCAAATTCGATCCAAAGGGAAGGGTTCTATCAAGCTTGAACATGGAAATTTCAAAGATGTGCTTTATGTGCCCTCCTTAGTTTCAAATTTGTTATCTGTATACGAGATGACTAATATTGGCTCTCCAAAGCGAGTGAAATTTGGTCCTGACTTAGTGGAGACCATAGATATATCTATTAGGAACATCATAGCGAAGGATGCTGCAAATAATGCCTCCAGGGCATATGAGTTCTCACACTTCATGCCATTTTCAGAACCAATGCACTCTCAGCTGCCACTTGAAATGGAAGGTAAAAACATTCCATATACTTCTTTTGTAGTTTCCACTAGTATTGTAGAACCAATTGTATCAGTTTATGAGATTGATATTCAGGGTGATTCAAATCCAGATCCAGTGTCTACTCCCAAGCGGGAAGCTAGGAATATGATTGGAATTCCATCTGACACACAGAAGACAAAGAACCTTGCGCTATGTCATGCAATCTTACCTCCTTTAGAGAGATGAAACAAAATCCCTATGAGATGCTACATGGAAATGTATGATCAGAATAATAGAGTGGATCATACACCTTTTCATCCAGAAAGAGGCAAAGTTTACATTCATCCTTCCTTCCATCATCATTTTGGGAGAAGATGGATAAGTCTACATGTCGGGACCCCGGATTCCTATGCACAGAACACCATGCATGTTGCTTCTCTACATCACAGAGATGAAGGTTGCGGCAACATATTTTCAATTTTTTTAAACTTGAATCATGATTCTATCTACTTAGTTAGAGGGGGGGCTTTTTCCCCGTGTGGTTTTTTCCCCAGCTCCTTGTATTGAGCAGTTACTTTACTTGTTGTAATGGGTGAACTATGGTATTAGTTACCAGGGCCCACAAATTGTCCAAGTTATCATTCAGGGGGGGTGTTAGGATTATAATCCTCCCTTGTCCAATTTGGTCAATTATGTTTAAATCGAGAGTCATTTCACTCTATATTTAGTCACTACACCAATGGGTCCACTTGGCCTAATTAGGGCAATTACTAAAGTGTGGGGAACACTAATTGATTCCAATTTCCATTGATTGCACTTGCATGCATTAGTTTAGGAGCCTCATAGATCAATACCTACAATTAGGAGCCACTAGGAGTGCCGATACCAACCTCCATTAGTTGAGTTCAGTTGGTGACTAGTCAAGCACAGTTAGGAGTCAGTTACATTCAGTTATACTCAATTAGAGCTAGGTTTGCATGGATGCATGCAGGTGAGGTGCATTTACTCACCTACCTTAGTCGGTTAGACTAGTTAACTGATAAATAACAGTGAATTAGACACTTGAGTTGGGATTTTGAACTCTGATAATGATTTAGAGAAGGTCAGTTAACCATACAGTCAAGTAGAGTCAAACCAATTCGAATTTCCTCACATGGATTCAAATTGCATGAGGCTATTTATTCATTGTACTTCATTGTAATTAATTATCTAATTAATTTTGATTAATGAAAGCATTCACAGTTGCAAGTCATTTTTGCATTGTTTCATTCTTCAATTTCTGAGTAAAATTGTATGATCTATCTTGTGAGTTGTCTGTTGGTCCACATATCTATGTGCTCAATTTAATAGAAACTTGTGTATACATGCAAAACTCATAACCAAAATTTGTTGATGCTAGAGTAAGCAACATGTATTTTAGGTCCAAATCACTTATAGTGTTAAGGCCCTTCTACCATTTTGTCCTTTTTGTGACGACACATTGAGTGTCATCACTCGGACAGAGAAGTGCCAATATGAGGTATAACAGGGCTCACCTCAAATTTTCCCACATTTTTCAAAATTTCATAAATGTGTACAATTTCAATTTCAGAATAGGTCGCTACACAGATTTATACATGTTCTTTCCTCCATTATGGAAACTTCTCTACAACTTAACAAAATTAAAATTTTCCATTGATAGCTCAACAAATTAAAAAACAAATCCCAAATTTTATCAACTAATCTACCATTCTTACTAGTGGCCACAATATCTAACTCATGCTTATGTTAAAATAACATTCAATAAATAAAACCATGTATTTTCATATAAGCATTTTTTCAAAAATTTCCTATGTAAAATTTTATTTCTACTTGTAAATATGGATTCCAACTCAAACAACCTCGATGCTGCAACCAAGAGCTTTGATACCACTCTGGGACACTTGAATTGTTCCAATTCATAGCTAAGAAATGCATGTGCAAGAGCACGAATGTAAAACATGACGGAAATAAAAACTCCATCCAAACACATCATGCATAAACAAGCATATTTATAATATGAAGTAAGTAAAATCATTTCACATTCATAGACATAGAGGACATGTATATTTTAACAAAAGAATATATAAGTAATTGGTTGTGTAAGAAATTTTCTCCACCAAACTGTATGTATAAATTGTAGATACCACTCCCAAGCCAGGCTATGATGTCACGAGGGTGCAGGAAACACCTAGAGGCATCTCTCTCTCAACCTGAAACCCATTTATTATCATGCATAGCCAAACTGCTCAACACTAAGAAATTACATAAATCTCCTTAGCCATCCCAACAATGGAACTCTCTTCTACCGCGCTACACAACACAAGGAATTCATTTCCCTTTAGCAATCTAGAGTCCCTTAGGAAATCCAACTCTTACAGTGCTTACCATTGTGTGCAAAAATAGTCCAACTTATCATACGTTGTTGGAGAACCTCATGTATAATTAATTCATGGATTCCCAAGCATTTAATAGTAGAAAATACAAAATGGGTAAAGGTTTCTCCAACAACATATGATAAGTTGGATTCCTATATGCTCTCCTGCAACCATCCTCTTTCCTCTAAAGTCTGCAATTTCCCCTTCATAGTTCCAATTTTTAATTCATTTCACAGTATGATAATTGGTAATGGAGAGAACATCATGAGAAACTCTTCGTAGTGTAAAAAATTGTATGGAGAATGAGTGATAGAATATAGAGGAGATGAGAGGAAGGTGAAAAGACAATTGACATTAATTTTGACCATATAAGGAAGGACTCTTACAATGGTCATAGAATTATATTCATCATATGCTTTCATAGCTTCATTAGGATATTGTCCCCACCAACTTCACACATGCAGTCAATGATTGGATTTAATAAGTCAATATGAAGTAATCGTCTCATTCAAGACACATGGTAGAAATGGATGAGTTTTAAGGTTGACACTTGGAAATAGAAAATTTAATATCCCATAGGACCCCTTTCCTCTTCCCCTCTAGTGGAATCATAGCCCCTCTATTTCTCTTTACAAAACCATCTTAGAACATTTTATTATTTTCAACATAATATTTACATATTTTTTTTATCATCATGCCAATCCAACCTCGTGCCCAGTATAGAGATATTTACATTATACACACCTAATCATTCACTAGTCGGGCCTTGGCCTTGAGATCTACATTAGGAATTCATATTAGCATATTTTCTTCATTTACATGATTATATTTAATACATTCCAAGGGACAAAACTAGGGGTATTTTTCACTTACACGGTGACCTCACCATCCCTATAGGGCCACGGGGTCCTTATATAACTTACCAAATTCATCATTGTTACCCAAATTCATTTTTCATTAATTAATTATTAAATTTATAGAGAAAAATAAATATATGATCGCCCAAGTTAACTAGATGCATATACTGAAACATTACAAGAAAAATATTTCATTCCAAGCAATCCATGCATTTAGATATTCACATAATACAAATGTAGAAAATATACATAACAAGAATATATTCATGGCATTTCGTACATAATTGGATACTTGTCTTAAAATATATTTCAATTGACTACATACTAAGGACATTCCTCCCAGTGGTAGGAACTTTTTTATACTAGTTCTCTATATAACAAAGGCCATTCTCTCTATAAAAAAGGCCACCTTCGAGTTGGATTTATCAATCCAAAATAAGGAAAAATCAACTAAATGCCTCAACCGTCCCACAAGTCTCAAACCCCCTCTAGAGTTGTCCCAATCTGCTAGCACTCCTCCCCCATCATCCTACACTATTAAAGGAATGGGGTCCATTTCTTTGAGTTAATAATTCCTCGGGTTACCTTCTCGAAGCTAATAGTCACTCGGGGTATTTTTTCCCCAATTCCCTTCCCAAGGCTCCAACACAAGTTGATTAGGGAATATTTGCGCTAGAACTCCAGGGAACTCAGCTGCAAGACGGGTTCTTTCACAAGGGAACTCCATTTTCCCGCACCAATATCCCAAGGTAAAAAGAATTTACATCTCTATAATTCTCATGGTTCTTAAGTACAACTCCATTTTATGGTATTGAATGATGGCTCAATGATAACAGACTCCTTGTGACCAAGTTAATAATAGGATAATAATTCCATGAATTAATTTCTTAATAATTGTATACAAGTAGAGAACTAGCTAAGTGGCATGCATGGGTGATGATATCTAAAAAAGTGGCATACATGGGATAGTTCACTTTTTCCCTAACTAATCCCAATATTAGGGTAATTAACTCAAGGTTATTGCCAATACACTTCAATAAAGAGGGATTAATAATTAGGATAATGACTTAATTTGTAAGTCACTAGGTTCATATCCCCCTTAAACCCCCTTTTTCACTTTCCCTCTTGTGGAATCATATCCCCCCATCTCATCTTTGTCCTTCTTAGTATGCAGTAGTTGTGCTTTTTATATTAAAATTAAATGTACAAAATTACATCATCTTGGTCACACTAGACCATTCAAGTCTGGATTCTAGATATTTCATCATTATATACATATTTGCATCATTACATATTGGGGTAAAAAACGGGGTGTTACATTCTCACCCACCTTAATTTATGGATAGTACTTGATGCATCATCATTATATATACAATGAAAGAATTCAACATGTCTTTATACACGTGCAATATGTCACTACACGACATCCTTTAGTTCCCAAGTTGCTTCCTTTACCACATTTTCCACAACATTTCCGGTCCTTGCAATATTGTTGTTAGTCATCTCATCCACAATGCACCAACACTAATTGTCCATTGCCCTAGTTTCCTTCACAGGCTTTTCATATCCACATGTACCTATATCAATCATTGAGAAGAAGTATGCATATTATAATCATTCTTATGAAGTATTCAATGCCCATAGTAATTTTCCAATACCAAACTTGTAAACACATATATTCATTTCATCAAATAAGTATGAAATGTTTGTCCAATACTTATCTTCATGCATATTTCTTTTCTTTCACATCCATGAGAATGAATTCAACTATTTTCTAATCTTGACACACCCTCTACATATTTCCCAATCCATAGCACTCCTCCCCCATCAACCTGCACAACACAAGGAATGACATCCCTTCTCTACATCCAGTCCCTCAGGCTATCCCAATTTCATTTAAGTACTCTAGCATAGGTCGACCAGGGAATATACATGTTAGGACTCTACATATATCATGAATAACTCATATCATGTTCATTAAATTCATCTCTTATTTGAAGTCACTCTGGTAACAATAAAATTAACCTTGAGAGTGTTGGTCTGAAAAACATATTTATGTTTTCACCCGCAACATGAAAATCAAATTTTTGGAACAATTGAGAGATTCAATCTCCCATTTGACCACTTACTCCACAAAGGAATAAATGTTTGAATACAAGGTGTCTCTAAAGAGGCCAAATCCATGACCACTTAAGGGCCAAAACCTAGTTCCTACAACTCACATAGTGGAAAAAATGCTTAACATTGGTATTAATTGTCCTGGAAATACTGAAAATCAAGTTAGATGCCTAAAACTAGGTAAAGTGGGTTTTTTGAAGGAAATAATAAAAAAGCTCCAAAAATCCTAATCATCACTTTCATGGTTAAGAGATTGGGTGCACAAACCCCAATCTTATACAAGGAAGGCATATGAGGTGAATTAGAGGAGACAAATTGGAGAGCAAAGGCATGCTGGAGGAATTGAGGGCTAAAAATCACTTTTCTACTACAAAGTTTTTTGGCATCAAAGGCATGGATGTTAGAGGAGTAGGTCTAGGCTATGGATAAGGAATGTGCCTTAAAGGTTTATAAGTATTTCTCCATGTCCATCTATTATGAATCAATTCATTTTTCTTCCCAATTTGTGTTCAATGTTTTCCCTTCAAGTTTTATGTTGATGTAGAGTTGGTAGGCAAATAGATCTAACCTATATTTCTTAAAGATATTTTGGTAGGATAGTAGGAAGGATTTTTGTGGTGAGATTTGTAGGTTTGAAGGAGATTCAAAGGGTTTCAATATCATCCATCAAGAAACTCCATCAAAATTCAAGGCTACAAGAGGTTTTCCCCTCCCTTCCTTCCCTTCTCAAACTCCATGAAAGAAGGTTTAATATCTTAGGATTATTGTGATAATTGGTTTGTTTTCTGTCGATTGGGATTAACACACCCCATAGAAATAGGAGAGTATGACATAGATTCATCTGTAGAATACTCCACTAACACACTCACACTCCAAACCCAGGAATCCCTTCTTTGATAAATAGTCCCTTGGTCAATCCAGCATTCACCAAGGCTTTCATGCACAAGAAGAGCATGGTTTATAGGGTTCTCATGTCCTTCTAGTGACCTTCTTCTTGGGGTTTCTAAATTATAGTTTCCATCATGGGTTTATAGTATATAGATTTATCATCCACCAATGTCATAAACATAAACATACATGCAATAGGAATCATACTTTTATCTATCAATCAATCTTGGAAAATCATTAGAAACAATGAAATTATTGATAATAACATGATTTCCACATATAATACTAATATTTCAATGGTGTGAGAAATATTCCCTATCTTCTTTATGGCTCACTTTCACTGCCATATCCAAGACATCTCTTTTTTATACAACTATGTTCTCCCTACAAAACATTATTGTAGTCCATCCAATGTGGCTACTTTTTCATGCATTTCTTTCACTACATTCACAACAACTCATGAAATAATATTAGAGTTATGCATTACCAATAATTCCATCATATCAGTTGTTAACATATTATGCAATGAAATATCGCTTAACATTTATTCACATAATGCATTCAACATATATTCCCACATACGCGTATGCGTAACCACAAGATTTATGCAATCCAATAATTTACACACACTCAATTCACCCTTGCATTTATACATGAACACCATATCAAGTTCACAAACTCTAATTTGATTTGGTTATTTACTCATAACCAACCAACGCATGGAATGCTATTTAATTTGATATTAATTCATTCTAGATTCCAAATAGTCATATAGGTATAAGGATTCCTGGATCTACCACATTGTACCACAAAATTTCTAGTGGAATAACATTAAATCAAATGTATTCAAACATTATATGCATACCAATTCATGACATTTAAATATGGATGGAGGAATTCTTACTTGATTCTTTTTCTAGCACTTATGCATTTATAAAAAATAAATTCATTACCCATGTGGGTGCCCTCAAAACCTTTTAGGTTACCTAATGACTTGGTCTCTTGCAAAGGATTGCACCATCCTTTCACCAACCTCTTTATCGTAGATTTATCATTATATTCTTTTCTCACAAGGCTACTTGTCATATCCAACCATGTCATCGACATATTCAACCATGCGTCAACTATCTTTGGCCATACAATGATCGTCAAACACATTAATTATCTTCAATGGCCCCCTTATGTAAAACCATACTACTTTTATCAACATGCAATATCATATATATGGAAAACCATATTTACATTCACTATGCATCCTATTTAATATACCTACTAATGCATATGCATTTGAGAGATCTCATCTCTTTCATTTCTTGTTCCATATTGTCCTTGTGCCTCAATTGTTGCAACAACAACACTTGTAGCATTATGCAAATTCCTTTAACATTGTAGTAGTTTCTTTTGTTGTCTCGGTATGCCTTCAACTAACTACATTTTCTGCAATTTTGAGTTTCCTATGCATTATGCTCATATTTCCTTTCTACTCCACTTATTTTATGCAATTATAGCCAAGCTGAGCTTGGCCATCCCTACTTTCCAATACATAGCACCATTACTAAATTATTTTACTACTTCCTTCCCTAGGCCAATCTTTCCCCAACATTTTTTTTATCTACTCTTCCTACAAGGTCATAATGTTGCCTAAAGTTTCATTCAATATCCATTTAGAATCCTTTAAAATTCCACTCTCTTTTTCAATCCATGCCAAGTTCAATTTCACTTTTCACTTGTATGACCTCTTCATAATTCTATTTTGGAAGTCCCTATACTAACTTATGTGGTAGTCTTTAAGTTCCCTTCAATTATAATTTTTCCTTCATTCTTCCATCAAACTTGTCACCATAATTATGAACCACATGACAAATCCACCCACTGGAATGTCTTAATCCATCAATTTAGCAGCTTCCATTTGAGTGGGGGTTTTTCACATCTTCTCATTATTTATGCATAAATTGCTGGTCCATATCCCGCAACTCTTCTATTCATGCTTACAGTTTATCCACGAGAGTAATTCACTCAGCTCCTATATGAGATGCATTACCCTTTATCTGAATATATATATTCAATGCTCCTTACCTACTTATCTATTCAACAATGGCATTAGTTGTGTTTGTGCTTAGTTGAATTTAATAACCCACTATAAGGGTCATGAATCCCCACTTATATTCTATACCTACAAACAACTTCAATACCTTTTTTAGGTCTTCCATCACGACATACCATATCCACTCTAGTGAATACAAGCTCCATTGGATCTACCTTGGAGTTCAAATTGAACATACTAATCCTGTTGGCAGGGGTTTTGGTAAGTGAGTTGCGCAGCATCGCAGCAACTATGCAACCTCACGCGGTGTCGCGCAAGGCCATATTAGTGCGATGGGCGGAAGAATAACCGCTTTGAATATTTTATATGTTATTTGACCAAGTTTTGTTGTAATAGGTCATTAGCAGTTATAAGTTAGTTAGAAGTGGACCCTAAATGTAATGGCGCAAGCCTATTTATAGATCTAGTTTTACAAGTAGAAAAGAATAATCAAGGATTGAAAGAGCTACCGATTGAGAACAGGAGAATTGCATCAAAGGATAATTGAGACATAAGATCTAGTGCGATATGGTTTTGTGAAGAATTCCCTATGTATCTGTGATTGATATGGGTTTTTCCTGATGTATGCAGTCTCCGGTTTTGGAGAAGAATCGTGTAATGCGGTTCCTTTGCGTAAGATTAATATGATATGGTGATTGTGGCACAAACCTTGTATGTTATTGCTATTGCGATCTAATCTGTTATGATGCTGTGATCTGTTCTCTTATGATGGCATAATGTATATGTGATTTAGTCTCTTTCTACTATATCGATGTGATATGTTTTGCTTCTATGTCAATGCAATCTATTTTTCTGCTAATGTCTGTTGCACTATGAGTAGATATGTTTTATAGAAAATGCTGCGATATTGTGATAATTGTGTGATGATATAATGATTGCATAATTTATGAATACCCTCTGCAAGTTGAAGAAATAGTGTAAAGTCGGCTGCAAGCTCTAGATTAGGCAGTTATGGTGCCCTTTCGTCAGATCCCCATATCCTCCGTCTCCACTGCTGAAAACTCAGTTTCGACAACTCTCCCTTGAACACCTTGGGTGAGACCTTGTCTACTCCACAGATGTTAATAGGGAGGGTAAAATGTGTCCGGGTCAGTGCTCAGGGAGATTGCGTTGTAGGGCGTCGATAGAGTGGGAACCCCTATCGACGAGGATTTGTTGGTGGGTTTCTCGAACAAATGGTTCTGTTGCCAGGACCTGAGTTGTTGTTAAGAGGAGGATATGTTTTGGCATCCGAATCAACCGAGCATCGAAGGGTGGTGTGATATAAAGTTGCAGGAGTTTGTGGAAGCTGGAAATCAAAATCTAAAGTTGTCGACGGGCCACTGGATGGACAGGTATATCCATGATGGTCCTCATGAATGGTTATTTTGTGAAATTCATGTCCTCTTGCAGGAATGGCTGGCAAAGTTCACTAAGAAGAAGACAAACTTTCAAGAAGGAGAGCTGACATTCTGGACCCCAGAGTAGATCCAGGAGTTACAAGAAACCAATAATAAGGCATCATGAGTAGTTGAAGTGTGGTTGGATAGTATCTTAGAAGGATATGTCACCGAGTTTGCAGTCGACACCAATAAGTCCTTTAGCGAATCAAAAAGAGAGTTCTTCAATGGAATGCGAGGAAGGTTCTTGTTGTCACTGCAGCTGGCCATTAAGTAACTGGTCTGCCAAAAAGGTATTCTGAAGATGGACAAATAGTAGTGGAACTTTGGTGTGCGGAGGATGTAGGCACCGTAACAGAAAGGGGGAGATGCACAAAAAGGAAAGGGGTATATGGGCATGAGTTTTGGTGAGAATGTAAAGGTCGTCGAGGAAACAAGTGGTTGTACAAGGGGAGGAGCAAGGTTTCAAGAGAAGAGGCAGAGGATAGGAGAAGGTCATGCCACAATCAAAGTGCAATACTGTGAAGAAAAACCACACAGGACGAAGTGACCTTTTTGTGATGATGAGGATGATCAGGCCTAGGTTACGCCCGGAAGAACAACAGGATCGAACCCCAGCAGTAACGTGCCCACACCTCCGTGCACTACTCCACCATAAGGAAACAATACACACTCTCTATCAACTTGCCCGACATGTCAGCAACAGTCTAGTAATAGAGCACCAGCAGGAGGAAGAAGGACCAGAATGGTGGGCGACGAAATGAAGTTATCAATATTTAATGGGAATGGCACTGATGATCGAGAGCAGTATTGGTTCTTATGTGAGGAAATCTGGACCGCCAGACAAACAGTCAATGATGATGTGAAGAAAAGTCAGCTGGCCACTACTCTAAGGGGTCGTGCACTGGAATGGTTCATGAGATTCATGCAGATCCCTTAGGGAGGTACCATGAAGACATTGGATGAGATCCAAACAGGGTTATTTGAAGAATTTAAGAAGCCAAAATCTGAGGCTCAGTATATTACTGAATTGAAGGAGATCAAACAGTTCCCCAATGAGATGATTTGGGACTTTGATCAGCAGTTTAAGACATTGATGACTCGGGTCAGTTTTCAGATGAGCGATGTTCAGCACAAGGAATGGTTCATTGTCGTGCTTGTCCTGCATATCAAACAGTCATTGATGCAGCAAAAGATTGCGACACAAAGTGAGGCTCTAGAAACCGCGATGAAATTGGAGGCATCACCAGTAGGAGAATCTGCGATCGGAATGAATCAGATTCAGGCGCAGTTGGCCAATTTGACACGCCAATTGCAAGACATCAAAAAGGCCAAGGAATATCGTGATGATCTTTGGTGCACCCGTTGCCATGCAGGCAGACATACCAAGGACACATGTTCGAAGTTTTGGAATTATTTGTTGTCGAGGGCCCCGAATTCGTTGAGTTGTGTTGGTGTACCATGGTGTCGCATGTGTCAGGTCTATGGGCATCGACATGAGAATTATGATTACATGCAGAATATGGTTACCAAGGTAGAAAATTTGTACTGTACATTTTATCTGTCAGTTGCACATGACGAGAAAACCTATTGCACTTATGATTTGCTCCAGGAAAGGACATATGATTCATACTTGGTGAAAGGTGAGGACCCCCAGACAGTGCAAGCATAGCCACAAGTAGTACAACCAGCAACACAAGTATCGTATACACCACCACCTCCATTGTAGTTTGTCCCTATGCAATCGTAGCAACAGTTTATAGTGCAGCCGCAGTTTGCACCACAGCCACAAATGGTGGTACAACTGCAATATAACCAGGCACCATGACTACATTATAATTATCCACAATATAATCAAGCCACACACTATGTCCACTAGAAAATAAACCCACCGCAACAACAAATGGCCCAACCACAGTTTCAACAAGGAGGATTCTAAGGAGGATTCCATGGAGGGTTCAAAGGTCGAGGAGGAGGATTTGGTCGAGGACGAGGACGAGGTCGTGAATCAATCCAGTGCTAAACTTGTGGGGTCTTTGGGCATTACCAGAGGGAGTTCCCTCATGCGCAGTGTAAATACTGTGCAGCCAGCGATCATAATGTCAAAAATTTCCCTTAGTTGATTGAAAAATGGCAGGCAGGAAATATTCCTCAGTTACAGAATGCACAGAATCAGAATCAGCATGCATTCCAAGTATAGAACCAGCCGATAATGCAGAACCAGGTCCCACTGTAGACTCGGACTCAAAACCCACCTTAGCCTTAGAACCAACCAATGAATCAACCATTGAATCAGAACCTGCCATTAAACTTGAATCAAGGATCGACAGTTGCCAATATTTAGGTCGAGCCATGGATCAAAGATGTCGACGTTGGGATTGTCACTCGCATTGGTGTGACAACTGGAGACGATGGACCACGGCTACAAGTTCGGCTCGCTGGTAATAAAAAGGTTGCATTGGATATTATGACAGAGAAATATACCTTATTTGATGCAAAGAATGCAATTGAGCGAACTCCGGGTAAGTTACCAGTTGTTGATATGCCATTTGCTTTTGATTCATCTGTAGAGGCAGGACCATCGCGGTAGCATGGTACCCTGCGGAAGTTTTTTGAGAGTTGTCTATCACTAGAAAGGGACTTTGACACCCTTGTCGAGTTTGAGACATTATTGCACCACCCATATAAGATAGTGAAGGATTCTGCTGTGAATTCATTGCAAAAAAGGAAGACAGGAAAGGAGATGAGGATGAATATCCAGATTGGAGATTATGAGGTTGAGTCGATCATTCCAGAACTTGGATCATATGTAAACATTATGACAAAGCAAACATATCCATTGATGGGAAATCCAACACTAGGATAGTCATCGGTACAGCTGTGACTAGCAAACCAAGCAAAGGTTCATCCCATTGGTCGCGTTTCAAACTTGGTTGTCGACATTGAAGGTATGAAAATGCTTGACTTCGATGTGATAGAAGTTGTAGAAGATGGTGGTTCCTATCCCTTGCTGCTAGGGATTAGATGGGATAATTATAGCATGGAAGTTGTAAACTTCAAAAAATGCATTATGACATTTGAAAACCAAGACGTTAGGGTCATCTTTCCTATGGACCCTCAGGAAGGACGGCGATATATTGAACCTGTAAAGGATGAAGTCAAGAGAAGTTTGAATCATGCTTATAACATCTCTGAGGACTATATACATCCTACTATCAATGGAAAACTTGGATGGCGTAGTGCAAGTTCCACGTCCTATGACTCTGAAGATGCTCTATAAAATTGATAGAATCAATTGCATGAAGTATCATTCAGAAAATGCGGGTTGATTACACAGTCTCTCCGACATGTTGCGACTGAGACTGTCGAGTTTCCCATTTATGAAGGACTACCGGGGCTATCAGAGTTCTTTCAGGAATTTGAAGAGAAATTTTTTGAACCGCAAAGGATATTGGCTCTAGATGTAGCACTGAAGGCTACTCTGGCTCGATGGTGGGCGACACACAAACAGATGATCCCTGACTAGGAACAGTGTCGCAGATTCATGATGGTCCGCTTTGGCGATGTAGAGGTCTATCATGTTGGGAGATATGACGGACGAAATGATCCCACCGATCATTTGATCAAGTGTCGGACTTTATTGGTGTCACGACCCAGGGATGAATGGGTCCATGCTTTTTTTCACACTCTGGAAGAAATGTCGAGATCCTGGTATGTGGAGGCCAAGTTACATGGGACTATCACCACTTGGGAAGAGTTGTTTGTTTGTTTTGCGCAGACATTTAGTTTTTAGGACATCAACCCAGAGGTATGCAATGCTTTACAAATCATCTAGGACGTTGTACTCAAGGTCACCCCTATCTCCTATCTAGTGGATCCACATGCTCATTGTTCAATCCAGTCCATGATGGCCTATTACAACTTGTCGGGGGAACCTGAAGATGATGATGAGTTGCAGAATGTTAATATTCCAGAGTCCAAAGGAAGCCGTGATGTCGCAGCCCCCAACATACCGACGGACTCGATGAATCAGCCGCTGAAGATCCGAAAAGTTAACATTGGGTCGGCAGAGATCCTGAAATTTTCCAATGTTAGAGACTACTGAGATCAGGATACCATGGATAGGATCACGGACCTGCTACATGAATTCCATGACCTTTTTTCTGCACGATTTTCAGAGATGAAGGGAATTTTAGGAGACTTAGGGGAGATGAAAATCATGTTGAAACCAGATGCCAAACCAATGCGATAGAGGCCGTATCGACTAAATCCATGATACAAGGACCATTTGAAGGTTGATATTGACTAGATGCTTGACGCTGGGATCATCGAACCTATGGAAGAAACCGAGTGGATAAGTCCTATGGTGGTCTAGGACAAAAAGACAGGAGAAATCCGCATTTGTGTCAACCTAAGGAAGTTTAACGATGCATGTGTACACGATCCATTCCCAACCCCTTTTACATATGAAGTTCTTCAAGGTGTAGGTGGCCGGGAGATGTATTCTTTCACGGATGGCTTCTCAAGAAACCACAAGATCTGGATTGTGAAGGAGGATCGCTATAAGACTACGTTTATCACCAAGTGGGGCTGTTTTCAATATGTAGTCGTGCCGTTTGGGATGAAGAATGCACCAGTTGTATTCTTTCGTTTAGTTGTCACTGTATTTGAATATTTTATTCAAAAGTTCCTACAGGTGTATATGGATGACTAGATTGTCTATGGACTAATTAGGGACCATCTGGACAACCTGCGGTTGATGCTGGAAAGGTGTCGACAACATCAGATCGCCTTGAATTCTAAAAAGTGTTTTTTTTGTGCACCATTTAGCATGCTACTGAGGCACATTGTCTACAAAGAAGGTCTGTTGGTCGACCCGGCGAAGATCACGCTAATCCTCAGTATACCACCACCGACTAATGTCAAAATGCTTCAGGCCACACTAGGGCATACCGGATACTATCGCAAGTTTATCAAAGGATGCGCTGCAATTACTGCCCCCATGGAGAAGCTACTAAAGAAGGATGCAGACTATGAATGGACTCAAGAATGTCAAGGAAGTTTTGACACTTTGAAAGCCAAGATGGCCTTTGTGCCCATACTAGTTCTTCCTGATTGAGATAAGGAGTTCCATGTGCAAGTTGAAACTTCTTCGATCGCGCTGGGGGTCTTTCTTGCGCAACCAGGTGAGGACAACTTGGATCACCTAATCTCATATGCCAATAGAAAGTTGTCATTTACTAAACGAAATTATACAATGATGGAAAGGGAAGGCTTGGCAATGGTTTATGCATTGCAAAAGTTTCGGCACTACTTGTTGGGCAGACATTTCAATATGTTCACTGATCATTCTGCTTTGCAATACCTGGTCAATAAGCCTGTCTTGGGGGGGAAGATCTATTGATGGCTGTTACTCTTCCAGGAGTTTGATTTTGAAATAGTTGTGAAGCAAGGATAATTGAACATTGGCCTTGATCATCTATCTCACGTTGAGAATGAGAAAGAACTAACCAATATTGATGATGGATTACCAGATCCGCAACTGTTCCATGTTAACATCGCAGATGATCACTATGCACCAGTTATTCAGTTTTTGGCCAGTGGTATCGCTCCGGAGGACATGCCAACTAGACAAATAAAGTAGCTAGTCGTAAAAGCCTCTGATTTTCAATTAATTGTAGGACAGTTATATAAGCTTGGACCGGATGAAATCTTGCGATGATGTATTTTACCGCATGAGCAGGGTCCCATTCTCGAAGAAGCACATACAGGAATTGCAGGAGGTCACTATGGAGGTCGGGCTACTGCGCGGAAGGTGTTGTGCACTGGACTATGGTGGGCTACATTGCATAACGATGCCGCAGACTATGCGAGGAGTTACGACATCTACCAGCATGTCGATAAACCATCGCAGCGGGATGAGATGCCACTGGTACCGCAGGTGACTCTGAAACCATTTGATAAATGGGCTGTGGATTTTGTAGGTCCTATTAATCCACCAGGGAAGCAGACTGGTGCACGATACATCATCACTTCAACCGACTATCTCACTAGGTGGGCGGAAGCTGCACCAATTGAGAATTGTACTGTTACAACAGCAGCAAGGTTAATCTTTGAAAACATCGTGACAAGGTTTGGGTGTCCTAGGATCTTAATGAGTGACCAAGGTAGTCACTTCATCAACCGGAATATGAAAGTGCTAACTGAGGAGTGGCAGGTGAAACATAACAGGAGTACACCATACCATCCGCAGGCGAATGGGACCGTCGAAGCATTCAACAAAATCTTGGAGACAGCGTTGACTAAGGTATGTAACGCTAACCGCGATGACTGGGACCTAAAAATTCCAGCATTACTATGGGCCTATCGCACTACTTGTAAATGGCTAACCAGTCAGACACCATTTAAGCTAGTGTATGGGCAAGAGGCAGTCATGCCCATGGATTATATTGTTCCTAGTTTGCACATTTCCACATAAATGGGTATGGATGATGTAGAAGCATTAGAAGAACAAATTGTGTAGTTAATCTAGCTTGAAGAAGACCATTTTATTGCTGGCTTCCACCAGCAGGTTGCGAAGGATAAACAGAAGGCATGGAATGATTGCCACATTAAGAAAAACAGTTTGCGACAAGATATTTGGTGTTTTTATATGATAGTAAGTTCATCAAGCATCCAGGTAAGTTAGAAATGCTGTCACATACCCCAATTTTGTAAAATAATGTAAATTATTTAATTATATTCCTGAGACATTATGTTAAATTTAATGCTAAGTAGGAATTGATGACTCAGCAGAGTCAACAGAAGTGGAGTGTAATTTAGAATATTTTATTATTAATAAATAAATTGTGGAGACAACAGCATGGGAGAGCTGTTAAAAAGAGGTTACTGGTCAAACTGGTGGATGGAACTAGGTGGAGGGAAAAAGACAAGTGGCAGCATCCTCAAACACTTCCTAAGTTGTAGGTGGCAACTTCCCTATATTTGGGGTCATGATCCCCCAAGAAAGTGGGATCAGAGCAGGTGGCTCATTAAATGACAACTAACCCAAAAAGACCTAGGCAATCTTTTAAAAGTAGTCAATGAAGAGAGCTAAGGCTGCTCAGATATTTTCCAGAGAGAATTCATTCAGGTGAATGTTATTCAAGAAATTCATTGAGGAAAGAGGGAAAACAGTAAGGAAGTTGTTCTGAGAGGATTGCTGCAGTAACTTGGTTTATTACAGCTTGTTAGCTAGGAGAACTTACTGATAAGTTATGGATTAATACTGAGTTTGAAGACTGGTATCTGACTTTGTTGCACCTAGTTCCAGCCAGGGAGACCAGAGCAAGCTCGGGGGTCCTGAGGAGTCGTTGTTTGAGCGCTCTCCAGGAGTTGGTAGGGAGGAACGGCCTCTCATTGTTGTTGTTGTCCCAGTTTAAACAGGTTCTGTCACTTAACTATGTTGTTTTAATGAGTGTGAATGGATGAATGTTATGCTTATATTATATGATAGAAGAGTTAGTTAGTTTAATAATGTAAATGTTTCAGTATATCAGTAATTGAATCTTTTGATGAAAGATAAAGACCCTCTGTGTTTTTCCACATCTGGGTTTTACCAGACCGTACCCCAGCACAGGGGTAAATTTAATTAAGAATGGTATGATGAGATTGTAGAATAATAGATTGTTCCTTACCTATTTTTCAGAAAAGATGTTTTACTAACAGTTTATAAGTTTATAGATAAAGTTAATTTCCTGGTTCGGTATTTTACTTTCAGCAACTTTATTGTTGTAAGGAACAAATAGAAAAGGAGGATTAGACCGGATGTATCTCATGTTATACTTACAGCATCTTCTTCTAAGTATAGAATAACTATACTATTATATGTTGAACAATGAACTGAGTGTAGGAATAGTTGTATGATCATTAAATCTTACTGTCAGACCATTATGATCTAGATTATATGTATGTTAGTGATGAAATCATTTTATTAATTTCCTTCTTTTGTTCTAGACTAAGCTCGAACAGTTCCTGAACTGTTGCTCTTTTGTTTGGAAGGAAGATTAAGATCTATGTTAATAAGATAGACTTTATTTAGATTTAATTAAACTCTGGATATATAAACAGACACTATAATTAATAAAACAATTACTTACAAAAGAATAAAGATAATATAAATATTATATGAGTAACAATAATATACCTTTATTTTATACACTATAGGTATATTAGTAATGTTAATATAAAGTAGGGTTCTTATTATTTTAAAAAGTACAGTCCAAAATTAAATTATATTGTCTAATCTACAAGTATACTGACAGTATTCAAAAAGTATTGTAAAAATAAATACATAGAAACCCTATGTCATTAAAGGGTATAGATTTTACTTCAACAATTACAGATTCTTTTTATTAACTAGAAAGTCAAATTATAATCAAGTACAGAAACCCTAATAATAATATTTTAAAAATAAAATCAAATGCATTACTGTATAGTAAATAAATGCCCAAAATGGCAGGATGCTCAACCTTGGAGCTTAATTATATTTATATTTGGAAACCATCATGTTGCAGAAGTATAGTACAATACTAATAGTAATTATTGAAATTTCTTAATTAACTAATTATTTATAAACAAAGAACAGTTATTATTATTTCTATTTATGCTTATAAAAGGAAGGAACCTAAACAGAACTAGTAGTAGAGATAACAAGCAATTCCAGGTAGGATTATTTAAGTATCATAACAAGTAATAATAATGGCATTGGTATTTACTGTATAGAATAATATGAATTAGAAACCACAGTAGCGTATAACCTATTATTAATATACAGGAGAAACCCTACCAACTAATACCAAAAATCATTCACAAAGAGTAATCTAAATATTTATTACTTATATATGGGAATCGAAGGTATCGAACACAGTTAGGCTTAATAAGCCGAGTATGCACAGTTATGGTTTCAGAAACTGTACAAAAACTAAATATAATTCAAGAAAATTTTTTTATACAGCTATAGCTTCAAACTCAGGTTAAAACCTTGTCAAAATTATCAAGTGTAAATTGAGGTTCATCAAAGATGGAGTTTTATCTCCTTTACAAACCAAAGCCACCATCTTGATTTACAATATAAAACTTACAGCCTGTACAATATTTATATGTACGCATGCTTACACAGTAATCACACAAAAACCCAAAAAACCCACGGTCTCGGATTTGGCCAAAATCCAAAGATAAATAACAAGTCGAAACGCCTTCAACAGCGTTCAGGTTCATTAACTGAACCCAAGTAACCGTGAGGGTTACACACCCAGAAGTCATAGACATGACTGCTCTAAAGGACTAGTAAGGAGGAGAAAGCCATGGAGAAAACCAAGCTTACCGGAAGAAGCCAGCCATTGAGTGTTGTGCCTTCCACGCCGAAAAGAGAAGATCAACCCTGCAACGAAAGTTAAAATAAATATTAAAACCTTACCAAACCGTTGCTCCTGGCTAAGCTATTACTGCAAAAAGAATACAGATTGAAACCCTGTACATACCTGAGAGATTAATAGCTTTACGGCCACGAATAAAATTAGCCAGACGACCATCAGCAAGAAAAAGGGTAAACCCTTCATTCACCACAGAAGAGTAGGAGCTGGCAGGAGCGATGAGTAACCTGTCACAAGGGAGGATGACTCGCAGCACTAAGCCAAAGCGACGGTCTTCATAGAAAGAGTTCGGGCGATGGGTGTCAAAGGAGAAAACCCTAGGAGAAACAACGCTGCTCCAATAATAAGATTTTGACACAGTATATTCCTCACCACGCAGAAGGTGAGCCTACGGGAAGGTGAACCAGCATGGAAATGGTACCAAGTAGTGCAAATAGTGAAACGGACCAGAAGGTTCTGCAGAGTGGCCGGAGGCCCTAAGGCAGCGGAGGAATGATGTTTAGGGTTAAGTCAAACGCTTTTATAACTCCAGTGC
Organism: Pseudotsuga menziesii; assembly: GCA_001517045.1. NCBI lineage: Eukaryota > Viridiplantae > Streptophyta > Pinopsida > Pinales > Pinaceae > Pseudotsuga > Pseudotsuga menziesii. The sequence continues at coordinate 207,698 of LPNX010306301.1, forward strand.
ATGGTGGAGATGAGACCACGTAACCCCATAAATTATTCGCATGCAGTGGGTAGGAACTCTATAGTTCCACGACAGGATTTCCAATGAGTTCATAATCCAAATCATCACGGGGTTCCATAAGGTTCGATTTACCTTAATCAAATCACCTGCATTATAAAGTCAACTATTTAGACATTTGATTAACGTTCATAAAATATGGTATTATGAAGTTGGTGTATCAATTGGTCTCATATATTTAGATATGGAGAGTTGTATTTATTTATAATGAGTTATAAGAGTATAGAAGCAATGCTATTTTACCATAGTGTAGTTTAGCTTTAAACCTTTTTCCTATATTATCCATTGCCTAGTTCACAGATGGAGGAAAAAAGGGGATGATAATATAAAGTTTTTAGAATTATACTAGTCTTATAAGGTGATCAATTGATCATATTGATGGTTTTTACCCTTAACTTTATGAACCTCCTTTGTTTGTAAAACAACAATCCTACTAATATTCTTAGAATCGGTTTCTTTGTGACAATTTGATTTTATCAATTTCAAGCCCAAAGGTTATAGAAGATATTATAAGAGTCTCTATATGATAAGAAGTTTGAAGAAGATAACTTTCTTTGCTGATAGTATGGCTATGAAACTCTTAAGAAGTGTTTGAGTATAATAACCTAGGTTTGAATTAAAGTGTTTGTTCTTATCTAAATATCGATCATGGAAATAGAAGTAGCATTCCAAAACAATGAAAATCCTTAAAATATTAAGGCAAGACTTGTATCAAACAATAAACTTTGTAAACGCTTAAAGTAAGAAAAGTCTAGGTCGATATTTGAGATATCTTATCATATACAACTACAGTTGCAAATATGAACATGTTGCAATCTAAACATGGCATGTTGCAGTAACTATGAATAATAGAATTAAATCTTTGATGTTGTAATTTTCTACCATGCTAGCTGCTAGTAAAGAAATAATTATTGCATTTTACACTTACTTTTAGTATGAACATTTAATGGTTTCGTACTCTGTAAAATTGTTAAAACCTATTTCCTGGATAGAGATTTTAACTGCCATCTTTATGAGTAGAATTCAATTCTCTAGTAATAGATCTCAAAAGAAAACTTAGTAAAAGCTTTACCTTTAAAAGCCTGGTAAATCTGTCTAGCATGTATGTACTTTCACTGAATAAATTATATACAGCAAATTGTATTGTAAACTTTTGAGATTTGTTAGCAGCGACCCGTACATCTTACCTGTATATCTGTAAGAGAAGAAAACCGTTGCGTTAGCTCGGAAGCTAAGTAAGCCCAGTCCTTCATGACAAACCCACCTTGTTGTATCAATCAGAAAACAATCAGTAACTGAAAAGAAACTATTCTTCAAAGTTAAGTATAATCAAAGATCATTCAGTTACAATTCTAGTAACATAAAACTAATCAAACAGTTAATGACTGCATTTAATGAGAATATATGCTATTTTAAAAATTTTAAATTTTTCGAAATTTTTGGGGTTCTGACAAATGCACTGGTTAGGTCCCTATCTTGTTCATTCCATTACTTCTGGTGGTGCAGTTCAACTACAGCAATTAGATGGTGCAGTCTTACCAACGCTTGTCAATGGGAGTCGCTTAAAGCCCTACAGGTCAGGGCCAGTGATGCGCACCACTTGAGGTGCTAAAAAAAATGATGAAGATTTTAGTTCAAAACAGCAAGGCAAACCCTAAGGGAGAGGTTGCGTAAGGTTAAAGTTGTTAGCAATCACTAGTCGACCACTTGCGATAGTTGCAGGGCTATGGGGTGGTCAAATCAAGTAATAAATGTAGGTGGTTAAATCAGTTGGTTGGAAACTCTTGTTGAAGAGACCCGCATTAATGGGTGATCCAACCGTTAGAAGAGTGAGATCGTCAACGGATTTGGCGTCATTAATATCAAATTTAGCAATAATGGTGAGAATAGATTTGGCAATGAGAAAATTTGGATTGGAGATGGCTATAAAACAACTCATAGGATGCGTAAGGATGGGATTGTTCAGTTCAGCAAGCAAAGAGTGTGAAACAGAGTAGGGAGTGTGCAGTGTGGTGAGAACTATTGAGTGAGCTGTAGTGTTGCAGGTTAGATCCGTCGAGTGCAGTTGAAGGGTTGAGGTGTGAGGCATGCTGAGATACCTCGACGCCATAGATATTTCCAGTGAATACGAGTCCTCGATTCGGCCTACGTCTATTGAAGAATATATTATGAGTATGCCAGTTGGTTCGTCATCCATTCCCAAGCAGAAGTGGTAGGCTCATTGGCCCAGCCACACGCCACCGCAGAAGAGGCAAACTCACACCTCAGCGAGAGTGCAAGGAGAAGAAACTGCACAGACCAGGCCATCAAGCTCGGGAGCTGTTGAGTCTGTAGCACCTTGAAGTGTCTCTGTACATGAAATTTTGGGCTATGTCGCTCATATGTGTCCGAGAGCCAAGCCGAGGCAACCGTCAAAGAATCAGAAGTACCCACCAAAATTGTCATCGCTGTCGGAGGGGATGAAGTGCTCGATCGACATCATCCATGCACTCATAAGGTTGAAATTTGATGAGCATGACCTACTACTGCTTAAATATGTCAGGGATCAGCCCTATGAGTCAATCCCGACGGGGCCTAGTGCCCCAATTCAGTGAATTCCTCAACCGTGGGTGAGTGGGTTGGATCAATTGGTATTGTTGGGGCTCATCAATATGCATGATTGAATGAATCCCATCCATGCATGAAGCAGTTGTTGGCTTGCTTTCATGGAGGGATGCTTTGGTTCAATACGTCGATCCCTGTGACAGTAGATTTGATCGCAAGCATCACCAGCTTGCCGAAGGTCGGGGAAGATCCAGCGCAGTATATCGTGGGAGAGATACTGAAAAAAAGCTTGCCAAGCAGTTGAAGGAGCGCTTTGGTTTACATCATGATGGTCATGCTTATTGCATCGATAGCATTAATTCATAGTCAGTGCGCATTTATGCAAGGATTATGGCAAGCAAAGTAGTTTGGAGAAACCGACCAGTACAATGTAATTCGGGTGTTGTCTCCTGTTCCCAAAAGTGTGCTGAAGGGGTGCAAATGAATTCGTCTCTATTTTTGTTGAATCAGTTGTTGGAAGACGTGCTTACTGCTCAGGCTAGGTAGTCATTTTTATATAGTTGGTTGTTGATTCTTATTGTACTCGTTGCCTGGATGGAATCGAAATATTATCAACAAATGGCAATTGAGGTAGAAAAGGTTTGTCGCGGTGTAAGGTATCAAAACTTACTGTGGGTCAAAGAACCCAATCGTCAGATGGACTGTGCCATCCACTTTTGGCTGAATTGGGAATCATTACAAGCCGCGATCATTTCTGTTCCCTGAGCCTCTCCTTACGATATAGCCAAGTATCAACGGATCCTTTGGTTTTCCATCGGGCCCCATTCTATTTAAATTCAGGCACGATGGGATCCCGAAAAGCAGTGGCTTCCTTTGCCATAAAAATTCACAACAAAGGAATTGGATGCCATCATCCAAGAGTGGTCGATGGAGTGGCGAAATCTAGTAAGTCATGAGGAATAATCCGAAGAGTAGCCACTGGATGCACCCGAAGAGCCTGCCCAGAAGGACTTGAGCACTCATGAATTTGACAACGAGTCATCAACAGACCCTAAGGATGCAGTGCAATGCATGTGGGAGGAGACTCGCACCAAATGGCACCAGTAATATGAAGCGGGTAGTGGTACCAAGTCAGGGATGGAGGATCAACTACAGTGGCTTATCAAAGTGGTCACTGACTCATCCACAAATGCAACAAAGGTGATCTAGGAGTCAAACCATGAAGAATTTGGAGTGGTAAGAGATCGATTAGATTCAATTTTTGGTATTATTTATAGGTAGACATCTGTGCGACCCATACTGTAGTACATTTCGTCGATTATCACTGAGCCCTGGGCCATGAACATGCAAGTTCCCCTGACTACGATCGACATGAATACTGAGTAATTTCACCAGTTACTGCGACTAATTCAGAGTGTGGCTTTGGACCTGAACAAGTTGTCCACTATGGAGTTAGTGGAGTTGCAGCACCATTAGAGGAAATTTCAACTCAAAATGGGCCTTTTAACTTTAACTTAAATTCCATGTCATCATGTGTTGGCCAATGAAGTTGCTTTAAATTTGAAATACCCTATAGGTATTAAACACTTTTTTAATATAAATTTGGGGATAGGTATCATAAAAAAAACTACTTTTTTTGTTTGTATTTTCGACATATCTCCCCGTTTTTTTACTCAAATTTCGATCGGGAGAGCTCGTTGGATGTGGAATTAAATTCCGCATCCAACAAGTACCCACTTGGCATACTTTTGACGGACCCCGCTACCACAAAAATAAGAAATACCTAAAAAAATGTCATCATCACATTTTTTTCAAGTATTTCTTATTTTTTGGGTAGCGGGGTATGTCAAAAGTATGCCAAATGGGTACTCGTTGAATGCGAAATTTAATTCCGCATCCAACGAGCTCTCCTGATCGAAATTTGAGTAAAAACACGGAGAGATATGTCGAAAATACAAACAAAAAAATAGTTTTTTTCTTTTCTTCCTCCAAAATTAATAGATATTATTTTATTATTTTAACTGTTATTTTATTAATTTTTTTTAGGAGGCCCATTTTGAGTTGAAATTTCCTCTAATGGTTGCCGCCCTAGAATCGGCAAAACGAAAAAAAGAGCTGACTGAGGGTTTTTAACCCAAAAAATACCTCACTCAACTCTACATGGCCTACACCACCCAAGGACACCCATGCACGACCTTTGTATAACCCCATCAGAACCCCACACCCTCAAAAAGGATTAAGAATGAGTAAAAGGGGATAAAACCTCTCAAAGGAGCCTAAACCCCTAAAAGGAGTGAAATTTAGGGTGGAAGGGGCTAAAAGCCCAAAAAAGGAGCTAAATCCCTGACCAAGGGCTTAAAACCCTAAAAATTCCCAAAAAAACTATAAAAGGAGGGGTGGGTATCACTCTCAAACATCTCTTCCCTTGCATACTGTTATGTTGCCTGTGGATGCCTTGAGACCCTTTGTCTTTCAAGCCACCCACATCCCTCCTCTCATCCATTCATTCCTTCATTGAGCCATAGCTCCTCCATAGCCAAGAGAGAGAGAGAGAGGTGCTTCTTCCAGCCAGGGCATGGTGGCCCATTGCACCAAAGAGAAGGTATACATGTGTGTTTTGTTTTATTTCTTTGCTTTTATCTAATCCATAGCTTGTTTGCAGGTTTTCATTTTCTCTTTCCAGGTTTATTTCTAACATTTTTTTGCAAATTTATTGTTTCTAATAGTTATTTGCAGGTTAATGAAGCAAAGCCCTAACATTGCTTGCAGAGGGGCTTCCGGTCGTTTCTTGTCCATCTTTTCTTCCTTTCTGTTCTGTTTATTTTTCTTGCATTTCCACACAGGAACCTACCCTTCCATCCTATAGACAGAAGGGAGCCATTCCTTCCCTGTAGCAAGGGAGAAATCCCTGCTACAGAACTAACAACCATACCAAGTCGATCCCATAGGATCCATGGCTCAGTTTTTTAAATTTCAAGTTTTATTTCAGTTTGTACCCTAGGTTTAAAATTTCTTGTCAAATCTAGTTTAAATCCTGTTTATTTATAGTTTATTATTTCTGCTGAGCCTCCACAAGGCAAATCCAAGTCCATTTGGCCACAGTACATGTTACTATCGGCCAGATCTGACTCAGGATCAGAAAAACCCCCAATATAGAGTAGGTCACACTTATAGGGCCTAAAGAGGGGACCAGGTCGCTCATTTAGGCCTCACAGGTGCGACCAGGATGCCCTTTTTTCCCCCGAAAGGTGGGACTTCCTTCAGAAAGGCAGACGACTTCTATCTGTGAATTCTATGCGACCCCCTCGCTTGTTTCTGGAAAAATTTGGCGACCCCCTCACCACATTTGTCCCGAAACATGCGGTCTGTCACTCAGAAGTTAATTTTCAATTTACTAAGGACTATCAATGTGGCTCAGCCACCTCTGTCCAGCACAATAGTCCCATTTTTGTTTTTGTTTCAGTTTAATGCAATTTCATGTACAAAAAAAGTGTAAATTCAAAAAAATCTAATTGGTTATTCAACATAGCCTAACTAAAACTGACATAAAATTAACAATCTTTCTAACCCTTCCTCCTCTACCCAGTCATCACCCTCTGGGGTATTCTAGGATAAGATGAAGGGCACAGCTCGTATAGTAATAGGCCCTTCACCCAATATTGTTCGAAACCATTAAAACCGGATGACTTGGAAGGTAGAGGGGGTAGACAAGGAGGGCTTCTCATGGCGCTAAGCATCCTCCCTGTTGACCAACCTTGCATCCGGGAGGTGACCTGTGGATCTACGGATGGGCTTAGTCCCATTGTTTTGAGAGCCCAACACCTTCTCTTGGTTGAAGAAGAATATAGGTGTAAGGTAGTCACCTAGTAAGGCTATCACAATTCAGGGTAAAAAATGGTATCTCTCTACAAAATTTATGTTCATTTACTGCTTTCAACCACAAAATGATGAATTCGTAAACCATTTGCAACCACCAAATAATAGAAACATAGAAATACATACACACCATACCACGTAAATCAACGCCACTCAGTTCATGACGCTGAGAGAGCCACTAAAATTGATTAATTTACACTAAGTTCAAAAATCTATAGTCTTTGAGGACATAAGTCCCTGACTGCCTTAACCGTGGGAAGTACTTGGGCTTTGCCCAGAAACTCATTGTGAGGAGTACCATGGGAACCCTAAAGTAGCTAGCCGCTGAGAGGAATTTCCAAGCGAAACAGGCAATGACCCCCACCGATTGAGTAGAACGCCCGTGAGGAAAAAGCCAAGCACTGTCTTCTGGCAGTCTTGGTGGCCGAGTGACCACCTACAGCCAATAGGAAGCCATTTGAAACCATGGTCCAAAATATCATTCCCACTAGTTTGAGACACAAATCTAACACAATTGATCCCTCACACCTAAGAGGCAAACCACCACAATTTGGGTCATTGAATCGACACCGTCGAGACCATTCTTGATGAACTCTCACACCATCAGAAGGCCACACAGCCTCTGATTCAGATTCAGACCCATATCAGTCTGAACCAGACCTACACACAGCACCATCAAGCCCCATGGCTAGTGCAAACCCGGATCCATTTTTCAACATAGCAATCGCTAGTGAACCCATGTCCACACCAAAAATTATCACCAACAACCCTGCAGGTGGCCCCAGCACGGTCGTGCAAATTGTCATCAGTCTGTTGCCGTCACCCATATTAACCACTCAAGCTATCCCACCTGCAACACTTGTGGGCAGTGGACCTTCCACATACATTGCCCCTCCCGTCACACAGGGGGGCAGTGCCCCTTCCACATACACTACCCCTCCTATCACACATGGGGGCAGTGGCCCTTCCCTCCACACTATCCCTCACACCACACTTGGGGGCATTTTCCTATCTATAATGGCACCACCAGCACCCCCAACTATGCAGGTACATTATGCACCTACAACCCCCACCACCATACCTTCCCCATCTCACATCAACCTAGGGTCAAATTTGCCTTTCATGGCTCATCTTAACTTGCCTGATTCAGCTCGATTGACAAACGACCCCATCCGCCATCAAACCTATTGGCCTCCCATGCCAACCAAACTTCTCTCAGACATTCCCAAGTTTGAAGGGAAGGTAGGGGAGTGTCCCCAAAATCACATCATGACATTCCATTTATGGTGCTCCTCAAATAGCATAGCAGATGACTCGATCAAGCTAAGACTGTTCCAATGCACCCTCACAGGTGCAGAAGCCAAATGGTACATTGAGCTACCGCAAGCCAAGTAACCAGATTTCAACTCCTTAGCTTTCATGTTCCTGCAGTATTTCCAACTCCCTGTCAGATATGATGAAGGGGTGGAAATATTGTTATTCTGTCGCCAGAGCACCGCGACACATATAACCGACCACATCCATGAGTGGCAGCGACGTCGTAGTTTGTGCAAGATCCAACTTGACGACAGGATCTTTTTGGATTGGTTCCTCAAAACTTTTCTCCCACCCATAGCAAAGGACGTCGCATCCAAACGTCCCCAATCCGAAGAAGAGGCCATACTGAAAGCCCAACAATTTGACCTAATCTATGCGCAATCTAGATACCTCTACACCGTGATTCCAGACGCTCCCCGTCCGGGTACCTCCTACCGGGATGCACCGGGGGCATTCCATGCTGTAGATGGCATCATAGGCTTGGTCTCCCAACAGCCACAGCACCGTCCGACACCACCTGCAGTTCCACCTCAACCAAGCAACACTGCTAGTGTTGCCTACCAAAACCAAACTCCAGACTATGCCAGAATGATGTCCCATTCCGGAGCAACAACTTCCTATTCACAACCTGCACCACCGCAATAGGCTCAGGCCTTGGCATGGCAGACACAACAATATGCGGGGCAAATTCCCACATTTGTGGCACTGCCACCCACCCAAATTTATTGTGCACCACCAGTGCAAGCGGTTCAAGCCCCCGCCCCCACTCCACCTGCTCCATTGGGACAAGTATTTGCATAACAAAATTGTCTCAACCAACCAGCCCCCAATAATCAACAAGGGCAGGCCCAGAATAATCAACCCTGAAACCAAGCCAATAATCAATCGCAGGGAGGTGGTCAATAATGAAACCCACCCAACAATGTTGCAACAAAATGACCCACCCAAAATCCCCCATGACCAAATGCACCAAGACACAATGCCCTGTTGCGCACAAACCAACCATGCACACTCTGTGAGGTCTGCGGCCACTACACATTCGAGTGTCCCCTCATGGGTCATGCTAAGCAGGCCATTCGGAATGAGGTTCAACAGGCCACCAACGTTACAAATCAAGCCCAACCCAACCCGGCACCACAAGGACCCCCTCCTATCGTGCCTCAGAACCCATTACCGAACCAAGGATTGGTGGCAACCGCACCTCCTCCTCAACCCAATATCAATGCTCTGGGGGAATCTCCCATAGCCAAAATAGGTGTCCACCACCTGCTAGCCATGATGACTGAAGAGGTCAACCTACAAACCAGATGAAATCAGTATGGAACCACTACTAAACCCACTGACACATTAGTGGCATCTACGTCCAAATCGTTCAATGCACCCCTTCTGTTACCCCCTTTCCCCCGCCCCCCAATACGTCGAGTGGCCAATAACTCCACGGCTAGAGCTACAGTCAGCTATAGCATCGTTGATGATTTGGCCCAAACACCAACGGCCATGTCCGCTCTGGAGGTACTCAAAACATGCCCAATGTAGTGGAAAGCCTTACTAGCCTCCCTTGGGGCTGTAGACCCCTCCAATTCCAAGTTGATCACATTCGACACAGAGAATGGAGAAGCACACATGCCATCCACCATCACCTTCCAAATCCCGGTGTCTATCCGAAATTTGGTTGTGCACTGATGCATAGTAGATGAGGGGGCATCTATGTGCGTTATGTCTACCCTAGTCTGGTAGAAACTTGGATCCCCAATTCTGCAACCATCCTCCACAACTCTGTGGGATTATGATGGCAATCCCACTAAAGCCCAAGGAATCCTTCCCCATGTCCCCATCACATTAGCCGGGAAGACAGTTCTGATTGACATAGAGGTTTTCAACGCTCAACTGGACTATAACCTCCTTCTCGAAAGAAGTTATATGTATGCCATGAGAGTGGTCGCATCAACTTTCTTCCATCTCATGATGTTCCCCCACGAAGGGAATATCGTGATGGTTGATCAACTCATTTATCATGATCTGCAAGGGTTAACGGAACCCGCCAACATTATCCCTACCATCACCACCATTGAGCCACCAGGGACGACCACACATGCCAATGTTGTCCCTGCAATCAACACCATGGTTGACAACACACCAGCCTCTCCATTGTTGAATGTGGGCCATGGGTTGTTTTTCGATACCACCATGATGGCTCATTTCCCCATAGTGTCACTACCACTGACACAAAATGAGACTATGGACTTGTGCATGGTCTCATCTAGCACCACTACACCCAAACAACAAGCGCAGCCGCAATTGCAACACTGTCCGTAGTCGCAACATCAACAACAGCCACAACATCACCCGCAGCCACAGCATTACGCACAGCCACAACCACAACTGCACCCCCACATACAACCAACAGGGAGTTATCTAGGCTCCTCACCAGTCCATACAATTCCCTTCCTCTTTCCCCCACCTAGTGTCATGAGCAAGACGTTAATGGCCACCCTGAACCTACCCAACTTTACATTGGGAATTCCTATGTGGTATCTTGATCCACCAGCTCAACCATCAATGCCCCATGTAGTTTTAACCCCCGTGCAACCCATTGCGGTCGAGTCTCATCCCCCACCCGGTCTGCAAAAACCAACCACCGCACCCACACTTGCATCGCCCCACCCAAAAAGGGCCAAGGGCAAGAACGCCAAAGCCACTGCAGAGCCTTGGCAGATCCCGGCTTGTGCCGTCTGAGAACAACAGGGCCATCCAACGCAGAATTTCCCTGAAATTCCAATGATCCGTGCACATTTGGATGCCATGGACATAACTGAAAACCTCCCCATGATTGAACTTCCAACCACGCCAATAGTCAGAAACAAGTCACTGAGAACAAACCATTCTTACACTCTCTACGGTCTGTATGGACATTATTCTCACCATTTCCAGGACTTGCCTGAATTTTGAATGGATTTAGCTGACCTCCGTCAACATTCCCTGGATTCTGAGATCACACCGATTGAAGAAACCCACCCCCCACCTCCTTCTTCAAACACCATGTCCATTTACATCATGTCCAATTTAACTGACCCGCTCATCTCCACCTCCAACGACGGTCCATTAGACATGTCTCTTTGTTGCTTCCGCAATGATGAGGAGATACTTGAAGCTTTAACCACCCCGAAATACCCATGGGACGACATGCACCATCGCTCTTTCTTCCTCCCCGAAGAACTTGTGTCATAGTCTAACCCATTTTCCGTGGAAACCAAAGATTTCATCCATTGGAAAATCAACTGGTTCAAGAACCCCATCCCAACACTAGATGCCTTCGAAGAAGGGAACATGGCCAACATCTCTCCCACCATCAAAATCAACATCTCAACCAATGTCTCTTCCTTGGATCCCATTAATATCAAAAGTGTCTACCTCCCCCAAGTATTTCCCATCTGCTGTTACATTCCCAGTATTACAGCTATGATCCCCTTCCCATGAGTCAGTTTCATTTGTTGCCTGGTCCGCCCTACCGTCATACTCTGAACAAAGGAAGATTGAGTCTACCACACTCCCCCTGCACCTGTTCAATTCTTTCCCTCCCCCTCCCCCCTCTTCAGTGGGTTAGTCCGCAGATTGTCTCACACCTTTCGGTTATCTCCCTCGTGGTTCTGATCAAGGAAACATCATTTCCTTGACTAGGGGCAGGTCTCCCTCTGTCGACGACAACACACATATTCCAGAGGATAGACCCAGAGGTCCCTGTACCTTGGTTTCATTAACATCATTGATGAGTTCCTTGGACCACTTGGGAGGAGTCCTTAGTGCCTCTCGGGATGGTTGTTTCTCACGTGCTCGACTCCAACTACATCATCGCACCGTTGAGATTCGTACAGGGTTTGGTCCATGTAGTATTTGGTCAAAGACCCTGTATTTCACCTGACTCTAGCACATTGATGAGTCTATTCAAGAGACCTAAATAGGTTATGTCCCTTGTGATTTGCAGGTTGCATTGGAAACAGTGTTCAGAATCCCCAACAATCCTTCTATATATATTTATGATTGATGCAACATACTTGTACCACAGAGACTCAGACTCTCAATCAGCGAGTCCATATAGCTATGTACCGTCCCAGATCCAGCAAGTCGTCATTCATGAATATATAGCATTCCATGAGAATGCCATGGGTCCAATGTAGCAGTTCTTCAGATCATTATTGTATTCAGCCTCACATTGAGGAAACCACTATGTATCATCAGTTGTATATGATCAGCTCTTGTATTTTAGAGCATAGATCAAATTATTATTTTGACATTTTTATGAGAATGGGGATGGCCACCTCGTCCATATACATGTCACACATTATTTGTATCTCACCCATTGATGGGAATCATATTAATACAAAAACCAAAAGCCCCCATGCCCCAGCCCCAGAAGCACCACCTCTCCTCAGCAAATCCTATGATATCCATCGGCCATACGATGAGATCCTGCCCTCACACATCAGGGGGCAATCTGTTAACCGAAAAAATCCCTCACTCAGCTCTACATGGCCTACACCACCCAAGGACACCCATGCACGACCTTCGTATCACCCCATTAGACCCCCACACACTCAAAAAGGCTTAAAAATGAGTAAAAGAGGCTAAAACCCCTCAAAGGAGCCTAAAACCCTAAAAGGAGCTAAATTTAGGGCAGAAGGGGCTAAATCCCTGACTAAGGGCTTAAAACCTAAAAATCCCCAAAAAAAGATATAAAAGGAGGGGTGGGGGTCACTCTCAAACATCTCTTCCCTTGCATACTGTTATGCTGCCCGTGGATGCCTTGAGACCCTTTGTCTCTCAAGCCACCCACATCCCTCCTCTCATCCATTCATTCCTTCATTGAGCCATAGCTCCTCCATATCCAAGAGAGAGAGAGAGAGGTGCTTCTTCCAGACAGGGCATGGTGGCCCATTGCACCAAAGAGAAGGTATACATGTGTGTTTTGTTTTATTTCTTTGCTTTTATCTAATCCATAGCTTGTTTGTAGGTTTTCATTTTCTCTTTGCAGGTTTATTTCTAACATTTTTTTGCAGGTTTATTGTTTCTAATAGTTATTTGTAGGTTATTGAAGCAAATCCCTAACATTGCTTGCAGAGGGGCTTCTGGTCGTTTCTTGTCCATATTTTCTTCCTTTTTGTTCTATTTATTTTTCTTGCATTTCCACACAGGAACCTACCCTTCCATCCTATAGATGGAAGAGAGCCATTCCTACCTTGTAGCAAGGGATAAATCCTTGCTACAAGGGTTATGTCCAGTCTCAGAGCGTCACAGAGAAGCTGCAGAAATAGGACGACGAGCTACATCAGGTCCGAGTGCAGCTGGTAGAATAAAAAGTTTGGGAAATCGACGCCCTAAAGGAGACATAGGACGAACTACAGCAGAAGGCTACCGAGGAGATTACAGAATTGAAAAAGGAGCAAGATCACCCAATCGTTGAGCAGGCCCAGATGTGTGCCAGGTGCGGCAAGGCCGTTCAGGTTGTTTCTGAAGCTTGCCAGCACATTTTTGAAAACACGGTCGACCTCACCCCAGTAGAAAAGGCTAAACGATTGGGGCAAACTATTATTCAACTTCAAGATAATAACCTGATGCTCTAGGTCCTAGTACAACCGACGATGTCACCGGAGCAGGTTGCGAAAAGGAAAGCCTCATTGAAGACATTGCAACTAAGTTCAAAGGCATGGAGCAAGAGGATAAAACCATTATGGAAGTGACAACGCAATTTTGCTAGAGCGTTGTCCAGGACAAGCGGCTTAATCAGATGACCATGCAGGTACAAGAAGCAGAAGGTCAACTAATGACCTTAAAGGAATCGCTGAGGGCTACGCCACTGATGGTGCAGATCACGCGAGTTGAGGAACTGAAGGATTTACAGTAGAGAGCTGCCCGAGCATACGAACGCCAACAAAAGCGTCACGTTTAGGTTGATGAATTTCAGGAAATCAGTGGACAGTTGGTTGTCAAAGTAGTCACCATGTTGTAGGCGGTTCAAGAGCATCGACAGGCGGTCGACAGCAAGGCTCGAGAGGAGAACCTGGTGAAACAGAATTTGACTAATTGTCAGAGTACTACCGACAAAGTCCAGCTACAGGTACATGAGATTGCACAGCAATTTGAAGATTTCAAGATGCAAACGTCGACACATACCCTGTCAACCTGACGTGGCTCGGGGACGAGCCACAAGACTGTGTTGGGGGCCTCCTGGCAGGGGTTTTGGTAAGTGAGTTGAGCAGCATCACGGCTGCTGCGCAACCTCACACGGTACCCACAAGGCCAAATTAGCGCGATGGGCAAAAGAATAACCGCTTTGAATATTTTATATGTTATTTGACCAAGTTTTGTTGTAATAGGTCATTAGCGGTTATAAGTTAGTTAGAAGTGGACCCTCAATGTAATGGTGCAATCCTATTCATAGATCTAGTTTTGCAAGTAGAAAAGAATAATCAAGGATTGAAAGAGCTACCAACTGAGAAAAGGAGAATTGCATCAGAGGATAATTGAGACATAAGATCTAGCGCGATCTGGTTTTGTGAAGAACTCCCTGTGTATCTGCGATTGATCTAGGTTTTTCCTGATGTGTGCAGTCTCCATTTTTGGAGAAGAATCATGTAATGTGGTTCCTTTGCGCAAGATTAATATGATATGGTGATTGTGGCACAAACCTTGTCTGTTATTGCTGTTGCGATCTAATATGTTATGACGCTGCGATATTTTCTGTTATGATGGCATAATGTAGATGTGATTTAGTCTCTTTCTGCTATATTGATGCGATCTGTTTTGCTGTTATGTCGATGCAATCTGTTTTTCTGCTACTGTCTGTTGTGCTATGAGTAGATATGTTTTATGGAAAATGTTGTGATATTGTGATAACTATGTGATGATACAATGATTGCATAAGTTATGAATACCCTCTGGAAGTTGAAGAAATAGTGTAAAGTCGACTGCAAGCTTTGGATCTGGTAGTTATGGTGCCCTTTAGTTGGATCCCCATATCCTCCATCCCCACTATCGAAAACTCGGTTCCGACAGCTCTCCCTTGAACGCCTCGGGTGAGACCTCGTTTGCTCCGCAGACGTTGCTGGGCAGGGTAAAACCTGTCTGGGCTAGTGCTCAGGGAGATTGCACTGGTAGTGTGTCGACAGAGTGGGAACCCCTATCGATGAGGCTTTGTTGGTGGGTTTTGCCAATAAATCCCAACTGATACCTGTAATGCATTGTTATTCAAGGCACCAACAACCTTCATTGATATATTTATTCTTTGTTAATAATATAATATTGTCTCCTGTGGGGGGGGAATAAAGTGGTAAAGTTGAAATGTTGTAAATGGTTTTAAATCGGAGGTCTCGTGTTCAAAACCCCCCTCCCAAACTTACTTGTGTGCCATGGTTCAGGCCCTATGGATGCACCTAAGTGTATATTGGTAGCAGGATTAGATCCCTGGACCACGTGTCATGCGAGTACCAGCCCTGTCCCCACTTGTCAATTCCCCTAGTAAAAGAAATACATTATTGTCATTTCTCATCACTTAGTACTCCATATACCAATCACTCATCTTTACTTGGTTTTATCTTGCACCTTTCCAAGTAGGAAAAAATTTACCATGGTTGTTTTCCCAACCATGCATATTTTTAATTGTAAGAGCACCATAATTGTGTTCATATCATTCTAATTAGCCAATTTCACCTCTTATACACTCCTATATCACCATACTAGTTTTTCCAAAATTTAGGCTGCTTTGGAAATTACCAAAATTAACAACTATCTTGTCAAATTAAGCCCAAACACTTTGTTCTACATGCCTTTTAAAATAATGAGAAACATATTTCGATTTCAAAATCCTTCCATTCTATTATTCTCTAGATCAAATTTTCAATGACTATAGCCACACCCCATTATGATCTTACAACGAAAAATTACATTCATAAAAAATTTGCAAATACATACAATTTGCGATGTTCCTTGTCTAATTAAGTCGAGCGGCTTGTTTTGTGCACTTTATCATATAAATAGAAACTTATTTCAAAAATCATATCTATATTATATTCTCCTTTATATTATCTTTCCAATGACTGTAGATATTCTTAATTCTGGGTTCAAAGCTAAAAAATACAATTCCTCAAAGTTAGCACTTTTCCCAATACTGCCCCATTCCCATACCTGCTTTGAATCTCAAAATACTCACTTTTGAGACCTGTGCCTGATATCTGGAATTTGTTCCTACATCAAATATGTTAGCTAAATTTTGTTTCCAAAATTCAATACAAACAATTCATTCATACAGAAAAATCTTGGAAAATGCCCATTTGACATTTTGTGTCAAATTAGGCCATATGCCTCTTTTTTGTTAAATTTATGGAAGGATAAGAAGTGTTAATTCATAATAAGATTCACTTTGCTTATTCTTGGACTTATCCTCTTCCCAATGGCTATACCCACACTCATTTCTGATATCATAGTTGAAAGTTACATCTCTCTAAAGTCACAAATTTTGCCCAATTTTACATTGTTTTTGTAGCTAGACTTATTCTAAAGGACCAACTTATGAGACCTATAGAAGAAAAATTGTAAAGAAATAAATAAATAAATTATATCAAGCGTTGATATCCTATATGATTGTGAGTATCCAAACATTTGCAACACTCAAATATGATGCTCTAATCAAATTTTACAAAATTATGGAATTGTCGACCCTTAACTTCTTTAATTTTTCCGAACTTAGAATTTTCACTAAAAATTGTTATCTCACAAACTAAGTATTTCTAAAAAAATCACCTCTAAGCAAAGTTGTTCATCTCAATGAGTAGGAAAAATGTTTAAATCAGAAAAAATTTCTAGTTATGAGTGCTTGGGTCACATTTTCCTCCAAATTTTTAAAAATCAACCCTACGAGCCCAAATAGGGGATTGTGGACTTCTTTGACATCTCCACTTCACACGCTTTGAAATTTCACCAATTTCCACCCAATTTAATGTCATGGAAGGAAAATGAATACACTACAAATATTTTATTCCAATCTACGCCCCTTATTATCCTTTGGGTGTTGATCTTAAAAATTGCCTATTTCTAATTTTCAGGGAAATTATAGCAAAATAGGGTTGTCTCCCTCTGGAATTTTGTGGTCTCCATAAATGGATTCAAAATGCCATCAGTTTTCCCCAATTTTTAGCAATTATGTTCTTATTATGTCCAAATCAATTTTTAGGCCCCATACTTTTTAAACCTCCTTATTTTTTGTTAACATGACATGATGCTAACGTGGTAGGGTGTTGATGTGTCATGACACGTGTCTATTGATGTCATTGGAGTCCTACATGTCACCCCTTGACAAAACCATTTAACCATCCAGTGTCCCCGATATTAACATACCACCTCCCAATTCGCTTTTATTCATTCCAACCCAACAACAATTTCGACAAGGGAAAAAAGTGGTTTCAAGCTCTTGGAAAAGGTGGTTTTCTAAAACTACCTTGACGAGCTTGAATGAACATGGGATAAACATGTCATCAAGGTACATGTTTGTATTAATAACATGTTTGGATATACATAGTGGTTTCAAGCTCATTGAAAAGGAGAACATGTTTGTATTAATAACATCAAAGAGGAAGCTACAACCGAATCCTTGGCGTTGAAGCCTCGTTCTCATAATCTCTTTAACATCACTATTACACACACTCTACAAGCTTTTTAAACCTCACTCACAACCACACTCTCTTTCCTCCTATACCACCTATGATTACAACAGCATGAAGATGCTCTCTTGGTATTCTTCCCTCCTCTCACCCATCAGGAGAAGCTTGTATAAAAAGGCCAAAGGAAGCCAAAAGGAGTTGATATATTTTAGGAGGAAGGTAGGGAATGATCCCTAGAGGCTAGGGGCAAGAATTCCACCTATTCCAAGAAGTTGGGATAAGCCTCCATGAGGACTTTCATCTAGAAAGTTCTCAAAATCTTCTCTTTTTTCCTTTTTTATAGTACTGACACTCTCTACACATAGAAAACATGCGTCGATGCTTCTTGTCATGAGGCAACAAGTCTCATCGGTGCACTATGTCAGTGGGAAAATGCCATCAGGCAGGTCTGATGCTTTATGTCATAAGGTGAGGTGCATTAGACATCCTAGAACTAGGGAAAAAAAGTCTAAAATATGTCTTGGGCACATCACTTCAGGGGATTGAGCATAGGAACCAATTTCAGGTGTAAAAGAATGCCCCCCAAAGTATGAAGCTATAAGGGTATGATAGGTGAAATGATTTGCTAGATGTGACATAGAATCATAGGAAAAAGAGTGGTGAGTGAGTACTAGGTACCAACTAACTGAATATGTTTCGTCATGTCGAACATGGTAGAAACCACTTAATTACTGATCATTGATGTATACCGTTATTAAGTGCAAGTTAAATCACCATTAATGTCCATGATTGCTAAGGTATCCTAGTACATTCCTTTGAATGCGAATAAATGAGTTGAAGTCAAACAATCGGTGGAATATTTCAATCAAAGGCCAATGATGAAAGCCTATTGGTGAAAGCAAGGAAACCTGCCATTGAGGCATGTAGGATTCAAGGTACTGTACTGGTTTCTAAGACTTATTCCCGGGTAATATATTGATATT
Organism: Pseudotsuga menziesii; assembly: GCA_001517045.1. Taxonomy (NCBI): domain Eukaryota; kingdom Viridiplantae; phylum Streptophyta; class Pinopsida; order Pinales; family Pinaceae; genus Pseudotsuga; species Pseudotsuga menziesii. The sequence goes on from LPNX010306301.1 coordinate 226,125, forward strand.
TATGGGAATAGGATCATCTAAGGAGGGCCATGATGTTTCCCCCATCATCGACACGAAACTTGGAACAAAAGTTATTTTGAAGTGATCTTGATAATGGAACAACCATGGGACTAAATTAGATATGACCGACTCGAAGGAAGGTAAGGTAAGTGTAGAGGTAGAATGTGATAAATAATTTCCTTGAACATTGGATGGCATGACAACTTACTTGGCCACATTGACTCAATGAGGCAGACACCAGACATAATGCAGATGCAAGACGATGCATTCTTTGAATTGACTCAAAGGAGTTGAATGACTCATGAAAGTGGATTGACACAATGACAAGCTGAATACCCAAATATTTGAATAAAAATGCAGACATGTTCCATGTTAGAGGGTGGACTAAGAGCTGCCAATAAATAAAATATATTCCCCATTCCCTTACTTTCCCCAACATGACAGATGAATACCTCTTTGCTTTTAACGAGCTTGAAATGGGTAACAAACACTCGGTATGTCTTATCAAGTGATGAGTCCATCTTCATTTGTTCTGTGAACCTGAGAAATGAGGGATTTATTTCAAAAAAAGGATCCTTCAACATTTAATTTTAAAAGTTCGAAGAAGGTAAACTAATTCATCGTTTCAGTTTTAGAGAGTTTGAAATGATTAAGAAGACTCCAGAAATGGACTTTTTCATAGATTTAGTCCCCAAGATCCGAAAAAATTATAAACTAATACCTAGGAGAACTCTTCCAGTCATGAAGAAATAGAGTATACATTTTTTGTAAATGAGTCTAAATGATCCGAAAAAGGGGTAAACTATCACCAAATAGACGAACTTTCGAACTCTTTTACAAACGTGAAAGAATCAAGTTTTCTTGGAAATCTTTTCGTGTTTAGGGAGCCTGAAAATAGCTTAAAGGTGACTCCATGGAGGTTTTCCTCTTTTCATAATCCATTTTAATGATTCTGAAAAGGAAATAAAAGTGTGGAAATTGAACCCAGGTGTTAGAACAATTGCACTCACAAAAATTGCTAATCAAGCATGCAAATTACACACAAAGGAGATTGAATATGGAGCAGAACACTAATCTGTATTGAATAAGTGTACAATAGCCAACCATATGAAGTCATAGGCTGCTGCAATAAATAATTACATGAGATATTTGAATGCATTGGGATGCCATTCGAATTAGTCAAAAGCAGGCTTACTAAATCTAGTCAAATCCCCCATAGGTGCATAAAGCAATTTCCAAATCTGCCTAGGAGCTCACGAATTGGAAAAATCAATTAGGAAAGATAATAGGTGATGGAAGGACAAATCATACATGCTTTTATTAGGAGAAAATAGTGGAGGATGATGAGGGCAAAAAACAAGTCAACTTCACCTAGTCATACTTTCCCTTTTGCCATAAAACTCAGTAAAAGCAGGCAATAAAGCAGAAAAAGTAGATATGCGCTAGGGAGGTTCAGGAATAAAGTAGAATTGATTCCAGGAGGTTTCCCAAGCACTCCATGACTCAGTTTTAGCAATTTTTACTTCTAGGACATGTGGAAGACAACTTGCACAGAGTGGAATATTGGAAACTAGACAAATAAGACAAAAATGGATTAATTAATGTCTAAGGTAGCTAACTATGGGTTGATTATTCTATCACCCCCCTTAATCCTGACTTATGAGTAAAATATCAGAAAACTATAGGGCCTAGCAACAAGGCTTAGTCACCCTTTACATACTGCATGTCCATTTAAACAAGGAAAGAGGCAAAAACCTAGTGGGAAAAATCCTCCCTTAAACATGGATAGTAAAACAAAATTTGAAAATATTGTCATCAATCATGCTTCACAGCATGATCAGCAATCCCCAGCAGTGATTTGAGATTGCTGAATGTCTTCTCACAAAAAAATTTGGTGAAGATGTCTGCTACTTGTTGTGAAGATGCACAGAAGAGTAGGTGAATGGTGCCATCATGCACAAGTTGTCTGATGTAGTGCATATGGATCTCAATGTGTTTGGTTCTCTGTCTCTGAATTGGATCATTGCAGATTCGAATGGTACTCTAATTATCACAATAGATAGTAGTTGACTATTCTGATTCGAAGCCACACTCACCAAGTAACCTCTGCAACCATAAACATTGAGTTGTTGCATTTACAACTCCTATGTACTCTGCTTCTGTAGATGAGAGTGCAATGGCACTCTGTTTCTTGCTTGACCAGCTGATTGGTCCTTCAGCAAGCATGAACACATATCCTGATGTTGACTTTCAATCTGTGTTGTCACCTACCCAATTACTGTCAGTAAACCCAATCAAATCAAGATCAGATTTAGCTTTGTAGAAGATCCCATGATTCCTTGTTCCCTGAACAAAGTTAAGGATCCTTTTGGCTGCTCTCCAATGGATCTCATGAGGCTGATCCATGTATATTGAAGCCACACTTACTGCATAAGAAATATCAGTTCTATTATGTGTAAGGTACATCAAACACCCAATCGATTGCCTATACAGTGTATTATTTACCATAAGAGAAGAACCTGCTTCTTCAAGCTTAACTCCTGAAAGGAAGGGAGTCTTGCTTGGCTTGCAATCTTTCATGTTGAACTTGTTCAACAAATCCAAATCATACTTGGACTGATGTACTTTTATTCCATGTTTGGTTTGAGCAATCTCGAGACCCAAGAATTGGCTCAATAACCCCAAATCAGTCATAGAAAATGCATGGTTCATTGCATCCTTCAAGGAGGCAATTTCATTATTTGAGCTTCCTGTAATCAGAAGGTCATCCACATACAAGACAATAATCATAAAAGAACCATGAATCAACTTCAAATAAACATTAGGATCATACTGCATCGAACCAAACTCAATGATTGCAGAAAGCCATCAATCTTGGCATACCAAGCCCTGGGGGCTTGCTTAAGCCCATACAATGATTTCTTTAGCCTGCACACAAGAGATGGATTAGTAAAAAATCCTTGAGGTTGCTGCATGTAAATATTTTCAGTAAGATCTCCATTCAGGAAAGCACACTTCACATCCATGTGATGTACCTCCCACTGCTTCGAAGCTGCAATGGCTAAGGCTATCCTGATGGAGTCCATCTTTGCCACTGGTACAAAGGTCTCATTGTAGTATATACCATGTACCTATGAGTATCCCTTGGCTACCAATATTTCCTTATATTTTAAAGTTGAACCATCAGCAGCAAACTTAGTTTTGAAAACCCACTTACATTGAACTAGCTTCCTCCCTGGGGGAAGATCAACCAGCTCCCAAGTGTTGTTCTTCTGGAGGGAGTTGAATTCTTCTTTCATGGCTGTTTGCCATATTGGATCATGTGCTGCATATTCATATGTCTGTGGGTCTGATTCAACCATCAGATATCATTTCTCTGCAAACAAAGGGTCTTTCATACACAGGGACCTCTCAAACTGAGATCTAGTCCTCCTAGAATCTCTAGGATTTCCAGCTAGTTCCCGAGCTGCATGAATGGTATTTGCTTCCCATTTTGGTCTTGTAGGACTGTTAGGATCTACAATTAAATCATCATTATCATACATATCAGAATCATAAAACGCATTTATCTCTTCACTTACATTCAGTGGTTCCGGTGGTGAAGAAGACTCTCCAACTTCAACTGCTGCTAAAGGCTCTTCTTGGAACTGAACACTCCTTTCAATGAAGGATTTGTTTGTGGTAAAATTGATCAGCTTGTACCCTTTTGAATCTTAAAAGTACCCAACAAATAGACACTCTTGGCTTTGGGGCTGCAAAGCCTTCATCTTTTCTGTTGGACTTCTAGCCCAAGCCCTTGAGCCAAAAATCCTGAAATGGGTCACATATGGCTTGTGCCAACTCCATGCTTTGAAAGGAGTCATACCATAAAGTTGTTTATGAGGCACCCTATTCTGGATATAAGATGCACAGTTTATATCGTCATCCCAAAACTTTGGTGGCAAATTCCTAGCCTCCATCATGCAGGTTGCCATCTCTTTCAGTGATCTGTTCTTTCTCTCATCGACACCATTTTGTTGTGGTGTGTAAGGGATTGAATGTTGCATCTAAACACCTGCATCTGCACAATATTGAATGAACTCAAACTTGACATACTCACCACCATTGTTAGATCTGAGGATCTTGAGTTTCCTCCTAGACTGCTTTTCAACCAAAGCCTTAAAGACTTTCAAGAGGCCAAAAACTTCAGACTTGTGTTTTAGGAAGTAAACCAGCAGTACCTGGAAAAGTCATCTATGAATGTCAATGCATATTTGGCCTGACTCATTGACATATGAGGAAATGGGCCAGAAAAATCACTGTGGATCAACTCAAGAGGTTCTCTCATTACTAACTTTCTAAAATTTATGCTCTGGGTGTTTTCCTAAGATACAACCTTGACAGACTCCTTTGGAAAACTTAATCTTTGGTAACCCTATGACCATTTCTTTTTCACTAAGATCAGAAAGATAATTATAGTTAATATGGTCAAATATTTCATGCCAAATCTTGCTTGCCTCATTGGCATGAATCAGAAGAGTAGAGGGGTTTGAGTAGGGTAGAAAATGTGAAAACATGTATACCTTCGAAGTGTGATTTGCAACTCCTTTTGCAATGACTTTACCACTTGAGATCTCTGTGATCTCAACTTCATCAAGGGAGAATATGACCTTCTCTGGAGACCCTGTGTGGGTCATCTAATACACTAACAAGAGGTTAGAGGCAAGACCTGGAACATATAATACATTGCTGAACTTACCATGGTCAAGATAAATCCTCCCTTTGCCCAAACTTTTAGTGAGAGAGCCATCTCCCAGTACTGTTGGTGGACCTTTCGACATGTTAAGAGATGTGAATGCCTCCTTGGTTGAAACCATATGTCTTGAAGCTCCAGAATCTATGATGAAACTAGGTGAGCTTGATGTGCCCGCAACCAATGCATGAACTCTCTCTTTGTCTTTTGAATTTGATCCTCCTTCCCTCTTCTTTGAGCTATCAGGAAGGGAGATGTTATTCTTCTCCAAGAGTTGGGTCAGCATGTCAATTTTATTCTTCATGCAAGAGCTTTTAGGATGATTTCCCTTACTGTAGTATGCGCATTTTCTCATTTCTCCTTTGTTCTTCTTCTTCTGGGGGTTCTTCTTGGAACCTTGGGGATCCTCTGGAGACTTGTTCTTGTCTCTCTTTTGCTCAGGTGGCTTCTTAGCTTTATTCTTGCTTTTTGAATCCACCCTCGAATCTCCAACAACCAGAGCTTGGTCTTTGGAAGGTTTGATGGTGCCCATCATCACCAGTTTATGTTGTTCTTGTGTGAGGGATTCCATGAACTCTGCAAGCTTAGGCATCTTCCAGGCTCAAGCTGTCAATTTAGTGGCATGGAAGGTCGAAAAAAACACTGAATAGTCATGGCCAAGCTTTGAGAGTATGGCCAAAACTACTTTCTCCTCCTTCTTTTCGATTGCACGCGATTTTAGCTACAAAACAAGGGCTTTAAACTTGGAAAAATAGAGTTGCAGGGATTCGAAGTTGCATGGACTCAAGGAGATCAATTCATTCTTGATTTGATGTCCTCTCATCTCATCTATTTTACCAAAAATCTCAACAAGCTTCTCCCATACTTCATTTGGTGATGTCAATCCATCAAGATGGAAAAGGAAGTCTATGGATATGCTCAAACACAGGAAACCATAGGACTCATCCCTCTTATTGTGCCATTTAATTTTCTCTGTAGCTGCATTGGGCTCTGCTTTAGTTTCCATAGTCACCATGTAGAGGCCTTTCACTCTCAATAGTATCTCCAACTCTGCTTTCCATTCAAAGAAATTAAATGGAGTCAAATTGATCTTCTGAGATTGATCCATAGCTCTGAAATTGTCCCTTCAGTCAGCAGAATGCTCCTAGTCAAGATGTTGAACCTGCAATAGCAATATGGAAGGAGAGAATTCGATCTACAAAGGCTCTAATACCATGTGGAAATTGAACCCAGGTGTTAGAACAATTGCACTCACAAAAATTGCTAATCAAACATGCAAATTACACACAAAGGAGACTGAATATGGAGCAAAACATTAATATGTATTGAATAAGTGTACAATAGCCAACCATATGAAGTCATAGGGTGCTGCAATAAATAATTACATGAGATATTTGAATGCATTGGGATGCCATTCGAATTAGTCAAAAGCAAGCTTACTAAATCTAGTCAAATCCCCCATAGGTGCATAAAGCAGTTTCCAAATATGCCTAGGAGCTCACGAATTGGAAAAATAAATTAGGCAAGATAATAGGTGATGGAAGGAAAACTCATACATGCTTTTATTAGGATAAAAGAGTGGAGGATGATGAGGGCAAAAAACAAGTCAACTTCACCTAGTCATACTTTCCCTTTTGCCATAAAACTCAGTAAAAGCAGGAAATAAAGCTGAAAAAGCAGATATGCGCTAGGGAGGTTTAGGAATAAAGTAGAATTGATTCCAGGAGGTTTCCCAAGCGCTCCATGACTTAGTTTTAGCAAGTTTTACTTCTAGGACATGTGGAAGACAACTTGCATAGAGTGGAATATTGGAAACTAGGCAAATAAGACTAAAATAGATTAATTAATGTCTAAGGTAGCTAACTATGGGTTGATTATTCTAACAAAAATCACACTCGATACCTTTTCACTAGGTTTTTAATGAACACGACAAGGGTATAAAACAGGATCCGTACTTTTTCAACTTAAGCTAGAGTGTCAAAAAAGGCAAAAAGAAACTCGATCACAACAAAAAATGCCTAATAATTCCGTGAAATCCTCAAAAACGATGTTAGAACACTTTCACCATGAAAACTATAAGAAAAACATAATGAAAATCCATGGTATTTAAATATTCCACTAATTATTTCAAATCAAAAATAAATAAATAAATCGCATACAAATAGTGAAATAGTAAAAAAAATTAACCATTGTGTCATTTACCATAGAAAATAGGGTGAAATTGGTGTTTAGGAGAGGAATTTGCAAAGGAGATTCCAGGAGATCCAGGCGTTCGTTCATCGAACCATCAAAAGCGAGTAAGAACTAAGACCTTTCCCTTCCTTTTCATGGTTGAAAATTTCATTTCCATGAAGCTTTTTGAGTGTTTTGGGGGTTTTTTCCAAGGCTAAGAGCACACCCAGGGCGATGCTCTTGTCCCTTTCAGGAGGTGCACCGACGCACTACCCAAAAGGGGAAAGAGCATCAGGGGTGATTTGTATCCCAGGAGAGACAACGCCGTCGCTCTGTTCCCTAAGGGAAATAGCATTAGGGGTCATGGGCTTCCCAAAAATTTATTCTTAGCATGAAAACTCAAGAAATTTTTCAATGTGAGGGTTCTAATGACTTCCTTGTGGATGTCCCACAAGTATTGGACCAACAAAATGGTGATTTGGAAGGAATATGAACACAAGCTAGATGATGCTCAGGCGGCTAATTATCCTATTATTGTAACAGCCCTGAGGGAGTGTGGGATTTTAAAGTATTTCAGGGTGTTGACCATGAAATCCCATGTACATTTACTGGATCATCTGATACAGATGTTGGATTCAGACAAGCATCATTTCCAGTTTGGGACCCGCATTATGAAAATAGATGTCGAAGACATATAATTTTTTATTGGATTATCCTGAAGAGGGATCATGGTATCACTTACATGTCCTCAAGGAGGGGAGATGTCCATTTATTACCTTATAAATGAGTATTGTGTCGTCGGCACAAGGTCTCAAGGGGGCATGATCTGTATAAAACATATTTTGGACCGACCATTGAGGACCATGGCCTTTACTATAGAGAAAGCAGTGGGAAGCTGAGATACACATCAGACTACCCAAGCACATATGTTATATGCATTGGAGTTCATGGCTCCAATCATCTTTAACTGGAGTGAGGGACTGCTAGTAAACCTCAAGGATTAGCTCACAAAGCGTAGATGAGGTGAGATCAAGAAATTTGGTTATGGGGCGGTGGTGGTATCTTTATTTTTGGAGAGGGTTCCTTTTCTACGCCTACAAGTGCCTCTCAATAGGCTAGACCTTGAGGATCTGTGGATGTTACCGTGAGTCAAGGCTATGGGTCGCCAGAGGTGGGGAGGGCCCACTGTGACCTATGGTGATGTCTTCTTCTGTTGGTTACGAAGCAAACTGTTGATGGTTGAGGACTATGCATATGCAGGTCTAAATAAACTCTAATATAACTCACATCACTGTCTAGAGCTTCAGTCAACAAACCAATCACTGCATGGTACTCTACAATATTGTTCGTAGCAGGATCCAAGAAAGTTCCTCCTGGGCTCACCATATCACCGGTAGGGGAATACAATACCCATGACACTGATGTGAGATTTATAGTATAACGGCTAGCACCATTCGCAAAGCCAAAATAAGCAGTCATCTGTCTATTTTAACAAAACAATATATAAGCAAGCTTAGTTAAGACACATCTTACATTCACAACAAATTCACACTCCAAACTACACACAACACTCTATAAACAATATATATGAAATACCTATGCTAGATGACCTAGGCATAGTATTTCTTGAGGTAAATCATGTTTTGGGGCAAACCCAATGATATCCCATTGTAGTCTCTCAGCTCGTATGCTCCTTTATCTAAGACATGACTAACAATATAGGGTCCATGCCACATGCGTTCTAGTTTTCCACCTCCCAACTTATCATGCTTCTGGTCATATGTCAGAACCAGGTCACCTTCGTTGAAGAGGGAAGGTTGAATGGATCTATCATACTGAGATTTAATTTTTCATTTATGTTCCTCAATAGAAAAGGTGGCATCTCGACGAGTTTCGTCCATCTTGTTCAAATACAAGAACTGTTCTTCCTCTAAAGCGGTATTGGGCAGTAGTTCTACAGCGAGTTTTAGAGAAGGAATTTCACATTCGATCAGGAGGGTAGCTTCTATCCCATATGCCAATTGGAATGGGGTGAAGCCAGAGGATGTGTTAACGGTAGTCTTATAATCCCACAATGTGGAAAACAATTGTAAATGCCAATTTGAATTAGCCTACCCTACCATCATTTGAAGCATAATTTTCGACACCTTGTTGATGGCTTCAACCTGGCCATCGGCCTACGGGTAGTAGGGAGAGAATTATCATGACAAAAACCTAGTTTGGCGCTTAGTTCTGACATCATTTGTTTTGAAAATGTGAACCGTGGTCGATCACAATAGCTTGAGGGACTCTGAATCCAGCGATGATGTGATTGAAAAGAAATAGGGAAGCAGTTTTTCCATCTTTGGCATATGTAGGCATTTCTTTAGCCCACTTTGTAAAGTAGTCCACGACTACGATGATGTAACCATTCCCCCCAATTGAGGTAGGATTATAGTGCATAAATTAAATGCCCCATTTCGCAAAAGGGACAACAACGATGATAGGATGTAAAGGAGCGGGGTGGGTGTGCTTTTTAGATTGGAAAAGATAACAGGGTGGGAATTTTTCATGGCCTCCATACAATATTTGAATATTGAGGGACAAAATTAGCCAGCACGTAAAATTTTATGAACAGTAGCCAAGCCAGAAAGATGACCACCACATTCTCTAGAGTGACAACCATTCAAGGCAATTTCATTATCTTCATGTGTTAACCAACATCGCAAAATTACAGCAATGCCCCGATGGTACAATGTGTCATTGACGATAAGGTAGTGCTTGGCATGATGATGAATACAATGGCATTCATTGTGGGTTGCATTAGGATGAAAATGCTGAGTTTGGAGATATAAAATCAAATCTCCATAGCAGGGGTCAGAAGTACTAATGAGGAATAGGGGTTCGTTGGGAAACGAATCCAAGGGTTGTGTATCCTCAATAATACAGGAAGTTCACAATGAGTTCTGCGAACATGAGTGATTTCTTGGAACTATATTTTGCAAATTCTAACTCAAATTCCTCAAAAATAAAAATCCACTGAGATTATTTTCCCCCAAGAACCTGACGAGGCAACATGCAATACATGGGTTTGGAATATGTGTATACCGTAGTTGTGTGAAGCAATATGTACTAATGGAATTTCTGTACCTCGATGATTGTGGCTAGAGCTAACTTCTCAACATGCAAATAACAGGTTTCAGAGTCAAGAATACTCTTACTTAGGTAATAAATCACAAGTTCCTGGTTGTGTAGATCTATTTGAACTAGCACCATGTCGATGGTAGTTAATGGTGCAGCCACATACAAGGAGTAATCCCTGGTGTAATTAGGTGGTTATACGATAGGTTCATATGTGATGGTGTGTTTTAGAATGTCGAATGCACGTTCTGAAAGCTCATCTCAAACAAAGGGTGTGTCGTTTTTTAACAAACTCATGAAACTGTGTGTCTTCTCGACGTAGTTACAAATGAAATGATGCAGAAATTTTTCCTTCCCTTGCAAACTTTGAAGTTCAGTAATGTTTGTAGGTGGGCATAGGGCCAAGATGGCTTCAATTTTCAGTGGGTCTATACAGATTCCATCCTTGGAAACAATGAAGCCAAGTAGTCTGCGATTCTTAATATAAAAAACACATTCGTGTAATGGCGGAACCTAAGAAAAATAGATCTCAAATGATCAACATGGTGGTCTCGATGCTGCGAATGGGCAGGTAAGTCATCAAGATACGGTTCCATGATATGTTTTATGTCATGGAAAGCGTAATACATATCACGTTGAAAAGTAGCGATGGCATTCTTTAGGCCAAAAGGAAACTTCCTATAGGAAAAGGTCCCCTATGGGAAAATGAAGTTCGTTTTATGTTGATCAGAAGGGAGTATCTCTATCTAATTATAGCCAAAAAATACATCCATGAATGAATGATGACACTTCCAGTGTAGTTATCGATGATTTGATCAATGTACGGAGTAGGGAAATTATCCTTAGGACAATCCCTATTGAGATCTCGAAAATCGATACAAACCCTAATCATTCCCTATTTTTTTCTCATGAGAAAAATATTAGAAACCCATTCTGTCAACAACATAGGGTAAATGAATCCAGGCTTAAGAAGTTTCTCAACTTCTTCCTTAATGGTTGTCACTTTATGTGGATGAATTTGACGTAACTTTTGACGGACTGGCTTGGCATCAGGGTAAGTCCTAATCTTTGAACCATGATTGAAGGGTCTATCCCTGGAATTTCTTCATACGCCTAAGCAAAAATGTCTCTAAATTCCTTAAAAAGGGTCGTATAAGACATAAGTTTTGAAGCAAAACCATTTTGGCCCATGTGAATGTTCTCCACAACTTCAGGTTTGACTGATATATCGACCGAAACAGTCTTAGTAATATTTCTCATAGTACCATCAGAATCAACATTGTGGATCAGCACTGGTGACTATGGTATAGCTACAATATCAAACAAAACCATTGTTTCAAAATGATCTTCTACCATATGGTAACCGGGAAGGAAATAGGATCGGTGATTATGGTATTTCCAGGGGATATCTTCTAAAGACATGACTTCCATGATTAATTCGTCTAACAGAAGAGTTTTCAAAAGATAATCTAGGTATGGGGGGGATCTAACCAATATGGCAGGTGATAAGGGTCATATGCCACCAAAATATGATCATTAATGGTGGGATCGTTGGTGGACTGGATAACCTAGTAATTGTGTTCAAAATGATTGAAGGATATTGAATCAGCAATTGATTTTCCTTTGTCTGAAGTGTCATGACTCTTAGAGGAGATTATGTTCAAAGACGTGATCTGAGTAGAGGGAGGAATGGCTAATATAAATAGTCCAATAAGTGAGGCTCATTTAGAATACCTACCCCTACGTTCTGATACTAAGGATTCGTAGAATCCAATAGAAGGACATTATTCGCGGAATTAGAACTAGTGTCTAGGGAACATAAATCCAATTTATCAATTGTAACAATCTTCCTTGAAATGGGAACTAGACCACCCAGAACACGGATGAGGAAACAGACTGCATTGCATAGAACCAAATCCTACCTAAGAGGAGATTGTAGTCTAAAGGAGCATCGACAACTTCGACATGAATGGACACCAATTCCCCCCATAGTTCAACTAGGAGGGAGGGCAGTAGTCCATGAGGTTGAAAACCACGAACATCAAAGGCCTTCAAAGTGGTAGGTGAACTATTGATTTTGAGACAGCCTATAGCTCTCCAATAATACAAAGACATGATTGAAGTTGAGACACCTTCATCGAACACAGTATGATGGACTTTCTTCCCGATGAATTTCATAAACAGTTGGAAATATAACTGATTGAGAGAGCCTTGACTACCCATCATTCCCACTGTCCTACCCACCATCTTGAACCTACTCATTCACCTCATCCTCCTCCTCATCACTATCTAAAACTACTTTTATATAGTGAACCTTTTCTTTACCCATGCATCTATGTCCCGGTTCCCTGTAGCTGAAACATATTTTCTTCCTTCTTAGCTCATTTTGGGTTTATTCATCAATCTTGTTCTTCCATGTTCCTCCATTTTATAAGGAATTATTTTCCTTTCCTTCCTGAGGAATGAAATGTTTGGAGTTAAATTTGTTATTGGGCCCTGCATCCTCCATGTCTCGAGTGCAAAATTTGTAGGGTACTAAGATTTAATTCCTTCACCCAATCATGTAGTGGCTCATATTGTCCTTTTTTAAATAACATAATGATTCAGTCCTCTAAAATATCTATCACCGTGACTACTAGTATTTGTAACTCTACGATGTAGTTGTCTACAGTACCTGCTTGTTTGAGTTGTGTCATCTCTACTAAATGTGGCTTCGGGTCTCTCCTATTAAACCTATCCATTAATCATTGCATGAAATACAAATATGATGTAATACTAACATGTCCCAACATGACCATTCCATGGTACCACCATTCGTGGGCCTCCCCCTTCAAATGCAAGGTGTCATATTTGATTTCCTCTACTTCATTCATGACATTGAGTTATAAATGAGTATCCAACCTCTTAACCCAATTACTCGTCATTCATTTGTTGGACCCATTGAAGGAAGGGATAGTCAGCTTCTCTACCTTTCACTACAAATGGGCCCATGTTGAATTCCATGGGCATGACCCTATATTTAATAATGAAGAACTCTTGTAGTGACATCGCTCTGTGAAAATTTTCTCTAAGAGTAATACCCCCTCAAATAGTCATTGAAATTGTCACCTAGTAATGGTTGTCCTAGTTAGACCACTATCTAATCCTCTGTGAACTAGGGGGAAAGCGGTTTAGGAGTCACTCAGTTTGGTTCCTGAGTGTTGGTCTATATAGGGATGTTGGTATTTCTTCCCTCTAATTTATTTCCATTCCATCTATTGGTTCCTCCTAAACCATTATTGTCCCCACCATCATTATTTTGGTTGGTTGGGACAGCGATGAGAAATTGAGAAAACATATCCACCAACTACTACTTCCCCCTTGCCAGATCATTTAAAATATTCATGGTTCTTCCCACTGGAGCCTCCTCTTTGTATGTGTCACTCCTATTACCCCCGAATAGCTCACTCTTGTTACCTCTAAGTGGATCAGTTTTGTCCCCCATTACTTCTTCTCCCTTTGACTCTAGTTTCTCTTCTTCTTATGTCGATACCTCCTCTTATTTTGTCTCTACCCACCACTTTTCCCTGAGATCTGATAAAAACACATGTGTAGTCTCTCTCAACCTTCTCCTTTTATAAGTGATGTGTTCACTATTTTTAGGATTCATAAAGATCCAAACCACTCAGAAGCTGGCAGGAGAACCATCTTGGACACCACTATAATTTCCTATGCTAAATCATAATTAATTGCAAATTATTGTGAATTCACTTTGGATTCTAGAATTTATCAAACACTTTGGTATTTGAAACAATAACGCTGATTCAACCCCCTCCCCCACACCTTTTTCTTGAATGGCTAATTTTTATGTTTATGACTATGTTACTGTATGATTGTCCCTTTTCATATTTTATTTATATGCTTTGTGGATTAATATCAAACACATTCAAAATGATAATTATTGATTAACCCACACAGTAAGCTACAATTTTCTTGTATGGGATATAAGTAAACACCACCAAATCATATTTATAAATATTTAATTCAGTTTCTACATGAGTGATATAAAAAAAATTAAATCAAATATCAGATTTATCTCTAACATGTGATATTCAATTAAATGACAACCCTTTTGTGGATGGAGAATGCCTCTATTTATGCCATCAACTTCCTCATGAAGGTACAATTCGGCTACAGGACTTGGATGCAAATATAGTGGCTCTATATGTTTATTTTTTAGACTTAATAAAAATGGGAAAAACAATTATATTTGATGCCTTTCAACAAAAATCTTGAGTTGGTCCCTTGACACCATGATTTGTCTTCATTTAGCATAGTCCTCTCTAACTCACATCTCAAGTGATGAATAAATTAGGTGTTATTCCATTCCGTAGTGTTAACCTCAATCAAAACAAAATCCCTCTTCTCAGTATTTGGTGAAGCAAATGATATGATAACTAATGATGTCCAATGCCTCTTCCCTTGCTTAGATTGAATGATAATCAGTCACTTCAATATTCTCCAGCAACGGAAAATGGTATGAATAGGTGCACCCTCTCAAAAAATAGGGTTCCCTCTCTCTCTCTCTCTCAAATATGTGTTGCGCCCTCCTTAGGTGACTGACAGCCAAAGATGAGTATGCCCTTTATCTTCTTTAACCTATAATAGGGATTTTTTCCCCATTAAGAGTGCACCCACCTTAGATATAAAATATCTACGTAATGGTTGATTTATGGAGTCTCTCCCCTTATCTAATGCGCCCTCCTTCACAAATGTGCCCAAATATCCTTAGTAGATGTGCCCCTCCTTCATTGTGGCCTAAAAGCATGAAATTATTCAAATCTGAGAAGAGAAGCAATTCCAATCCATGACAATGAAGAACATATGAAAAATCTAACTAATATATTCTCATAAGGTAGCTAAGGTGGATGGTTTCACCACCTAAACTATTTTCCTCTCCCTCGGGGTTTCGTTCAAGAGAATGCAAACCTCAAGAGCTCACAACGTTAAAAAATGAGAATACTTGAATGAACGAGAGAATGAACTCTCTCTCCTTTTTATAATTCTTCTTTCACCCTTGTAACCCTTTATCTTCCTTTTCTCCTTTTCTCATTTAATAAATATGAAATGACTTTCTATGAGAAAGTGGCATTTGCATATTTTATTTTCGTTTTGACCCTTTTGGTCCAATTTTACCTTTTCTGCCACTTTTAACTAAAGTGACGTTTATAAAGTCACTTTCTGAATTAATTATTAAATGTCACTTTATAATGTACATTCTGGCTTAGGTGACATTAAATAATTAATTGATTCCCTACTCGCCACTTGGATCACATCCCAATTAATTACATGGTTAAGATCATGTACATGTTTCTTAAGCAAAGAAACATGAAAAAAATATGATCTTTAGTCTTAGTAGGAAACACAATTCTATATGCAACTGGCCCTATCCTCTTAAGCACATCAAATGTCCCACAATTTCTTAGTGACAATTTGACACATGTGACTTCCAAGCCTCAAAAACTCTTCCCTGGCCTCACTCATACGTAAACATGATCCTAACCATTAAATTCTTTATACATCCTATTCTTATTTGCATAGATTTCCTATCTATCTTGAGATTCCTTCAAATTCTTCATAATCTTTGCAAACTTTTGTTCCATTTTCTTAAGCATTTTTCCCCAAGCACAATTCTATTCACTAGATTGTCCCAACTCACTAGTGTCCTACACCTTCTACCATACAAAATTTCAAATGGACTCATTCTCAGTGATGTTTGATGTCCATTGTTATATGAAAAGTCTACCAAGTGTAGATAATTATCCCACCTGGATGGTTTATCCATCACATACATGTGAAGCATGTATTCAATCCCTTGATTTACTCTTATTATTCGCCATTCTATTTGTAGATGGTAGACAGTAATAAAATTTAATTTTGTACCCAAATCTACAAAAAAATAAATTCGAATGCTTGAAGTAAACTTTTATCTTAGTGAGATACAATTCCTTTGGGTAACCAATGCAATTTGAATATTTATTTAATGTTTATCATTGTTATCTCATTATCCTTGTAAGTATATTTAATTGGAATAAAATAAGTTTCCTTAGATAATTTATCAACCACAACCATGATGTAATCATGCTTCCATGACGTAGTTGGAAACCCAATGATCAAATAGATAGTTACTACATCCCATTTCTATTTTGGAAATAGAATAGGTTGCAATAAACTTGTTGGGTGTGGATGTTCAACCCTCACTTATTGGCATGTAATAATACATTTGGAAATATACTCAACAATGCCTTTCTTCATGTCTGACTAAAGATATTGCTTCCTTGTTGTAGCAATTTTTTTTGGTATCTAGAATATGGTATTTTATGGATTTCATCCATAACAATCCTTCTCAATATACATCATTATGAATGTACATTCTTATTTTGTAAATAATTAATCCATCATCCTCCAAATGATAACCTTTATACCTCTATTTTGAATTTTGATGTTGTAATCTACCTTTGATTTGAACATAGAGTTCATCTTCAACAAGAGAGTGAACAATCATTTGTCTTAAATCTGTTTGGCAATTGCTAATGATTTACACATTCATTTTTCTGCTAAGTGCATTAACTACTTTATTCTATCTTCCATGTCTTTGATCTTAAAATCAAATTCACATAAAATTTCCAACCATTTATCTCATCTTGCATTTAATTTTGGTTGCGAAAACAAATATTTCAATCCACAATGGTTCATTCTAAGTTCAATTTTTTTTCCCATTAAATAGTGCCTCCACATTTTCAAATCATGCACTACAACAAAAATCTCTAAATCATGGGAAACATCATTCTTATCACATTATTTTAAATTTCTATTCTCATAGCATACAACATGATTGTATTTCCTAATAACTCCCCCAATTCATTGTTTGCATGCATTGGTACACACCACAAAATCAATTTTGTATTTTCAATTATCAAATTTGGAGCACTAGTTAGAAACTTCGTCAACATCATATGAATCATAGGAATCAAGTGGAAACACAATAAGATTTTCCCATGTGAAGTTTCCATCAATATCTAATGGACATATCTCCACCACTTCACTAATTTTTCTCATGGTTCCAATGGCTAGTTGGACCAGCCATGGTTTACTATGATTTATTTTCTCAAAAGCACACATCTCAACAATTTTAATAGTGACATAAATGTGAGTAGCTATAAGGTCAATTATAATAGAAATAGATTGCTTAGCAATCTTACCTTTGAAACCACAACCACAATTGATTGATGGTTTCCTCTAGTGCAACATAGATTCTTAGGATGGTCTTTGCTACCTCACCCACGAGTTCATCCTCTTGGATGTTGTGAACATCTTTGGCACTTCCATATTGATGTGGACAATTTTTGAGCCAATGGTCCTCTCCATAACCCCAACATTGAAGTGTCTCTCTTGGCTTGTCTCCCATCATCTTAGCTGGCTTAGTCACACCCGATGTTGGCTTCCTTCGTTTATTTATGAAATGAGGAGGATTGAATCCCCTCTTTATTTGGTCAAAATTCTGCTTCTTATTGTCCTTCCATGCCTTGTGTAATTCTAGCCTACTTTTATTCTAATCATAACAATACCTGGAATTCCTTATGTATTCATCTAGATTTTGAGGTTCAACAAACTCAAATATGTCCTTGTATGGCTAAGATAATCCTCTTAGAAAACCTTGAAATTCACTTTATCATATTTGATATACTTAACATACCTTAGCATCTCCAAGAATTTGTTTGGATATTCATCCATGATCATTTGTCCCAATTTCAACCCAAGGAACTCTTTTATTTCTTCATCATAGTACCTATTGGAGAGGTATTTTTGCTTGAAGTACTTTTCAAATCATTTTCAAACAATTTTTCTTTAATTTAACTTCTTCACTTGCCTAAAGTGATCCCACCAAAACTATGCTCTGCCATTCAGATTAAATATGCCCACTCTTACCTTCATGTCATGGACTTGGAAATATTTTCTCATCCCAAGAAGCCAAGCCTCGGCTTCTTTCCCATATTTCACTTCACCATCAAAGGTATGAGGTTTTTCCTTTCAAAATTCTTCATGTGAGTTGTTATTGAAAGGCCTCTTCCTCTAATTAATATGAAATGACAAGCTTGAATTTTCAGTGGAGTCCTTGGAGGCAAATGACTCACTAGAAGAGAATTTTGGAGTATATGTCCTATCTCTAGAAATCCTTCTTGTTCTATGGGACCTCTTATGAGAATGATTCTTTGAGATACTCCCACTCCTATGTTCATTTCCTGAATGTTTCCCATGTTGCATCTTCCTTTGAGTTTATGTCAAGCTTTGGAGCATGGTTGCAATCAATTGGTTATGTTCTTCTTGTGCTCTAATGAGCCTTTCATTATTTGGTTTGCAAATTTGTAACTCCACCCTTAGACTTCTCATAGTCTCGACATTATATAGAATTACTTGGTTTCTTCTACCATTATATTTTGTCTTGACATTCTCAGTATGTATATTTTATCTCATGGCATTTGTTTTAGTTGCAAAAGGATCTTGTGCATCATCCATGACAATAGTTCTCCTGGCCCAACCAATACCAAAAACTTTCCAAGTGCACTATCTTGAATGTTGACCCTTAGTTGTCCTTGACATGTTATTGTTTTTGAAAAATAATTAAGATAAGCACACTTTTTAGTTGCATCGCATCCTCAAAAAATTATAAAATTATTTTTCATGTATTATGGAAACTTCCCAAATTGAATTTTTTTCTCAAATCAAGGCTACATGCAAATTTATTTTCAATTTTTAGGAATATTTGAAACACTCTTTTGGAATATGATCATGCACATTCGTTTCCTTATGGATTAGTTTTCCAATGACCATAACCATGCTAATTAATGATCTCAAAGCTAAAAGTTACAACCTTTCAAAATTTCCAATTTTGCCCAATTCTACACTTTTCATGTAGGTGCATTTAGTCTTAGAGACCAACTTTAGCTACATATAGAAGAAAATATAGGGAGAACTAGAAAAAAATTATAACGAGTGCTAATAATACTAATTACAAGGATTACTTAGCAACTTTCATGTATTTGATCTGATGCTCTATCCACTTTCTATACTTTTCTTGGATTTGACTACTTTTACTTTTTGCACTTTTTATTGGGTATTTCTAGCAAAACTCCCTCTAACCAAATTTGTTCATCTTGATGAGTAGGTAAAATTTCGAGCTCGTAATTTTTTCCATTTTCAAAATTTGGGCTCAATTTTTCCTCCTCCAAGTTTTCTAAAATTACACTTGCATGAGCCCAAATAGTGGATTTAGCCTTCTTCAACACCTCGACTCCACACCCTTTAGGATTTGGAAAAAATCCACTCGGTTTATTTGTGTCCTTGGACAATGAATGTGCCATACAATTTCATCCCCAAAGGGGCCCTCGTCCAATCACCAGGTGATGGTATTTAAAACATACTATTTACCCTTTCCAGTAAAATTGGAGTAGAATAGGTTGATTCCTTCTCTATCAATCCTATAGTATCCCTTAAAGGTGTCAAAATGATGAAGGTTTCATTGAATTCCAAGCTAATATGCTCTTGTTACGACCAAAACAATTTTTGGGCTCTAGACCCTTTTTTTTAATATTCTATATTGATGACATGGATTCCGTACTATTGACAGGAATGAAACATGGCTACCTATGTAAAATTAGGGCACTATGTGTCATCACCAGGTGTGACAATGTCATATGCTACTTCTTCTATGTTATTTTTCATCCCCCCAAGTCTTTAATGTCATCACAACCCTTTTCCTTTACCCTAAATGTTGATTAATGATAAGAAACTTTTCAACACCGTATTTCTCCTTCATACATGCCACCACATATGTAAACCATCTTTCCCATAAATGGTATTGATTTGTCATACTCTAGACTTATATTAAATCTCATTCATTCATGGCATAGTCCTATGGAAAACCTATAGGCTATGATCACTTTACTTTCCCATGAATGGTCTACATCGCACGAGGAAACTTGCATAATTAAATATTGTCCATTTGTGACACCGCCTTGTGTATTAACCTCCAATCACTTTACTTTCCCATGAATGGTCTGGATCATAATATGAAACTTACACAATTAAATCCTTTCCATTGGCGGCATGTTACCTAAATTAAACCTCATGCTTCTCACTACCTCGCGAATTGTGACAATCTTCGACTTTGACCAACCTATGTGATAAATATGGGTCATTCACGGAACTGCCTTGTATTTTAACCTTAAACCATGGATCTACCCTCATAACTTACTTGAGTTGATCTCAACCATTCGTAGCAAACCTTGATTTGACCACTCAACTCCACCTAGATTTCAACAAAGTCACTTGGCCCTACTTTCATCATGCCATCAGTGCATTCATATGATGTGGTTGGTAACCATCATACCCTATGTCCATTGATTTTTTTCAAAGAATTTGTCAAACACTTCTCGTGCAAACTATGATTTATGCTTGTAAATTTGCATTTCGACCCATAAATCCATGGTGTTGCAACCAAGAGCTCTGGTACCACTCTCTTGTTGAGTATGGTTGTCGTTGATGTCAAAGGAGTTCATTAATGACATGAAATGTATGATGATGTGACTTATGTGATGAGGTTTCAAATTCATATGGTTGTGTTCTAGTGCTCTCATGGATTCATTTTTGCAATTTGACACCATTCTGTAAAAATATGACAACTTGTTGAAACTCGGAAAATTGACTAAGTATAGAAAAATCAAAGTTCATTAATGACAAAGGAATAACAAAGGAAGTGATGACATGACATGTGGAATGTGTTATGAGGTTCCAAAGTCATATGATGGTTTTTTAGTCCTCTCATTAAGTCATTGATACAATTTGACACCATTATGTAAAAGTATGGCAACTTGTTGAAACTCTTGTTGAAACTCTAAAATTTTGACTAAGTATAAATTCTTCTTAATCTGTTAAATTTGTGAACCATTGATCTACAGAAAAATGTGAAAGTTGTAGGAAGGGAATTATGTAGTGGAAAAATCAAAGAGAATATACAATAAACAGGAAATTCATGCCACAAATTTTAGATAAATCGGACAAGAATTGCTCAGATGATCACAACATTAATATTCATTCATCAATCAGTAATACAATAGTGTTACAATATGTAGAATTCCAATCATGTGGACAAAATTTGAATCTACCAACTAAACCTGACTGATTAACTAACTCAGTGTGTCTAAATCACTGTTGGAACTCAGTAATCTAACTCTGGATGTCTAAATCATTCTACAATTAGTTAACTGATGGGGTAGGTGGGAAAAAGGTGCCACTCTCCCTTAAATCATGCAAAACTGGCCCTAGGATAACTGAAAGTGATCTAACTGATTGTAACTGGAGGTTAACTCAGCATAACTGCTTACCAACCATGACCAATTAATGAAGGTTGTTGGTGGCACTCATAGTGGGATCCTATAATGTAGGGATTAGTCTCAAGGGCACATAAACTCATGCATGCACATACAGTAAGTGGAAGATAACCTCTATGTGTTCCCCCACACTCTAGTATAGTTATAATTACCCCCTAAGTTAGGCAAATAGACCAAATAGACTATATTGGACAAAGGAGGATTAATTAATCCTAACACCCCCCCTTAATCCTAACTTTGGACAACTTAGGATCTGGAAACTAGGACAAAAGTCACCCATACAATCTAAATGAAAAAATAAAATGCTTAACAAAAATGAGGAAAATGAGGAAAACCTCATGGGAATCCCCCCC
Source organism: Pseudotsuga menziesii (assembly GCA_001517045.1). NCBI lineage: Eukaryota > Viridiplantae > Streptophyta > Pinopsida > Pinales > Pinaceae > Pseudotsuga > Pseudotsuga menziesii. The sequence continues at coordinate 247,931 of LPNX010306301.1, forward strand.
CCCCCACACTCAAAATAACCAGGAAAAATCAGGAAAACAAGCTAAAGTTAAGAGAAAAAAATTCTCTTTGGGTAAAAACTTTCAAAAATTTTGATGCAATATGCAACACTGTGCAACACTAATGCAGTTTCTTGGTTCTTCTATGCATCAGCATCCTGAAACTGTGCATGTGAATCTCTCAATTTTCTTCCAATCTAATGAATTTTGCTTGTGTTTCTTCTTTCTGGATGAGCAATGGAATGATCAATTGTGTTCTTCAGTGAGCCAAATTGTTGATCATTCACTATCGTCAAGTAGCACTTTCCCGAAAGTTTGTTGCGCCACTCTGTAGATACTGAAGTTGTGTGAGAGAGTGAAACATGCTCATTCTGATACTAGGATTGTGTTCTTCTTCTGTCATTGGGATTTCCGTCACCATTCTCAGCTGCTTCAATGAGCTTTTGGACCCATTTAGGCTTAGGTCACTGATTTGGAATGGGAGCTAGATTTGGATCTAGATTCTCATGAGGTACAACCTCAATGTCAAGATCATGTTGATCTTGTTCCTCATCATCTGGATCTGAAACATGAGACAAACTATCATCATCAAATGGAAATGTAAGATTGTTTATACCTCCCTTTGCTTCGGATTGTGGTGGATCAAGCAATTGATCTTCTTCAAACTGAACATTGCGCTCTATGAAGCACTTCCTAGTTGCAAGTTCCATCAATTTATATGCTTTTTCATCCTCAGCATATCCCAGCAGTATGCATTTTCTACTCTGGGATTGGAAGGCATTTCTCTTATATATAGGAATTATGGCCCAAGCTTTGGAACCAAAATTACTCAAGTGTGAGACATCAGGCTTATGTCCCAATAGTGCTTCTAAATGAGTGGCTCCAATCACTAATTTGTGAGGCACTCTATTCTGAATGTATGAATCATAGTTTATAGCTTCATCCCAAAGAGAAGGAGGAGTATTCTTTGCTTGGAGAAGACAAGTTTCCATATCCTTTAATGATCTATTTTTCCTCTCAGCCACATCATTTTGTTGTGGTGTGTTTGGAGCTGAGTGTTCCATTCGAATCCCCTCTGCTTCACAGAACTGCTGAAAATATCCTTTAATGTATTCACCTCCATTATGTGATCTAATGGACTTGATCTTATTTCTGAAGCTATTTTCAACCAAGGATTTAAAAACTTTGAAAGTTTCGAATACCTTTAATTTCTGCTTCATAAAAAACCCAGCAAAACCTTGAACAATGATCAATAAAAGTAATAAAACACCTAGATCCATTTATTGATGTTGTAGGAATTGGTCCTGAGACATCACTGCGTATCAAATCAAGGGTAAAGGAAACTCTAGTTTCCTTCCCACCTTCATATCTCTTCTCTGGATGCTTACCTACCAAGCAACCAGGACATACTTCATCTGATGTTTGGATGAGTGGCGATCCCTCAACCATTTTGTCATTGTGAAGTTGCTGGAGATATTTGATATTGAGATGCCCAAATCTCTCATGCCACAGCTTGCTTGTGTTATTGGCATCATTCAATAGAGTTGTTGGATGTGAAGAAGGCAGAAAATGGGAGAACTCATATGCCTTGGAGGCATGATTAGCAAACCCTTTCTCTATGATATTTCCAGTAGATGATTCAATGATTTTTATTGTGTCAGATTTTAATGTAACTCTCTTGGGAGAGCATGTATGAGTCATCTAATAAACAAACAACATATTTGTTGCAAGAGAGGGCACATAGTGTACATTCTTGAACTCACCATACTAGAATTTAATAGAACCTCTCCCAACAGCTAGGATTTGAGAATAATCTCCCATATGAATGCTAGGTCCTCCTGAGAGATTTAGAGTGGTGAAGGATTCGCTAGAGGCAACCATGTTTTTGGATGCTCCAGAATCTATCAAGTAAGCCTTCAACTGAGTGAAGCTTGCATTCAAGGCATGCCACCTCTCATGATCTTATCTTGATTGTCCAGCATCGGACTTCTTTGCTTCTTGTGGAAGGGAAATATTGTTTTATTCAAGGATTGTTTACAACTGGTCAATGTTACTCTTCATGCACTGGCTCTCTAGATGAAAGCCTCTCATACAATAGGGACATCTAGTCTTCTTGAATTCTTCTTTTTGTTGGAACCTGAGGCTCCATCGAAAGATATTTGATTCTCCTTTGGCTTCGAAATAGTGTTTTTGGTCTCCTTCCCTTTGTGCTTCCCTCTTGCTTGCGCATTGTTTGAGTCTGTCACTAAGAGTGCTTGATTCTTGAAGTTTTGAATCACTCCCATTTGAACCAATTTATCTTGCTCTTGTATTAAGGACTCAACAAAAGCATCTAGATGAGGCATCTTCCAATTAGGGATGGAAGCTCTTCCAAAATGGAATGTAGAGACAAATACTGAGTACTCTGAGCCAATCCTTCTTAGCACTGACAGCACAAGTTGCTCATCTTTCCTCTCTAATACACATTGTTTTCATTGCAGTACTAGTGACTTGTATTTTGTAAATAATTGTTGAATAGATTCGAAACTGTTGGGTTGTAGAGCAATGAGATCATTCTCCAAAATATTCCCTCGAAGCACATATTTTTTTCCAAACAAAGATTCAAGCTTATCCCAAGCTTCCTTTGGATTCCATAGTCCCTCAAGGTGGAACAAAAGATCCCGATAGATATGGGTGCATATGAAGCCAGAGGCTTCATCAAGCCGATTCAAAAATTTGTTCTTCTCAACATACTGTTGGGGCTCAGTTTCTTTTCCCATTGTCATCCTAAACACACCAATCTTGCATAAGGCTACCTACATGTCAGCCCTCCAATCAATGTAGTTGAAGGGTGTAAGGATTCGAGGTACGAGAGCTGAAGAATCCATCTTTCTGTATGTTGATCAATCAATTCCTCAAGAATCTATGTAGGTACCTACAAAGAATATTGAAAACCCAATTCAATTCGAAATCATATGCCAGTTAAAGCCTTTCCACCTCAACATGTATACTTTCTCAGATTCTGTCGCACCTGGATAGACTTCTCTGGACAGAATCCAAATGGAGCAATGCTATGATTCCAGGATTTATGTGGAAAGTCGGATGCTTCTTTTGTACAATGGAGATTGGAGAAGACTTGTTTCTAACTTGAACAAGGCTCTTATACCATGTTAAATTTGTGAACCATTGATCTACAGGAAAATATGAAAGTTGTAGGAAGGGAATTATGTAGTGGAATAATCAAATACATTGTACATTGAACAAGAAATTCATGCCACAAATTTCAGATAAATTGGATAAGAATTGCTCAGATGATCACAACATTAATATTCATTCATTAATTAGTAATACAATGGTGTTACAATAAGTAGAATTCAAATCATGTGGATAGTATTCGAATCTACCAACTAAACCTGACTGATTAGCTAACTCGGTGTGTCTAAATCACTGTTGGAGCTCACTAGTCTAACTCCGGATGTCTAAATCAGTCTACAATCAGTTAACTGATGGGATAGGTCGAAAAAAGGCACCACTCTCCCTTAAATCATGCAAAACTGGCGCTAGGATAACTGAAAGTGATCTAACTGATTGTAATTGGAGGTTAACTTAGCATAACTGCTTACCAACCATGACCAACTGATGGAGGCTACTAGTGGCACTCGGAGTGGACTCCTATAATGTAGGGATTAGTCTCATAGGCACATAAACTCATGCATGCACATGTAGTAAGTAGCAGGTAACCTCTATGTGTGTCCCCCGCACTCTAGTATAGTAATAATTACCCCCTAAGTTAGCCAAATAGACCAAATAAACTATATTGTACAAAGGAGGATTAATTAATCCTAACATAATCTTCCTAAGGTACCTCTATCAAATACATGCCATCTTATGTATTTGATGAATTAAATGATTATGAAGATATATAAATATTTATTGTTGTCTTGTGCATCTAACCATATGATTGGTTTTTCAAGACAGTCTCTGAAGGTGAAGTTATTAGTCTGTCAAAAGTGCTTTCTAGCATGATTTGCATTGTTTTAGTCCTGGTAAATCTTCCTAAGTGGCCTCAGTAAAATGCCTACCATATTTTGTAGGATACTGATAAAAATTATATGATACCATCAGGTTTTAACTTGTTGATGTGTGTATCTGATCATGGTCTCAATTCCCCTAAAAAATTCTTGAAGAAAAATTCATAGGTCGACCAAAATGAGGTTTCATACTGTTTTGGGAAATTTGCTGAAAATTGGCTACGTATTGAAAAATCGGTCTAAGTTTCCCTAGTAAAATGACCGCCATATTTTGTAGGAAAATGATAAAAATAATATGAGACCAACATGATGTAGATTGTTTATTGGTGCATCTGACCATGGTCTTATTTCTCCTAAAAGGTGCTTGAAGACAAAGTTATAGGTCTGCCAAAACAGGGTTTCAGGCTGTTTTGCACCAAATCATGAAAAGGCATGTTTCCATAATGAAGAGATGCATTGGTGAAAAGGTTTTAATGAAGGGACACGATGATGAAAAGACACAATGGTTCAAAGACATGGTGAAAAAGTATTTAAACAGAAGTTCGAAGTGGAAGAAAGATGTATTAGCAATCTAGATCAATGTAACAACAAAATAAGACAAATACCAATGAAGTGAAGAGTAATCAGTACCATAATTGAAGAAAAAGATCAAATTAGGGAGGTAGGGTGGTGCTAGGGCAGGCTACAAGCCTGCAGGGAGGTTTTAGCCTCCTTCCAATAGTGGTTGGAGTACAGGGGTGTTGTAGCATCCTTATCTATTGGTGCAGGTAGAAAAATCCAGGGTGTTGGTGCATCCTTGTCTATTGGAGCATGCAGAAAGCAGGGTGTTGGTGCATCCTTGTCTGTTGGAGCATGCAGAAAACAGGGTGTTGTTGAAAAGAGGGTGTTGTTGCATCATTTCTGTAGTAGAAGAAAAACAATTTTGTAAAAAACATCTTAGTAATGAGTTTGATTTTGTGGTTTTCTCTTTGAGGTTTCCACAATAAAATTATGTGTCCTAACTTTTTTATTCATTGTTTATCTTATACTAATTTTTTTAATAAAGTGAAAGTAAGGAAATATTGATTCATGCCCCCTGTCAGTATTACTGGATAAACTGACAATTGGTATCAGAGCAAGATACTTCACTACAGTATAAACCAATGGAAGGAAGAACCTAATTAAAACTACAATGTATCATCAAGAAGGGTTAGTTGTTAACATACCTTCATTATTTACAAGAAATAATTATGCATTATGGAGTGTAAGAATGAGATGCCATCTAATGTCTCTTGGATGCAAAATTTGGAGTTCTGTTCAAAAGGGGTATAAAATACAAGACAACCTACCTACAAATAGATATGAACTAGATGAATATGAATCCAATGCAAAATATTTGAATGCAATTTTGAAAGGATTAGCATATTCAGTGTTTGTTAAAGTCATGCAATGTAAGACAACCAAACATGCTTGGGAAAAAATAAAAATTGCTTATGAGGGGACTTCCAAAGTCAAAAAATCCAAACTTCAAACATACAAAGGGCAGTTCGAAAGTCTAAAAATGAAAGAAGAAGAAAATATTGCAAAATATCATCTAAGCGTAGATGAAATTGTCAATGTTATTAAAGGTATGGGAGGAGAAATAAAGGATAAATAAGTAGTTGAAAAAGTACTAAGAACCCTACCAATAAGGTATAACCCCAAAGTGTCTATTGTAGAAGATCGAGATGATCTTGAGATTATGATAGTGGATGAGCTACATGGGATATTTACTGCCAATGAGATGAGAACATGACAAAATGAACCAGCAAGAAAAGAGGCAGCATTTAAAGCCACAAAAGAATATAAAAAAATTGAATTCTTACCAAAGAACCACTCAAATGATGAAGAAGCTCTTTTCATCAAGAAACTTGAAAGAGGTAATGGAAAGTACAAAGGAAATATACCCCTGGAGTGATTTAGCTGTGGAAGAAATGGACGTTTTGCCTTAAAATGTCCCTATCCTAAAATGGATCGTGGTGATGACAGAGAAACCTCTAAGAAGTTCAAGAAGAGAAAAGCAAGAAACAAGAATAAGGTTAATGAAAATAAGAAGCCTTTACACCATGGAAGATAGTGAAGATGAAGAATCAAGTGAAGATGAGGAAACAAAAACTATGTTCATGGGTATAGAGACTCAAGATGATGAATCATATGTGGAAGGAGAGGTGGACCTAAAATATGAACTCATAAGTGCTCTTGAAGAATTGAGAAAGAGAAGAATGAAGAAAACAGAGTCAAACCAAATCGTTGTTAATTTGAAAACCCAGCTTCAAGAGGCCAATAAGACTGAAGAGGACCTAGAATTGCAGCTCAAGAAGAGAATACAAGACTCTGAAAGACTTGAAGCAGAAATCGCTCTACTTAGAAATAAGCTTGATGAAGAACCTATTAAATCAAAGTTTGAGAACATCTCAAAGAGGCTAGATGGCATCCTAAATAGCCAAAGACCATCAAGTGACAAAAATGGATTAGGATATGACAAAAAGAGTTATGTTGTTGCACTTATGAGTCCAATTAAAAATAATGACAGTAAAAAATATGCTCCTCCTTTACATAAAATAAATATGATTCCTAGAAGACCAATGTAAAGTAGGTAGCAACAAATATTTCTTGGTCATTGCTACTATTGTAATAATTTTGGACATAAATCCTTGAATTGCAAAGCAAATGGAAAGATTCTTTCCCATAATAAGAATGCCCCTAGTAACAATCCAAAAGAGAGAAACCTTAACTCCTTTTTACCTCTACAAAGATATGACATAGAATGTTACAAATGCAATAACCATGGACATGTAGCTAGAGAATGTAAATTGATGACTCCTACAAAGAAAGGTATTGCAACTAAGTTTCAATACAAGAAACAGAGAAAGGACTAGAAGAAAAAGGAAGCAGTGGAGAAGAAAGTAGAATCTATGATAGCTTTATGTACAACATAATCTATGGCATATTTATAGTGGATGTTCAAAACACATGGTAGGAGACCCAAACAAGTTCATAAGCATAAGAAGATATCAAAAAGGAAAATTCACCTTTGGAGAGAATATATCCTCCAAGATAATTGGAAAAGGTACAATTGTTTCCAGAGATAACAAAATCAAAGATGAAAATGTGTTGCTAGTAGAAAATCTAAAGCCTAATCTCCTCATTGTGATTCAAACATGTGATCAAGGGCACATCTGCATATTCGATTCTAATAAGTGTGAAATAAAATAAAAAAGGACTCAAGAAAACTTGTTGGGACTGCTGTAAGGAATTCAAGCAATGTATATATCCTGGAAAATGAAGAGAAATTTTACATGAGTATGATTGATGAAAATTGGCTTTGGCACAAAATGATGGGGCACTTGAACTTTGACAATCTTGTGAAAGTAAGGAAGAAGGAATTTGTAAGATACTTGACAAATATTGCAAATCCTCTCAAATCAGTTTGTCAACACCGTCAACATGGGAAGTAGACTAAATCCAGCTTCAAAGTCAAGGGGCATACAACCTCTCAGCCATTGGAAATAGTTCACACAAATATTTGTGGACCAACAAGAACTAATAGTTTGCGAGGAGAGTATTATTGCATGCTACTCATTGATGATTATATAAGGATGACTTGGGTGACATTTCTCAAAGAAAAATCAAAATCTTTTGAAAAGTTTAAAATTTTTGAAGCAATGGTTGAGAATGAGACAAACCAGAAAATCAACTGTCTAAGGTCAGATAATGGAGGAGATTTTACCTCAAATGAATTCAATGAGTTTTGTAAGATGCATGGAGTTAAAAGACAATTTTCAGCTCCAAAGACTCCTTAGCAGCATGGAGTTGTGTAAAGAAAGAATCGAACAGTCCAAGAAGCATCCATAACTATGCTTAATGAAGCAAGATTGTCAGATGTGTATTGGAGAGAAGCAACATACAAATATTTCTATATACTTAATAGAGGACAACTCACAGTAAATAATGACAAGACTCCTTATGAACTATGGTATAGAAGGCATGCCTCAATCAAATATTTCAGAGTGTTTGGCAGTTGTTTCCGCCTTTCATACACCTAAGGGGGAACGTGGCAAAAATCTTCAAGCCACTCGGTGTGTCCTTGGGGGCAAGTCTCGAGTCAAGGCTGTCACCTTGTTCTTGACTCCTAATAAAGCCAAGGGGGGTAGACCCTATGAGTTACTAAGGCTAGTTACTTATACGATGATGGTATTAAATGAGTAAGTTTATTAAGAGTTTTGATTTAACAATTGTAAACAACAGATAACATGATGAGACAATCACAAATAAGCACGATATGACACCCAATCACATATAGATTGAAAGAAATAAACAGTTGACTAGTGCCTTTAAATGGAGTCGAAAATAATTAAGAGTGCTTGCAAGTGCTGGAGTGAATGTTGTGCAATTGTATCTTGGTACGTTTTAAATTAATGTGAATAGATGAGTGAATTAAATTAGGTGGGGGGACTCCATATATACCCGGGGGGTACTTGGAGTATGTCCAAAAGTAACAACCGCTACGGCTACCCGCAAGGAATGTGTGGGCTGGATGGAGTCTCTGAGACTGTGTTCATAATACACCCACTAGGATGTAACAGAGATCGGCGCCTCGAGGTCACTGTCTAGTGGTTCCCACTTTCTTTGGGTATTTTGCCATCATTTACGGTTTAATCGAGGCGTTGGATTTTTGCCTGCGGTGGTTAATTGGGAAAGTGAATCCTAATTATTCTAGTCACTCGTGTTGCTTTTGATGCAACTTGACTAATCGGACGAACTGCATCCAAGTGTAGAGCATACACACTGGAGTCTTGTAAGTTTTAGTAAATTTTAAGAGCGTGTTCTTGTTGAAAAAAAAGACCCTCCAGGAATCTCTTTAGGTCCAAATGGACCTCAATCGGGAAATCAAGGAGGGGTTAATTTTACTACTTTCTTGTGAAAAGTAACAATGCAAAAACACACACCATAGGTTTTCTAATTAATTCTACCACGATCCTCTTTCACCTTTCAGTTCAATCGGGGATTCGTGGGGTAAGTATTAGTATTACTTTGATTTCAAAATATGGAATAATGAAAAATATGATCAAAGTATACAATCCTACATGACAAGACTAAGCTAGAGCAAAAAATGGGAAAAATGCAAAAAAGTGAAACGAACGCGGATCCCCCCTAGGGGGGATGGGGAGTGGGATCGAAAGAGCCTAATCGAAGTGATTCTTTTTTATTATTAAGGGTTACAATATAAGAAAACTAATTTTCACTTTGTTCCTTGTTATCTGGGATCCAAAGGCTTACAATAAGCTTACAACAAGCCTAATAAGGAAGCACAGCAGTGGGGGAAGCCTCCGGGAAGCTCTGGTTCGCCCAAGAGTCGGAAATCGAGTAGAGTCTCCTTCTATTTTTTGTTAAACCTGATAAAAACTAGCAATCTATTAAAATAAAATATGCCCAAAAAACACTTTAAAAGTACTTTGGGTCAGCACACTAATTACCCAAAAAAACTAAGTTAAAAATTATTAAAAAAAGAACAATTTAGTTTTGCAAAGGGGAACCAAGGAAAGCAAGCTTTCCTTGGGATTTTGGCTTGATTTTTGGGCAGCCAATATGATGTGCACTTTCTTGCAGAATTTAAGACTTTAAAGAATGAAAAAAGAAACTACCTTATGAGCAAGCTTTAGATCTACGATTTAGCTACTTGGAAAAAGGGAAATTTCTTCACCTAGATCTATCTTTAAAATGTGATATTCTTTATGAAATTTCAGATCTAAGCAACAAGACTCTTAGGAACTAGATCTAACATTGTATAAGCAATTTTTAGAATTAGATCTGATCATAAGAGGATGAACAAGTAACCAGAAGATTGATTTTAATATAATGGAGGAAGAGAAGGGGAAAGGCCTGTTGTTGGATAGATCTGCAATTGAAACTTGTTATTTGGAATACAGTGAGGAAATGCCTTCACAAAAATGTCAGATGTACAATGGATTCAAACTAGATCCAAAGCTCGTCCAATCCTTGCCACCTGAAAGCTAAACACACAATCCTGCACAAAACCTTATGAGATCTGGATATATATATGAAAAAGAGACAAGAATTACATGCAAATAAGCTCATTAAACATGTATAAGCTAGATCTTCAAACATATATGCTATGAGATACATAAAAACCAATAATATTACTTGCCCAACTACACTCCTATTGATCCAGCTGAATCATTCAAGCCAGATAAGGTTTAGATGCAGAAATTGAGAGAAAAACTGGCAACATCAATAGCCGCAAGACAATGCTTATTCCACACACACGAGAGCATTACACCATTTAGCCTCCAAATATTCTTTATTCCAACAATGAAAATATTACAACAGTATTACAATAACAATCCTATTCTCTCCAACTCGAACTCGCTTCGAGAAGGGAATGGTAGCTTCAATTTATAGCCAGACTGGCCAAGAGGGGTGCATGCCTGACTGAAGGAGAGACTGTAGTTGATGGAGAGTTAAGCCAAGCCTGATCTGATTATGAACTAAGTATAACTGGACTAGAACTGCAAATCAGAGTGACACCTCACTCAGTGAACTGACCCATCCATCAAATCACTGCCAAATTGATCCACATGTCTGGAGGAGAGAGAAAGGAGGGCGCAACCCTAAAATATGCATGAGCCAGTTAAGCTCCTCTTCAGCCCTGATCAATGCCTTCAGTCAAGGAATGAAAACTCCTAGTCAATTTGAAGCCGATGAGACTGATTTCAATCAAATCAGAGCAAAATCCATTGATTTAGGATCTTGGATTTGCTCCATTATTTAAGTAATTTTTAATTAAATTAATTAATATTTGATTTTTTGGATTTCTTACCTGAGTGATGGAAAAATCACTCAAAACTTAGGAAAAGTGGGTTTATGGGTTTACCGGGTGCTCCAAGTTATAAAATGAGCACCCCCATGACTGAAACTGACTTTTAACCCCACTTTTATTACAAGACCATTTTTTCCATTTAGACTATTAAAAAAAGCATAAGTTTTGTGGAAAAATTAAAATTAAAAATTAAAAAAAAAAAAAAACCTAGGGGGACTTAGCACATGTTCATATGACTCGACCATAGTGCCTAGCATGTTTATACATTGACACACAGACTCTAATAACCTCAATATGCCTAAATGTCAAGCTGACCACCCCAAGTTTCGAGGTTTTGAGTGAAAAACTCAAAAATTATCAGTCATTTATTCAACAACCAATAATAACCAAGGAAAAAAACACTCTGGGATGATCGAATTGATAAATGAGTCCAAGAGACCGAGTCTTTTACAGACACTACCATGCAAGAACATTTTATTACAACTCCCCCAAGGGTGTATGAACATGTGGTAGATAAAAAAAACATTTCCTAGAAGCAAGTCTGAAGGTCTTCTGAAGTTCGAACTAATCATCTTTGTCCGGTTCACCAGGCCCACTTGATAACACCGACTAAGTATGACTTAGTAGGTAACATCTGGCTCCATCTAGGGACACGTGCTCTGACTAATCTTCTGATCAAAGAAGAGGATGTGAGAACTTAGGAATCTCTGGGTCCTGCACAGCAATTAAAGTTTATCAGTAACATATATATAAAAGAAACCAACTGGAAAAGCAGATTAAAGTACATAATTTGCATATAATGTACAAAAAGTAATGTTTTACAAGACTAATATACAACAAACAAACAAACAAACAAAAAATTCAAGGTTAGTGCTATGGTACAAAACATCTATAATACAACAATATGATACATGAAATTTTAAAAATACATGCAAGGAAAAGTTTAGAAATTGGCCATGAAACCACTGATGCCAATGAAGGCATCAAACCATCTCGGCAAAGAACATCTTGAGGAGAAATTCATTCACTAGTAGGCTTAACCTTTCTCTTTCCAGGTCATTCAGATAGAAAGAATTTGTTCCTGCTACTTCAACAATTATATATGGCCCCAACCATAAGCTGTCAAACTTTTCGTGTTTCCCAGGTTTATCTCGTTGTTTGTCCCAATGCAAGACTGTGTCACCTACTTGAAAGGATCCAGGATGGGTAGATCTATCAAAGGTTCTCTTGGCTTTGTATGAATTTCTGATACTCTGGTCAAGGGAATTTCTTTTGTTTTCATATAACTCGATCAACTGGTTGATTCTGTTTTGAATGGAATCCTAATCTGAGCTAAAGGTCTGGAGAAGCTGATACACTGGAAGCTTTAAGTGGACCGGTAAGGTGACATCTAGGCCATAGACAAGTTCGAAATTCTTTGCGATTCTATCGTCCCATAATGCAAACTTGATCTTGCTATCCTAGACCTTTTTATTATCACCCACAGTTTTCTTGATTATGGTCATTAAGTTTTTATTGCTTGACTCAGCTAGACCATTTCCTTGGGGATAATAGTTGGATGAATGGGATAGGACAATGTCGTACTTGAAACAAAAGGATGACATCTCAGAGGAAATGAAGCATGGGCCATTATCTGTGATGATTTTGGCTGGCACACTGAATCTTGTGATAACCTTGTCTTCTAGGAAATCCATGACTACAACATTAGTTTCCTTCTTGGTGGGTATCACCTCTACCCACTTGGTGAAATAATCAATAGCGATGAGTATCCAAGAATACCATTGCTCGAGTTATCCTTGAACTTACCGATGAAATCAAACCCCCACTACTGGAAAGGGGCTTGGACTACTATTGGTTTTAAAGGAAAGGCTTTCATTTGTTGCTTTCCAGTGAACAACTAACACTGAGGGCAAACTCTGACAGACTTATGCACATCCGAAAAAAGGTTCGGCCAATAGTAGCCTTCTCTAAGGATTTTATGGGCAGTTGTTCTTGCTGCAAAATTTCCACCACAAAATCTTGCATGGAACTCAACCATGAGTTTTTTGGACTCATGTTCATCGACACATCTAAGTATTAAACCATCGGGGTTTCTCCAACCCAAACCATCTTTTGTTAAATAATACTTAGTTTCTTTTAACCTTAATGCTCTTCTTTTATGGCCAGGTAGGTGATCAGGGCATGTAAGGTTACGAAGGAAAAAGATGATGTCGGTATACCAAGGTTGTTGCTCTAATCTCTGAAGCTCGTCTGATACACTTTGTTCTGGATCACTGTTCTGGCAAATTATTCCTAAGGATTTTTCATTTATTTGGGTCAACATCTTTGCAAGACCCTATCCCTTAATTAACTTAGTAGGTTTTATCTCTAAATCATACTCTTGAATCTTTGAAACCCATTTACCCCTGATGCCTAGGAAATCTTGTTGAGACATGATATCCTTGACAGCTGCATGGGGTACACACCCAATGATTTTAGAGTATCCCACGTAAGTTCTAAAATGTTTAAGGTACTTGAAAAGAGCATAAGCCTGTTTCTCCATCGTGGTATATTTCAACTCTGAATGTTACAAGGCTCTACTCATAAAGGCTATAGGTTTCTCTTGTCCCTCCTTATTCTTTTGAAGCAAAACACCAGCAATGGTGTCTTCTGAGGCAAAGGAAAATATCTGAAATTCCTTGGAATAATCTGGACTGATCAAGACTGGGGACTTGGATATAGCATCTTTGATAGACTTGAAATCATCTTTCTTTTCATCTGTCCATTCAAATTTAGCATCTTTCTTTAACAACTTATGTAATGGCTTCATTAGTTCTGCTAAATTTGAGATGAATCTCCTTATGAAATTTATCTGACCGTTGAAAGACTGGAGAGCTTTAAGATTTTGTGGCAAGGGGACCTTCTTAATGGCTTCGAATTGCTCAGGATCGACCTTGACACCATCCTTAGAAATGATGTGTCCCAGCAACTTGCCTTTGCCAACCCCAAAGATTGACTTGGAAGGGTTTAAGGAAATACCATATTTCTGACATCTTATGAAAACCCGCCTAAGATGACTTATGTGGTCAAATATTTCCTTTGAAAAAACAGTTAATTCATCTTGATATATTTCGATTATTTTTCCTATAAGTTCTTTAAAGCCAAAATCCATGGCTCTTTGGAAGGTGGCACCGACATTTAATAAGCCAAAAGGCATTCTTAAAAATTTGTAGGTGCCTCAAGGTGTGGTGAATGTAGTTTTATGTTGATCTTCTTTATTTACCAACACTTGATTATACCCAAAAAATCCATCCAACATGGACATCATTCCTGATCCTGTTACTCTTTGAAGTAATGTTTCCATGTCGGGCAATGGGTAATTATCCTTAAGGCATGATGTATTTAGATTTCTGAAATCTATACATATTCTAATTGACCCATTCTTCTTTCTAACAACAACTAAGTTGGAGCACCATGATGAATGTCTAATAGGTGCTATGATCCCTACCGCTAACATCTTCTAAAGTTCCTTCTACACAATGGGGGCCAACTTAGGATTTATTCGCCTAAGCTTTTGTCGGAAAGGCTTGACCTCCTTAGCCTCTTCTGTGAGGGGAATAGTTTGTTGAAACACATCTTCCCGATAGAATTTAAGCTCATCATAACTTAAGGCCAACACATCTCTATAATCTTTGATTAAGTTGATCAAACTGTTCCTTTCCTTTTCCGAAGTACCTTTTCCAATTTTTATTAACTTGGGGTCTTTATTCGTTCATATGTTTATTTCCATATAATCCCCAATTTTTATTGATTCTTTTTTTGTTTTTATGACGATCCTGTCGATCAAACAGATTTTCAAAATCTATAAGGTTACTCGAGATGTGATTCCTTACATTATCCTCGCACTCCTAATACTCTTTACCCTCCTGCTGATAACTAGTCTTTCCACCCTCAAACTCTTGGAGATTATGGACGAATCTCAAGAGTTGTTCATCGTATTTAAACACTTGCCAGTGATCTACATTATCCGGAATTGAAGGTCTGAAATTAATTTCCATTTTTCCATTTCCATTAATCATCTCATATGAAGGCTGGAGGGTGGATGCTGCTACCGCCAACTTATATGCTAACCCATTCATTTCCCTAGGGATCTTTTGAATGTTAAGTGCATCAAACCATTCCATGGTGTCCCATATGGCATTTCTATACTTCCTTAGTCTGTCACTTTTACACTGATATTGATTCTTAAGATGGAGGATGACTAAGTTTGAATTACCTTTTATGTTCAACATCTTTATTCCCATGTCTTTAGCGGTTTCTAACCCTAGAAGCAATGCCTCATACTCAGCTACATTGTTCGATGCTTCAAACTCTAACCTGAAAGCAAAGTTGTAGACTTTATTTGAAGGAGAAATGATCATGATGCCCGCACCCTTTCCGGCTTTGGAATAAGCCCCATCAAAGTACATTTGCCAAACCTCATCTATCTTTTCATCTTTAATGTTTTCCTTAATAGGGGCCATGAAATTTTACAAGATAGCATAGTTTCCAAAGTTTTCATTGCAATGTACAAATTCATTTCCAGGATTTTTAGGGTTTTCTACATGTTGTTTCCTTTCTTTCTCCCTATGGAGTATCACCCTTGTGTTTTATGATGCGAGTATAGTAGCATATGTCCAATCCATTTGAATGTACCCACCAAGAGTTGCAGCCCACTTTCTGGATAACAACATACCCCAATTATCTGGCACATCATCACTACCACATCCATCGCCATGTCGATGTCAAAATACTTGGCCAACTTAACATGTATATTTAATATTATGCCTACCACATCAACTTCTCTTGCATCCATTGCACAAACATTGTGTTAGGGTCGTGTGATCCTTAGATTTAGCTGTTCCATTACTTTTCTTGTTATGACATTTGATGAAGCATCTGAATCTAACATGTAGTTATGAAGGAGAAGATTATCAACTAAAAGGGAGACATAAAAGGTGGGTGGTGTTCCCTTCTCGGATCAACATTGTTGAGGACTATAGGCATATCCTTAGGTTTAATAGGTTCATCTTCAAATATAGCATTATTACTAGGGAGAGGATCCTCTTCGACAACATCATGAGTTTTATTTTGACTATCCTCTATGGCTTTTAACAACTTTTCTTTTTTACCAGGAATTTGAATGATATTAGTTGCATAAGTAGAGACATTAACATCATTCCACCATTTCCAATGTCAATCTTTGATTCTAGGACAACAGGGGACTTGGAAAAGGAGGAGTTATTACCTTAGGTTTGTATTGTTTAGCTGGTGAAGACTTCTCCTTCCTTCGATAAACTACACCCTTGAATCTAGCCTCCTTCATTTCCTTAACCTTTTCTAGAGTGGGAATTTCACCATAGAAGTGGGAAAGGAGGTCCTTCTCATGACTGTAATCTATGGCATGCTGCCAATGCTAGTTTGACAAAGCGTAGGTTTGGCCTACCATGTATACATGATCAGGCTCGCTTGAAGTTGTTTCTTGACCACTGATCTTGGGAAGTCCATGTTCCATTACTTGATTTGCAACATAACAAGTACTCTCCTGGTGGAATTGTTCACAGGGTCTACACCATTGAATCACTTCCTCTACCATGTTGGCTGATTCTAACTGGTTTGGGATCCTAGGTTCTTAATGAGGGGCTTTCTTCTGATACATCTAATTTTGCTTGGGCTGAAAGTTCCTCGGTCCATTATTCCTTTCCATCATCACCAATCTATTCTGCATGTGATTCAATTGTGCAACATGATTGACCATTTGTTGATTTTAATTAGTGACCAAGGTTTTCATCATTTCCACCATCTCTTTCATGGGATCTTTGAAAGTTCCCTTCTATTTTGACTCAACAGCCTTACCCTTGGTCTCTTTGTTGTGAGAAGAGTTTCCTCGGCTGTATCCAGGTATGTTAGATTTACCGGATGACTGCATGTTTGTTTCAATTTTCTCAGCAAGGATCTGGGAAGCTTTAAGATCGGCAGGTTCTTTACCTCTCAACTGGTACCTTAAATCACCGAAGAAGGCTTCAATGTAGTATATGAGGATAGAATCATTATTTGGCTTGATGTCGTCATGAAGGTCCGCAACCACATGCCTGAATTTAGTGTTGAATTCCTCTATGGTTTCATTCTCCATCTTCTTGATGTTGTGGAGGGCAGCAAGATGATGTATAGGTTCCTTCTTTTCTCCCCACTTCTCCCTAAAACCATCCAGGAAGTATTTAAGTGTTGCATATGAGTTGTTTTCCAAGTCAAGGAACCATTCTCCAGCCTCTTCTTCTAGGGATAAAGTAAACAAATTCATCTTGACATCATCATGGTCATTGGCCACATCAATGCAATAAGAGACTAGGTGCTTTTCAAACTTCCGTAGGTGGGACTTGGCGGTGATGGCATTGTTTCCTTGGAAGGTAGGAATTTTCTTGATAGCATCACCTGGGATAGCATGTGGAGCACCTGTTATTTGAGAAAAGTCAAGGGGTTTGAAAAAATTAGACATTACGGTAGATGGTTGAGTGTGACTCTCTTCAAATATGTGATGGATATCTGAGAGGGATTGGTCTCCTAAATCTTCAAGGATTCTACGAGAAGTCTGCCTATTCAACCTTTCTCTAATAAATATTTCAGGATCAGGGAGCGAATTGAATAATCGTTCAGGGTTCCTTCAGGTAGAAATCCTTGGAGGGATATTAGACAGTGGAGTCGCCAGATGGATCGAGTTTTAATTTTGTGTTTTAAAGACAAGACCAATCAAATTTTTATCTTTTTAGTTCTTTAGAAAAAAGTTAAGCTAAGTCGTACTAGGGAATAAAAAGATTTATCCCTAGCAGCGGCACCAAAATATGTTGCCGCCTTTCACACACCTGGGGGGAACATGGCAAAAATATTCAAGCCACTCGGTGTGTCCTTGGGGGCACGTCTCGAGTCAAGGCTGTCACCTTGTTCTTGACTTCTCCATTTAGGCAAACTCCTAATGAAGCCAAGGGGGGTAGATCCTATGAGTTACTAAGGCTGGTTACTTAGAGGATGATGGTATTAAATGAGTAAGTTTTTTAGGAGTTTTGATTTAACAATTGTAAACAACATATAACATGATGAGACAATCACAAATAAGCAAGATATGACACCCAATCACATATAGATTGAAAGAAATAAATAGTTGACCAGTGCCTTTAAATGGAGTATAAAATAATTAAGAGTGCTTGCAAGTCCTGGAGTGAATGTTGTGCAATTGTATCTTGGTATGTTTTAAATTAATGTGAAAAGATGAGTGAATTAAATTAGGCGGGCGGACTCCATATATACCCGGGGGGTACTTGGAGTATGTCCAAAAGTAACAATCACTACTGCTACCCGCAAGGAATGTGTGGGCTGGATGGAGTCTCCGAGACTATGTTCATAATACACCCGCTAGGATGTAACAGAGATCGGCGCCTCAAGGTCACTGTCCAGTGGTTCCCACTTCCTTTGGGTATTTTGCCATCATTTACGGTTTAATCGAGGCGTTGGATTTTCGCCTGTGGTGGTTAATTGGGAAAGTGAATCCTAATTATTCTAGTCACTCACATTGCTTTTGATGCAGCTTGACTAATCGGACAAACCGCATCCAAGTGCAGAGCATACACACCGGAGTCTTGTAAGTTTTAGTAAATTTTAAGAGCATGTTCTTGTTAAAAAAAAAGACCCTCCAGGAATCTCTTTAGGTCCAAGTGGACCTCAATCAGGAAATCAAAGAGGCGTTAATTTTACTGCTTGCTTGTGAAAAGTAACAATGCAAAAACACACACCATAGGTTTTCTAATTAATTCTACCACGATCCTCTTTCACCTTTCAGTTCAATCGGGGATTCGTGGGGTAAGTATTAGTATTACTTTGATTTCAAAATATGGAATAATGAAAAATATGATCAAAGTATACAATCCTGCATGACAAGACTAAGCTAGAGCAAAAAATGGGAAAAATGCAAAAAAGTGAAACGGACGCGGATCCCCCCTAGGGGGGATAGGGAGTGGGCTCAAAAGAGCCTAATCGAAGTCATTCTTTTTTATTATTAAGGGTTACAATATCAGAAAACTAATCTACACTCTGGTCCTTGTTATCTGGGATCCAAAGGCTTACAATAAGCTTACAACAAGCCTAATAAGGAAGCATAGCAGTGGGGGAAGCCTTCGGGAAGCTCCGGTTCACCCAAGAGTCGGAAAACGAGCAGAGTCTCCTTCTATTTTTTGTTAAACCTGATAAAAACCAGCAAGCTATTAATATAAAATATGCCCAAAGAACACTTTAAAAGTGCTTTGGGTCAGCACACTAATTACCCAAAAAAACTAAGTTAAAAATTATTAAAAAAGAACAATTTAGTTTTGCAAAGGGGAACCAAGGAAAGCAAGCTTTCCTTGGGATATTGGCTTGCTTTTTGGGCAGCCAATATGATGTGCATTTTCTTGCAGAATTTATAACTTTAAAGAACGAAAAAAGAAACTACCTTATGAGCAAGCTTTAGATCTACGATTTAGCTACTTGCAAAAAGGGAAATTTCTTCACTTAGATCTATCTTTAAAATGTGATATTCTTTATGAAATTTCAGATCTAAGAAACAAGACTCTTAGCAACTAGATCTAACAGTGTATAAGCAATTTTTAGAAGTAGATCTGATCATAAGAGGACGAACAAGTAACCAGAAGATTGATTTTAATAGAATGGAGGAAGAGAAGGGGAAAGGCCTGTTGTTGGATAGATATGCAATGGAAACTTATTAGTGGAATACAAAGGGGAAATGCCTTCACAAAAATGTTGGATGTACAGTGGATTCAAACTAGATCCACAGCTTGTCCAATCCTTGCCACCTGAAAGCTAAACATACAATCCTGCACAAAACCTTATGAGATTTGGATATATATATGAGAAAGAGATAAGAATTACATGCAAATAAGCTTATTAAACATGTATAATCTAGATCTTCAAACATATATGCTATGAGATACATAAAAACAAGTAATCTTACTTGCCCAACTACACTCCTATTGATTCAGCTAAATCATTCAAGCCAGACAAGGTTCAAATGCGGAAATTGAGAGAAAAACCGGCAACATCAATAGACGCAAGACAATGCTTATTCCACACACACGAGAGCATTACACAATTTAGCCTCCAAGGCTTCTTTATTCCAACAATGAAATTATTACAACAGTATTACAATAGCAAGCCTATTCTCTCCAACTCGAACTCGCTTCGAGAAGGGAATGGCAGCTTCAATTTATAGCCAGACTGGCCAAGAGGGGTGCATGCCTGACTGAAGGAGAGACTGTAGCTAATGGAGATTCAAGACGAGCCTGATATGATGATGAACTAAGTCTAACTAGAGTGGAACTACAAATTGAAGTGACACCTCACTCAGTGAACTGACCCATCAATCAAACCCCTGCCAGATTGATCCACACGTGTGGAGGAGCAAGAAAGGAGGGCACAACCCTCAAATATGCATGAGCCATTTAAGCTCCTCTTCAGCCCTGATCAATGCCTTCAGTCAAGGAATGAAAACTCCCGGTCAATCTGAACCCGATGAGACTGATTTCAATCAAATTGGAGCAAATTCCACTGATTTAGGATCTTGTATTTTCTCCATATTTGATTTTTTGGATTTTCTTACATGAGTGATGGAAAAATCACTCAAAACTTAGGAAAAGTGGGTTTATGGGTTTACCGGGTGCTCCGAGTCAGAAAATGAGCACCCCCATGACTGAAACTGACTTTTAACCCCACTTTTATTACAAGACCAATTTTTCCATTTAAACTATTAAAAAAAGCCTAAGTTTTGTGGAAAAAATTAAAAAAAAAACAAAACAAAACCTAGGGGGACTTAGCACATGTTCTTATGACTCGACCATAATGCCTAGCATGTTTATACATTGACATACAGACTCCAATAACCTCAATAGGCCTAAATGTCAAGCCGACCACCCCAACTTTGGAGGTATTGAGTGAAAAACTTAGAAATTATTCAACAACCAATAATAACCAAGGAAAACAACACTCTGGGCTGATCGGATTGATAAATGAGTCCAAGAGACCGAGTCTTTTACAGACACTAGCATGCTAAAACATTTTATTACAACTCCCCCAAGGGGGTATGAACATGTGGTAGATTAAAAAAAAACACTTCCCAGAAGCAAGTCTGAAGTTCTTCTGAAGTCCAAACAAATCATCTTTGTCTGGTTCACCAAGCTCACTTGATAACACCGACTAAGTATGACTTAGTAGGTAACAACAGCAAGTGCTACATAAAGAGGAATAAGTATGACCTTGGTAAGTTTGACTCTAGAACCGATGAAGGAATATTTTTAGGATATTCATCCACCAAGAAAGAGTATAGATGTTACAATAAAAGGCTACACAAAATAATAGAAAGAGCAGATGTAAGAGTAGATGACATGAAACCAAGAATATTAAGAACCCGAGATGATGATGAAAGAAAATATTATGAAGAAGAAAAGGAAGTCTCACAAAGGAATGAAAATGTTCATGATGATTATGAAGAGGAAGAGAAAAGAGAATAAAGTGAAGATGAGGACTCTCCAAGACCTGATACAAGAGATCCATCTAGAAGTATACAAAAGAATCATCCTAAAACACAAATCAGATGTGAAAAAGATGTTGGAGTCAGTACAAGAAGGAAACTAATGTTTAATGAACAAGCCTTACTATCAGTGGTGGAACCTAAGAACCTCATAGAAGCCAACAAAGATGATAATTGCATCAAGGCCATGAATGAAGAATTGGCTCAAATTGAGAAGAATCAAACTTGGGAACTTATCCCAAGACCTAAAGGAAAGAATGTTATTGGGACCAAATGGATCTTCAAGAACAAGTTAAATGAATATGGCGAAGTAATAAGAAACAAGGCCAAACTGGTATGCAAGGGATATGCTCAAGTGGAAGGTATTGACTTTGAAGAAACGTTTTCCCCTGTAGCAAGACTTGAAGCAATCAAGAAGTTCTTGGATTTTGCATGCTACAAAAACTTCAAAGTATATCAAAAGGATGTTAAATCTGCATTTTTGAATGGAAATATTGAAGTATAAGTCTATGTTGAACAACCTAAAGGATTTCTCCTAGCAAAAAATAGAGATTATGTTTGCAAACTGAAAAGAAGAAAAAAAAGAAAAAAAAAGGCACGATATGGCCTCAAACAAGCTCCAAGGGCATGGTTCTCACGACTTGACAACTACTTGAAGTAGCAAGGATATATAAGAGTGGCCACTAACAGTAATCTCTACCTCAAGTTTGAAAATAAGAATATGATCATTGTTGTTGTATTTGTAGATGACATCATATTTGGAAGTGATCTACAAATCATGACTGTAAAATTTGCCTCAGATATGAAGAAAGAATTTGAAATGTCTTTGTTGGGTGAATTAACATTCTTCTTGGGATTACAAGTTTCTTAATCAGACAAAGGGATCTTCATTTCTCAAACCAAGTACATTAAAGACATGCTTAATAAGTTTAGGATGGAATACTCCAAGCCTGTTAGTACTCCTATGGTCACTAGTTGTAAGTTAAGCAAGGACGATGAGTCTTTGGAAGTAAAGTATACCATGTATAGATCTATGATAGGAGGCCTGCTATATGTGACAACTACAAGACCGGATGTGATGCAACTTGTAGGATTGGTCTGCAAATTCCAATCAGCTCCCAAAGAAACACATGTGACAACAGTGAAAAATAATTCTCAGATATTTGAAAGGTAATATAGAGTATGGTTTACGGTACCCAAGAGGTCAATACTTCACTTTAAAAGAATTCATTGATGCAGATTGGGTAGGAAGTCTTGATGACGAAAAGAGTGCCAATGGAGCAGCATTCTACTTGGGAGACTGTTTGGTATCATGGCTAAGCAAGAAACAATCCTCCATTACACTATCTACAGCAGAAGATTATCACATTGTTGTTGCATCATGTTGCACTCAAGTCATTTGGATGAAACATACATTGGAAGACTACTTATAAACTAGGAGCATCAAATAGTGATAAATTGTGACAATACGACTACCATAAACATATCAAAAAACCTTGTTACCCACTCCAAGACAAAGAACATCCCTATAAAATATCACTTTTGAGGGATCAAGTATCACGGAAGGTGGTCAAACTAGAATATGTTGATACAAGGGAACAAATAGTTGATATCTTCACTAAGCCACTACCCAAAGAAGCATTTGAGCATCTTAGACAAAAGTTGGGAGTAATCTCCCTACAATAGATATAGAAAAAAAATGCATTGTGTCAAGGGGAGACATGTTGACAGGGGGGGATTTCAAAAGGAGACCTTTGTCATTAATGTCAAAGGGGGAGAAAATTGAAGAGTTGTTTCCATCAATGTCAAAGGGGGAGAATGTTGACTATGGTTTCCATTGATGTCAAAGGAGTTCATTAATGACAAAGGAAATGACATGACATGTATGATGATGTGACAAGTGTGATGAGGTTTCAAAGTCATATGATGATGTTATAGTGCTCTCATGGAGTCATTTTTACAATTTGACACCATTCTGTAAAAATATGGCAACTTGCTGAAACTCTGAAAATTGACTAAGTATAGAAAAATATAGTTCATTAATCACAAAGGAATAACAAACAAAGTGATGACATGGCATGTGGCATGTGTGATGAGGTTGTAAAGTCATATGATGGTGTTATAGTCCTCTCATGAAGTAATTGTTACAATTTGACACCATTCTGTAAAAGTATGGCAACTTGTTGAAACTATCAAAATTTGTATAAATTCTTCTTCATCTGCCTAAGGGGCCTCTATAAAATACACGTCATCTTCTGTATTTGATGATTTAAATGATTATGATGATATAGACATATATATTGTTGTCTTCTACATCTAACCATATGATTGGTTTGTCAAGACAGTCTCTGAAGGTGAAGTTATTAGTCTGCCAAAAGTGCCTTCTAGCATGATTTGCAATGTTTCAGTTCTTTTAAATCTGCTTAAGTAGCCTTAGTAAAATGCCCGCCATATTTTGTAGTATATTGATAAAAATTATATGAGACCATCACGTT
Source organism: Pseudotsuga menziesii (assembly GCA_001517045.1). Taxonomy (NCBI): domain Eukaryota; kingdom Viridiplantae; phylum Streptophyta; class Pinopsida; order Pinales; family Pinaceae; genus Pseudotsuga; species Pseudotsuga menziesii. The sequence continues at coordinate 271,880 of LPNX010306301.1, forward strand.
TTAACTTGTTGATGTGTGTATCTAACCATGGTGTTAGTTCCCCTAAAACGTGCTTGAAGAAAAAGTTACATGTCTTCGAAAATGAGGTTTAAGACTGTTTTGGGAAATTTGTTGAAACTTGACTATATTGAAAAATTGGTATAAGTTTCCCTAGTAAAATATCTGCCATATTTTGTAGGAAACTGATAAAAATAATCTGATACCATCAGGATGTAGCTTTTTTTTTGTGCATCTTACCATGGTCTTATTTCTCCTAAAAGGTGCTTAAAGACAAATTTATATGTATGCCAAAATAGGGTTTCATGTTGTTTTTCACAAGTTCATGAAAAAGCATGTTTCCATAATGAAGAGATTCATTGGTTAAAAGGATTTAATGAAGGGACAAAATGGTTCAAGACATGATGAAATAAGTATTTAAATAGAAGTTCGAAGTGTAAGAAATATGTCTCAGCAATCTAGATCAATGTAAGAGAAGACAAATACCAATGAAGTGAAGAATAATCAGTAACATAATTGAAGAAAAAGATCAAATTACAGAGGTAGGGTGGTCCTAGGGCAGGATGCAAGCCTGCATGGAGGTTTTAGCCTCCTTCCAATAGTGGCTGAAGTACAAGGGTGTTGTAGTATCCTTATCTGTTGGTGCAAGTAGAAAAATCTAGGGTGTTGGTGCAAGTAGAAAAATCTAGAGTGTTGGTGCATCCTTGTCTGTTGGAGTAGACAGAAAATAGGGTGTTGGTGCATCCGTTCTGTAGTAGTAGAAAAAACAATTTTGTAAAAATCATCTTATTAATGAGTTTGATTTTGTGGTTTTCTCTTTGAGGCTTCCACAATAAAATTTTGTGTCCTAACTTGTTTGATTCATTGTTTATCTTATACTAATTGTTTTAATAAAGTGAAAAGAAGGCAATATTGATTCCCCACCCCTCCCCCCTCAGAATTGTTGGATAAACCAACATCTCTAACATCCTCATCCATAATTTTTACCATTAAGAGGGATAGTTACAAATTTCATGTTTCTAAATTTCTCTCAATAGGTCATTATTCGAATTCATGACTTTGACATGCATTTGCAAATGCATGAATTTAAAACAAAGTGGAATAAAAATCTCTATCTACACACATCATGTATAAACAAGCATATTGATCATAATAAGTAAGTAAAACAATTTCACATACATTGATAAAGAGAATACTTATCTTTTAATAGATGAAGATCCAAGCAATTGGTTGTGTAAGAGTGATTTTCCACCTAACCATAGGTATTTATTGCAAATACCACCCCCAAGCCAAGATATGAGGTCACCAGGGTGAAGGAAACACCTATAAGCTTCTCTCTCTCAACCCAAAACACATTTTCTCTCATGCTTATCCAAATCTCTCACCACTGAGAAATTACAAGAACCTCACTTAGCCATCCCATACATGGCACTCTCTTATACTACCTCACACAACACAAGGAGGGAATTTCCCTTCAGTGCTCCACAGTTCCCTTAGAAAATCCATCCCTCTTGGACCATTTTATTATTTTTTGATATAATATTTACATAGATTTTTTAGTCATCGTGATAATCCAACCTCATGGTCCATATAGAAATATTTACATTATACATGCCTAGCCATTTACTAGTTGAGCCTCGAGCTTGAGTTCCACACTAGGAATCCATACTACCATATTTACGTCATTTACATGAATTGATTTAATACATTCAAAGGGTCAAAATTGGGGGTATTACATCATTCCTAGGTTGCGGCATTGTAATGCACAAGTGGGAGGTCGCGGGAGAAAACAGAGCCTTAGTACACTCACAGGAAGGTAAGGTAGGAATACGTTAGGGTTTGCAGCTAATGTAGAGATGGAAAATAGTAAAATAGAACACATAGGTAGTCGAAAAAACTAAGAATAGGACAAGATTCCAAGAATGCCAAGAAGGATAGAAGGAAATATGCTATGGCTAGGAGGATTAGAGTTATGACTAGTACCAAGGCTTGGATACCACTATTAGGCTTGGTAGAATAAAGCCAAGGATGGATTGTTTTGTGTTGAATGAGAAGGACTTATTTATGCAAGTGGAGTAGTGACCCTTGGTCTTTCACATACCAAAGGTATGTGACTCTTCATCTTATTTCTCCAATAGCTAAATTAATTTACAAGAAGAACTATAACCCCTACATATTAAGTTTCCAACATTCAATAACTTTCTTCCATGAACCTCTTCCCTTCAATAAATCAATCTACCAATGGTTCAAGCATTGCATTTTTAGTAGTGACATGGGTGCGTTCAAGGGCCCTAATAACACAAAGCCTAGTGATTATTTTGTACTTTATTGGATGGGGTGTACAACCACCTAAAACTAAAATCAAGAAATATTTCCTTTCAATATGAAGGAACTTATGATAGTTAGTAGGTGTATGATAGCAATGAACTATATTATATATTTCTATTATAAATCCTAATAATTTATAGCTTTTTTCTTCTTCTTTTTTCCCATAAAATTTCCCCATTTTAAGGCATAAATGTTCCTTTGACCATTAAATTATCAGTGTGTAAATATATTTATAAAAAAATGGGCCATGTATGCAACCTCCACTTGTAGTATCAAAATATAATAAAAACTAAAAAAATAGGTTGGTTTATGCTTTCTTCAAGCCAAACTCTAAAGGTGGATCACCATTATTGGGGTTCAACCCTAGTTGTGGCAGGTGGCTCATTCTCAACCCATCACTGGTTAGCTTCGAAGCCTTGATTAATTTAGAAATCACCAAGGAAAGCAATAGGAATTTTTTATTTTACACTAGTAGACGATTCATTGTGCTTTCATCCCTTCCTATCATCAACTTGGCAATATGCCTGTGGTGAGCCCTACCATCACCATATCATGAATGTAAAAACTACATTGATGAAACCCCTATGGCTCTCTGCTCATATTCTCCACCCTAACCCCCCAACTACAATTAATACCATAAATAATTAATTTTAATTTGCATCTAATACACTTATACTATAATATGCAAAGATAAGCACTATCGTACCATGTGAAAGAGTGAGGAGGTTCTTTCTTATTAAATATAACTTCATTACATTCTTCCATAAAAAGGGAACTTGAACATGATTGAGCATCCAAGCCTAAAACCAAAGAGGTGTTTCAAGGTTTTAACTCATCTATGTTGAGGATGCCATGTGTTATAGATTCCAAGAATGTGATTTTTTTGCTAATAAATAGACCCCTCATGATGATTAACCAAACAAATAAAGCTTTCTAGGTTTTATCATTGGATTCAACAATATTCTCAAGTGGAACACCATATCTTCAACTTGGATATCATCTGTCACCATTTTTTCTACTGCACATCTAGATCAAGCATGGTGCTAAGCCACTTGTAGTCATTGGTATGATTGCACTTGGAGAGGATTTTGGGTGACCCCATTTCTAGTCTCAACACCAAGTGTGGGGGATTGAAAACCAAACCTAAGAAAAATGGAATCTAGAATCAACCCCTAAACTTTGTCCAAGACAAACTTGTCATTGTTGGCTAGTCCAAAATTATGCTTGAGCTCTATCCAAAAAAATAATTCCATTTCCCTATTGTCAAACAAGTCAATGATCATGATGTTTGCTTTCCTAAAAAAATACATAACATAGGACTAATAATTTGTTTCCAACAACTTATCATCACACTCGAGGGGTAGATTCAACCATATACAATGATTATTAAAATATGTGCTAGTTCACCATGACAAATTTGTGTAGGAAACATAAGGATTTATGGCCTCTTAGTCCTTCTAGATACTTTTGACTACAAAGGTGCTTGTTATCTTAGCTATAGTAGGGGTAATGGATAGTGATTGGAGAGAGGGACATTGTGAGGATATATTTCCTAGTGATGAACCTTATTAATGGCGTGTTTGTTCAACACTTTCCAAGCTTCATTTCCATCCGTGACCTAGATCATTCATTTGGAACATAAGTCTTGGGATTACAATTGACCCTTGATGAAGCCTAGCATGCCTAAGTATTTTGGTGTACAACATAAATCTTAGTTGACTCTATGAAATATCCTAATGCTAGAGTCATTGTCTCGTGAGAAGTTCCCGATGGTTTTTCTAGTCTACAATAGGAAACCTTAGAAGACACCTAGCACAAAGAGTAATAAACATGAGAAAAAACATCACTTTGGTGCAAATTCGTAACTTAGAAATATTCTCCGAAGGGCCCCATAATTCATTTCAATCTTTTTCACAACTCCACAACCACCACCTCCCAAATTATGGAAGGGATTAAAAGAAAAAAGGATTCTGACATTTAAAAACCTATCCATTCTAAGTCATGACTAACCTTGATTCGCTAACTTATCAATAATTGGGCATTATATCCAACAATTTTATAGCTTTTTAATGCATTGAATACTAGATATTGATGTTATGTTCAAGGTATCCAAGAATTCCATTATATTATCCCATGAAATTTCCTCTTTCAAGATGGTCATGAAAGAATCATATGCAAAATGACAATTCATTAACTACTTGACACCAGGTTTTGGGAGGGTGATATAGATTTATATGATAACGAAATGAAAGAACATATATATAATCATAAACACAGACATATTCCAAGGAAAACGAAGATACAATAAACACATATTCTATTAAATGTCGGAAATAGAACAAACTGTAATTACAACAACTAGAATGGTGGTAGCTATCTCTGAGAAGAGATGTGGCTGCTACACTCATCCATGCCAAGATGAATACAAAATGAGGCCAAGGTGGCCTATATATAATACTAATGAGGGAGATAACCCTAAAGGTCCAAAACATAACCCTAGAATATGAACCATCGTAAAGTTTGTGGCCACAAGGTGGTTAGTTGAACAATCAACTTCCCAGGGTCATAACTTTTGCATACAATCTCCGATTTGAGCGCTCGATATCCCATTGGAAAGGTCTATCCTGTTAAGTTTTCTATGTTGTCATAGCTTAAGTCCTAACTCGATTAGAATTTAATAAATTTTCATAATAACAACATAAAGAGGATGACTGAAAGAAACACAATCACAAGATACACAACAATTTATCCCGGGAAAACCCTAAAGGGAAAAACCCAGCAAAACTTCCTCAATATAGATTACTAGTATACAATGATACTAAAAAAAGGTCTTATAGATAGAGAGACCAAATACCCAAGCATAATATCCAAAACACCAAAGACATTGGTCCTCGTCCTTCTCTACATGTCCTTCTTTGTCTCTCTTGCGCAATACAAGTGTGAGTGAGTGTGTGCAAATGAGGGAGGGAGTCTCCCTATTTATACTAAGCTTCCCAACTGAATTTTTCCCTAACTGGGTCGACCTACCTAGGTAAACTTCACAATAATAATTATATTCAACTTTTATGGGTGTTATTGACCAAACTTACAACTGAGGGTTTACCTCATGACCTTTTACATTAGTAACATCTCCAAAAGGAGGAATAATAATAATGAGAAGTACAAGTAGAATATTCTTCGAAGTTACATTATTTAAACACTCCCCCTTAACAAGAATGGTATTCTACTGACAACAAAAACAACTGGTGTGGCTCTGCACAACATCATAGGAAGGAGAGAGGAGGCATCATCAACATCATCTTTTGGAACATCATCGGATACATCTATAGATCATCGAAAGTTTTAAATAGCATCATCATCTTTAACATGGAGCTAGAGTGTCATCATCTTCAGTACAGAGCTGAAGTATCATCATCAACATATTCAGTACGGAGCTTAAGTATCATCATTTGCAACATGGAACTACGGCATCATCGTCTGCAATATGGAACTGGAACATCATCATCAGCATGGAGCTGGAGTATCATCATCTCCAGTATGGAACTGGAGCATCATCTACAGCATGGAGTTGGGGCATCATCATCATCTACTAGAACATCATCATCTACATAAAAATTGATACATTACTAGCATTGACAACACAAGGTTGGCTCATCAGCATAAAGTTGGAATAACAACAACAATGACAACATGAGGTTGGCTCATCAGCATAAAGATGGAATGACAACAACAATGACAACACGAGGTTGGATCATCAGCATAAATATAGAATAACAACAACGACGACAACACGAGGTTGTCTCGTCAGCATAAATTTGGAATAACAACAACAACATGTGACATCATCATTAACAACTCAAGACTAGAGTAACATCATCTATGGCAGGTATAACAACAACCAACATGATCCTTCCTTTCAGAATTACAGGATCATGGAAAACATATCTGTGGTACTCAGACAATCCTTCCTTTCATATTTACAAGATCAAGTCTTTGTAGAGATACCAATACTAATCATAGATAACACATACATACACAAGACGATCCTTCCTTTCGGAATTACAGAATCAAGTCCATCACTAGCATTCTAGACGATCCTTCCTTTCGGAATTAGGGGATCAAGTCCACTACTAACATTATAGACGATCCTTCCTTTCGGAATTATGGGATCAAGTCAACTACTAATATTCTGTACGATCCTTCCTTTCATAATTACGGGATCAAGTACACAACTAACATTCTAGATGATCCTTCCTTTTGAAATTACAAGATCAAGTCCACTACTAACTTCTAGGTGATCCTTCCTTTCAGAATTATGGGATCAAGTCCACTACTATCATTCTGGACGATCCTTCCTTTCGAAATTACGTGATCAAGCCCACTTACTAATATTCTGTACAATCCTTCCATTTGGAATTATGGGATCAATTCCACTACTAACAGTATGGACAATCCTTCCTTTCATAATTACGAGAAAAGTCCACTTACTAATATTCTAGACAATCCTTCCTTTCAGAATTACGGGATCAAGTCTACAACTAACATTCTGGACGATCCTTCCTTTCAGAATTACAGGATCAAGTCCACTACTATAATTATAGAAGATCCTTCCTTTTGGAATTATAGGATCAATTCCACTTACTAATATTCTGGACGATCCTTCCTTTCGAAATTACATGATCAATTCTAAGGATGATTAGTCCTTCCAAATCAACATTTAAGACGATCCTTCCTTTCAGAATTACGAGATCAAGTCTAAGGATGGTTAGTCCTTTCACATCAACATTTAAGATGATCCGTCCTTTCAAAATTATGGGATCAAGTCTAAGGATGGTTAGTCCTTCCACATCAACATTTAAGATGATCCTTCCTTTAAAAATTACGGGATCAAGTCTAAGGATGATTAGTCCCAACATCTACATCTTTGACGCTCCTTCCTTTCGAAATTACAAGATCAAATCCAACAAGATCAACATTTAAGATGGTCCTTCCTTTCAGAATTATGGGATCAAGTCCAATAAGATCAACATTTAAGACGATCCTTCCTTTCGGAATTACGGGATCAAGTCTAAGGATGATCAATCCGAATTAACCTACCTGTTGTGATCAAGATTCCATAGTATCAATACTACTCCCCCTTTCGAGGGAAGTCCTTATGGATAACACCAAGCTTGTCTCAGAAGTGTTCAAACTTCACACGAGATAGAGGATTAGTAAACACATATGTAACCTGCTCATCTATGCTCACAGATTGGAGCTTTATATCTCCCTTATGCACCATGTCATGAATGTAGAAGTACCGTATTTCTATGTGCTTCGTCTTATCATGGAACACGGGGTTCCCTGTCATCTTCCTGCAGCTTTGGTTATCACAAAGAATCACGGTAGCATCCATATCTAGATCGAATAGATCCGATAACAACTTCTGAAGCCATATGGCTTCACAACTAGTAGAACAAGCAAAAATATATTCCACTTACGTAGTGTTGAGATCAACACTAGACTACTTCCTGCATAGCCATGAGATCATGGATGACCCCAGATTGAAACATCCTCCTGAAGTGCTCTTTCTATCTAAAACAATTCTTGCCCAATCTAAATCTATATAACCATGCAGTTCGAAGTCATGATCTCTAGTATAATTGAGACCATAGTCTATCGTACCTTTTAGGTACCTCATCACATGCATTTCAGCTATCGAGTGAACATGTCTGGGTTCAACTAGATACTGACTTGAAGTGTTCACAACAAAGCATATATATGGTCAGGTATTCGTTAGATACATCAATGAACCAATGATCTATCTGTATAGTGTCACATCCACTAATTCTGACAAAGCATCAGGCAACAACTTCCAACATCTCAAACCTTTTCAATATTTCCAATGCATACTTCCCTTGGTTAAGGAAGATTCTTTTTGAGCTCTTCCGTACATCAAGACCTGGAAAATAATGCATCAAGTCAAGGTCTTTCATCTCGAATTCTGCGGCAAGCTTTTTCTTACACTATGAGATTTCCTTCTTGTTACCTTTTAGAAATAAGTTGTCCACATATAACAATAATATGAAAAGGTTCATAATCCATAACCTTGAAGCAAATTTTAGGAGGAGCCTTACTTTTGGTAAAGCCCAAGCTTGTCAAAAAAATATTGATTCTTACATATCAAGCTCTTTAAGCTTGTTTCAGTCCATATAAAGCCTTCTTCAATTTATAGACATGTGTCCTTTTGTCTTTGACTTCAAAACCTTGTGGGCGTTCTATGTACACTTCTTCTTCAATAAAACCATTTAGGAAGGTTGTTTTGACATCCATCTAATGTAACTTCCATTCTATCTTGGCTGCTAGTGCCATGATGGTTCCGATAGAAGTGTACCTTGTTACAGGAGCATATATCTTCATAATCGATTCCTTCCTTTTGAGAGAATCCACGAGCCACAAATTTGGATCTGTACTTCTCAATACTTTCATCAGCTTAATGTTTTATCTTGTAGATCCATTTGCAAGATACAACACTTTTGCCTTCTGGCTTGGGAACTATTTCCCATACATCATTCTCCATTATGGATTGGTGTTCTTCTGTCATATCTTCTACCCAATCTTTATTTTTAACAATTTCTTCCAAACAAGTAGGTTCTTTGTCTACAAGACCTCGTATCAAAGCCACATAACTAAGGAATAGCTTTGGATTCTTGCTCTACCTTCTGGAGCCTTCTGGAGAACCATACCTTTCTGCTTCTTGAATTAACCTCATGGGACCAAGCTGGATTTCTTTTGTGGGAGATATTCATGTGGGAAGGTTATTGGGGTTCCAACATATCATGCTCTTCTAGAATCTCATCATCATGAGAAGGTGCAACTTCGTTCATTGGTTCTGCAGCTCTGGGGGCTACAACTTCTTCATATGTTTCTTCAATTTGACACTTTCTCAATTTCTTTAGAGTTGCATATTCATAAAAGGTTACATCCCTGCTAATTTCCATATGATGGTAACATGGTATATAGATTATGAAAGTCTTGGAGACCTCATAGTACCCAACAAATATTTCTTTCTTTCCAGAAGGATCCAACTTGGTTGTTTTCTCTTTTGGTATATGAGAAAACACTAGACAATGAAATATCTTGAGGTGACTTACCTCTAGTTTCTTACATGTGAACATTTCTTCAGGGGTTTTGAATCCAAGTGTGCTATGGAGTATTTTATTCTGGACATATATTGTTGTCCTTGTTGCTTTAGCCCATAAGTACATAGGAAATATTGATCATGGATCAAGGTTTCTTTGAATGACCTCTCAGTTCATATAGAGCACCTTCTTTTGTCCCAATGACAGACACGTCTTCTATAGATTTACCTCTATGCCACATAAGAACTTCACCATCTATAGAGGAAACCCATAATCCTTTCTTATCTAGGGTTGAAATAGAAAGCAATTTATTCTTCAATCTAGGCACATTTAATACATCCTTCATATGCATTGGGGTTCCTGAATCAATATTATATGTGGCTTCTACTATTCCCTTGATGGGATATTGATAGCCATCTCCTAGTGAAAATTAATGAGGAGAGTCCCTTTCTTCAAAACTGGAGAGAGTATTCTTCTAACCTGTCATGTGCTTTAAAGCACCACTATCAATCAACCATGTATCACTTCCAGGTGTCAAAGACCCAGAGAGAGCAGAGAATAGAATACATTCTTCAACTTCTTCCTTTGCTGGCTTCTTAGGAGGTTCTTCTTCATACATTATGGATAGGGCATTAAACATATCCTTAGGTGTATCCTTAGAGGATACTTGAGGAATCAAGTGATCCTTGATTGAATCAACTATGATCCTCTTAGTTCTAATCATGTATTTCTTGTACTTTTTTTATTCATCTTCTTTGGGGTCCGACACAACTCCCCTGATATACTTTTAAAGATCATTCTCTTCTAGAATGTGTCATATTTTGTATTTCCAAGCACGAAATTTGTATATACCTTCCAACTTGTCATCAAGCTTAGTGCTTGGAGACATCTTGTCTTGGAGACCAAAAAATGAAAATCTCTCAGAAATGAAAACTGCACTCACAAAAAGATGTGCTTGACTGAGGTGAGTATGATGGTACAGTCTGTTTCTAAAGAATCCAAATTCTAACCCTTGAAACTGGTCTTGCAAGATCTTGGATTGTAGTTTCTAGTTCTGTTTCTGGTTTTCTAGTTTCAAGCTGAACTAAGGCTTGAATTTTTGGAGGATATCCCCACTGTAAAACTTTGATATTGGTGCCAAAATATGCTCCTAGGAGGGGCGCACTTCCCTATGTCACTTGCACTAAAAAATTCCACTTTATTAGAAAACTCAAATTTCCTTGTATGGAGAAGGAGAGAGAGATTTACCTCATGAAATATGCTCTTTTCAGGCTAGCTTTGATACCATGTTAATTTTTCTATGCTGGCATAGCTTAAGTCCTAACTTGATTAGCATTTAATACATTTTCATAATAACAACATAAAGAGGATCATTGAAAGAAACACAATCACAAGGCACACAACAATTTATCTTGGGAAAACCCTAAAGGGAAAAACTCAACAAAACTTCCTCAATATATATTACTAGTATGCAATGACCAAAGAACAAGGTATCATGGATAGAGAGACCAAATCCCAAGCATAAGAGCCAAAAAACTAAAGACATTGGTCATCCTCCTTCTTTCTCTCTCTTGCGCAATACAAGTGTGAGTGAGTGTGTACAAATGAGGGAGGGTGCCTCCCTATTTATACTGAACTTCCCAACTTGATTACCCTAACTAGGCCAACCTACCTAGGTAAACTTCACAATAATAATTATATTCATATTTTATGGGTGCTATTGACCCGACTTACAACTGAGGCTTTACCTCATGACATTTACATGACCTTTTACATCAATAACATCTCCAAAAGGAGGAATAATAATAATGTGAAGTACAAGTAGAATATTCTTTGAATTTACATTATTTCAATGTATCCGAGCTTTACATCTTTAGACTCTGGCCAAATGCAAGCCATTGGCAACAATTTGGCCTACCAGATTGCCAAAAAACGTCGTTTAGGGCCTCAAAAGTTTAGGACCCGAAAATCCACATAAAAATTACTAGGAAACTGCCACAATGGACAATTGTTTTGAGCCAGTGGAATAGGTGGGTAGCCACCAATCTCCATTTGGATCAGAGAGGAATGTTATTGATGAGGCTAGATTCCACTTTGTTGTTAAGCGTTTCTGCCCCATTTTGTAGTCTTGGTTATGCATGCTCAATTAGGCTTGTGATAATTGCACACATGTTGATGTATATTTGAACATAAATATACCAATCTATATGAATGCGCCATCATCTGGACTTGTGTTTGAGAATACATGATTATAACTACTGTGGTAACTTAATGACGTAATTCTAAAGAAACTTGTAAAATCGATGCATTGGGATTATAGACTCAAAGAGGCATTCCAAAATGTAATATTTTAGCTTTGTTGATGAGAGTTGGTTAGGAATTTATTGTCTACTTAAGATTGGTAGGTGATTATGGGAGACTTGAATCTATGATGGAGGATTGTAATGGATATTGTGCAACATGATGACTCTTTGGCATGTTCACGAAAACAGAGTTTTTCGTGGTTCCTTTCCAAAACTTTATTGCTGTTGTGGTCAAATGGTTTGATGCTTTATGAAAATTGCATACATTTCCTTTGTTTCTCAAATCTATTTTTGTGCCATGTGAGACCTTACCCTTCAAGTTATTGAAAATATTGATATCCTAATCAGGGTTAGAAAATACTATAGTCTTGTTGGCATGTACTTTAGTGCCAACATTTTTTATCTATTTTGGTCGAAACTAAACAATTTTTGTATAGAGGAAGAAATATGTCATGGATACATTTGAGAGAAGAGATACATGATTGGGTTGAAGAAAAAGATATTTAATTAATGCAAAAGGAAATGAGAATATTGAACACAAACCATGGATTATGGAGAGACAAGTATGTGTCTTTAGACAAACATTATATTTTCTTTCTAGAATTTCCCAATCTATTACAAGAATACTTGTTAAGAAAATAAAATATCAATGCAGAAAAATAAACAATGGTACCACATGAAGTCTTACATGAGAAGAAGATTGAGAAATAGTTAGATATATATATGAAAAGTAGGTGTTCACTATGTATTTCTAGTATGCACACATTTTGGAATAATATATACTAGAATTTGCAATTCAATGTATTTCCTCTTAGTAAAGTAGGATAAGAATTTTTACAAAGACCCAATAGTCAAATGATAAGACAAAATAACATTGTGGATCAAAATGTTGATGATAGAAAAGGGTATGATGATAGTCACACTTAATAATATGAGAGGAAAGGCTTATGCAATGGGTGGAGGATGGAATTTGTAGGTGGAGGGTGAGGATAAGTTAAATACTTGATAGTCAAATTTAGAGTTAGTAAAGCATAAGACACAAAAGAACCTAGAGGAACACAACAACCAAAAAAACATTATGGAGAGTGTAGTTAGAGAAATTCAACAATAATAAGAGAAACAACATTAACAATAGTATGAGAAGTGCCCAAAGTGTTTGGCTTTGAGAGGCATGGAATGAAAGTAAACTAGAAAGTGTGTTTGGAACACACACAAGATGTGCACTTAAGGATCCATGCAAGGAATGTATTTGCAAAATTGTAGTAGGATGTTGGTCCTAAGAAAGTTGTTGGAAAGACAAATGTAATAGAAGTTATGGCATATGAAGGGCATATTTATAGAGAATAAATAAGAGATGTTGATGTGGCAAAAGACCATGTAGAAACAATCAATACTCAAAGTAACAATGATGGTGAACGCGAAGATTATCATCTCAAGACGGAGGAGATGGATGAATTAGACAATGAGGATATGTTGTTAGCTACAAATTCATTGTTATAAATGATTTAGAGAGATGAAATTGAACCTAAAAAGTCGAATAATGAATGATTGAGAGAGAGAGAGAGAGAGAGTAAATATTGAACATTGAAGAAGATAACAATTCATAAATAACTATTTATAGGTTTCTGTAATTACAATCATGTAGACAAGAATCTACCTAAGATCACATGGATTCACTTTTGTCTAGGAACATGCCGTAAGAGAATTGTTTGAGAAGTTTTTTTTCCAAAGTTAATTGCTAACCATGTAGATGAGATGAATTTACTATATTGGGATGGTATGTGTGTATGTGTGTGTTGGAATGTGCTTTATATTTAGTGAGATGGGTTGGTCACATTTTGTAAGTAGGTTTACACGTCACTAGTGTGAGTTAGTACTACATAAGATGCTCCATCTCAATGGTTAGCCTTGCCTCAATTGCATATAAATATTTTTTGTTATCGAAAAGGATGTCATGACATAGTTGTAATTTTTGGTGTTGGTCATTAAAACATACAAACTTTAGAATCTTTTAAACTTGTGTTGCTCAAGTTCGTACTTACTTGAACACTCATATCATTGCTCCCTTCTATCATCGGGCCCTCACATATTTAATTTGTAGCATTTCCTATTGTAGATGTCCTTTTGGCTTAGGTGGCTTGCTTATGTTTACAATAAAGTTTCAAGATCCATATCCCCCATCCTTATATACACCATTGATACTAAGAGAAAGAAAATAAACATTTACTTTCTTTTCTTTTTCTTGGTTGCATAATCTCTAATATACCATTTTTACAAATTCATAATTTATAAATAAAAGAAAGTTATGTAATGAACAACTTATATAAATACTTAAAAGGCATTGCATACTATATAGTTTTTTTTGTAAGGCTACAAATTCTATTAAACTAAGGAGTAAAAAAATACATCATATAGAGGCATTTGGGTTGGTCTGAGATGGTGGAACCACCATCCCAACCAGTCAAAACTGCACACCAATCTAAGATTTACATCACAAAAAAATCCATCTACGGATGGAGACCAAGTCGTAGGCATATAGTCAACAATTTTACTATTCATGGAGACTTTAAGCAAAAGACCAGTAAACAAACTAAGACAAAAATCTGGAAATAACAAGAAAAACCAGTAGGTGGTAGAGCCATATTCGAGGCCTTCGTCTACATCTTACTGAGGGGGTACCTCCTCCAGGATGGGAAACCCACCATGGAAATTGGCGTTAGAGGTCGAAACATGCAATTTTACTGGAAGGGGTGAAGACTTATCGAAGAGCTCCTCACTGTCGCGAACCCATTTGTTGAGTAGATGTGCAATGGTAGAAGGTATTGGATATAGAGCACTCATCGTCGTTGTCTGAGCCGAAGTAGAACTCCTATCCTTCGACACACCTCTCGTAGCGCTACCAGTCCCGACTTCCATATTGCTAACTTTGCATTGTCCGCTAGCAAGGCGCTTCTAGGAAAAAGTGGCGTCCATCCCATTGAGTTGGTCATCCAACTCCGTCAAATTCGCTTTGGTCAAGAGCACAACATTGCGGGAAGAGCTCCAATTTCCCAGCATATATTCCATGAGAGTTCTCATCGTATTTTTTATGAGCCAATAATTGTTAATTTTGTCGCCACCTCTGCCCATGGCCAGATGCTTTGTGATAAGGCACGACTCCCATTCATCAATCAAAACATGAACCAACATGGACACACCAGATTCATAACCCTCTTCTATCATCAGACCCATACCACGCTGGGACCTACCGCGTCCTTTGCTGCCTCTGCATGGGTGCCCCTCTTCCTAGACATGGTTGTGATCAAAGAGGTCTATAGTCTAGGAAAGGGGTGGTGTTGCTGCAAGGGTGAGCATAGAACAAAAATGCTCGGCCACGAAGAGTTGTGGATGGACGTAGTAGAGGGGGAGAACTTATGATCGACACTGCAAACCAAAACTAAGAGCCAGAGATTGAGGCAACATGTATCCACATCCCACTTCCTTAACCAGACCTGGTGTAGAAACCCGATGACCGCACACTCCAAATCTAAATCCATGAGGTAATAGTTAATGGAGTTGGTACTGCAAAGATGATTATCCATTGCCAGAAGGGATGCCCTCCTCCTCATTATAGACGCTAATAACTATTGGGGGGCTAGTTTAATACCGTGACATGCGAGGTGCCACACTATCGGCTCTTGAATCGAGGCGCTTTGCACTGTCGATGTGGCATGTGGGCACCCACATCTGGGTGAGAGAGATCATGACAAGTGATATTTCTACACTTATGGGAAAGTTCGACAGTAACAATGTCATACAACTATCCTTCCAGGAGAGGTTGGTGACTAATTATGATCCCTTCATTAGCTAAGCAGTTTACAAGAGAGTTAGCCATCCGTCTCACATGGTGAAAAGTGATAGCCTTAGTTTGGTTTAGGCAAATTGCAAAGCAGAAAAGGCGATGTTCTAGTCTCTAGCTTCAGATCTTGGAAATATGAGAGCAATGAAGGATTTTGGTTGCTAGGGAGAGGATGACTTGAGAGTCCCCTTTTGTTATCAACGAAAGAATCTCTTTTCGTCGATTAATTGCAATCCCTTCCACCAGTCCTTCAAGTTCAACCACGTGATCACTATCATGACCTATGTTCCCAAAGAAGACCTAGAGGATGTCTCCAGCATGGTTCCTCGTGGCTCTACCAAACCCAACGTTGCCAAGATTTCCTTTAGAAGCACCATCGAAGTTGAGTTTGAAAACTCCTTCTAGAGGGGGGGTCCCATTTAACGGGAATATAAATAGTCATGCGAGAGCCCTTGGGGACAAGAGGGGGAGGGGTTAGGTTGAAATTCTAGTTGGCTAAGATGAGTTGTTCAGTGGGAGAGGTAGTATAGTCAGCACAACTCCAGTATCTAGATAGTAGAGTTTCCTGTAGGTTGTTGATGATGACTTGCCAAATATCCTCAGTAGATTTCCACTTACCTTCAAAGGTGCTCAAATTTATTTCCTTTCAAATGTTCCATACTATAAAACCAGGACTGAGATCCCATAAATGATTGAGGAGCTTGCTTTGGAAATGATTCTCATCCCATTGTTGTATGGTATCGATGATGTTTCCTCTGACTCTCTTACTCCTTTTATATTTGTCTTCTACAAGATCCCAAAGTGTGCTTGCTATCCTGCACAAGTCAAGGAGGTGATCTATAGTTTCTGAGTAATTATTACATAACACACATAGGGAAGGTCCCTGGAATCCACGTTTCAAAAGATTATCCTAAGTAAGGATACGTCGATGGGAGAGAAACCAAAGAAAAGAAGAAACCTTAGGCCACAGGTTAGGATTCCAAATTTTCTTCTAGAGTGGAGGGGATGTTGCCTCATTCTTGACAAATAATAGAGAGTAGGCTTCCTTGACTGTGAAAGTGCCATTCGGTCAATGTCCCCATCTAATGATGTTAGGCCCATGCTTGACTCTGATATTTCTATTCTGAATATACTGCCAAATGGTATCCAAATGCTATGATTCCAAAGTGTGTTGCCAACTAATGGGCTCCTTCCATGGGTGAAAATTAGAGGTCCTATCACTATCCGAGTGATCCTTCACAATAATATTCTCATTTAATTGTATAAAATCCTGGACCTTTAGTTAGGTAAAGAGACTTTTGAAGCTTGGCAATTGCTACTAGGAGTCCTGTCAGAAGAGTGCACTGCTCCCTTCTTTGATCTCCCAGAAGATGTGATGATGGATGAGGGCCCTTTAACCATTAGTTGCTTTCCAGATTGACAAAACTGGAAGGTCCCGATCGAACCTGATTAAGTTGGAAGGTGCCCAATCTAGACCATATTTACTATTCCATAGCTGTGCCCAAGGAGTTTCATTATAAGAGGCCCATTTCCACCAGATTTTGGATGAGAAAGCTTGGTTGTTGATCTCTAGGTCCTAGATTCCCAAGCCACCTTCCCGCTTCAGGAGGCATACATGCTTTCAGTTGACTAATGCCCACATGTTTCTATTTTGGTCGCATTCCCATAGGAATGCCCTTTAAAGGTTTCTAATAGCTTTTAGGACCGATTTAGGAGCAACTAGTACTGAAAAAGATAAATAGGCATAGACTAGAGGGCCTCCTTCAAAAGAGTCAACCTGCTGGCCAAGTTGAGAGAGCGGAACATCCGGGATGAGATATGGCTTTCCAACTTGTCCAACAGTTCTATCGAAGAGGAGTGTTCGACCGCTCAGTCAAATAAAGGGGCTCCTAAGTACTTAGAGGGAAGAGAGGTGACATAGAGCCTCAGAATTCCTATAATATTGCATTGGGTGGAGACATTCATGTTGAAGAAAAAGATTTGGTATTTCTCCATGTTAATGGTAGTTCTGGAAGCCTCGGAGAAGGTATCAAGGATGGACTTGACAGAGTGGGCTTCTTGAACCGAAGGGTGCCCAAAGAGAAGGTTTTCATCTACGAACTGTTGATAGATTAAGGGGGGCATGGAGGGAGAGTCCATGAAAAGAACTATTAGAGACAACCGCTTGGAGCATTTGACCGAGGCCTTCAACATTAGGATGAAGAGAAATAGAGAGAGAGAGAGAGAGTCACCTTGAAGAATCTCACAGGAGGGAGAGAAGGTTGAGGAGGGCGAGCCATTGACAATAATGGAGAAGAAAGCAAAGGATATGAGGGAAAGGATCTAGTTGGTCCAATTTTGACAGAACCCAAAATTAAGGAGTTTTCTTGATAAATTCCCAACTCATCTTATCAAAGTATTTATAGAGATCAAGTTTCAAGAGCATGCCAATAGATCTAGTGAGCTTTAGGGAGTGAGTGATTTCATGGGCTAAGACAATGCCATCCAGGATTTGTCTACCCTCCACATATCTCAATTGTTCAGGGGAGATAAGCAAAGGGAGAAATGGTTTTAGGCGATTGGCGACAATTTTAGATATGATCTTGTAAGTAACATTGTAGAGGGAGATGGGTCAGAACTTACTAGGGTGAGAGGATTTGGTTTCCTTCCGAACCAAAGTGAGATGGGTCACATTGAGAGCAGGTAGGACACATTGTTTTTGTCAAGATTTCTCCACTAGTTCAAGCACTTCAGTTTTTAGCAGATCCCAACAGTGATGAAAGAAGTTGATGGTGAAACTGCCAGGCCCAGGTGCCTTGCCCTCCGCCATTTGGTTCGCCGCGGCCTCAACTTCCTGCATAGTGATGGGCTGCATTAGGGAGGAATTACACTCATCTGTTAGTAAGGAGGGGATGTGCTAGGTGACTTGAGCAATTGCATCTGCGCATGAAGGCATAGGTTTAGTGAGCGATGTTTTGAAGAAGTGAAAAATCTCCTCTTCCATATCCGCGGGATCCTTCAGAACAATGTCGTCTTCAGTTTTGAGTTTAGCAATTATGCTTCTCATGCTATGCTGGACCGTAGATCGGTGAAAGAAGGTCGTGTTTCTTTCTCTTTCTTTTATCCAGACCACTCTAGATTTTTTCCTCCAAAGGGTTTCTTATTGCTTGCATCACTTATCAACATGAGCCAGGAGTTCTTTTTCTCTGATTTTTATGTTATCCATGTATCCCTGGTTCATGATTAAATGCTGCATTTTTTCAAAATTTTCATGTATCGCCTCCTTATCCTTAAAGATATTGCCAAAGGTGGTGTGAATCCAGTAGCGAAGGTTGGAACAGATGAGTCGTAATTTATGGTGCATGTTGGCCATTTTTGACCTGCCTATGACTTGCATGTCAGCCCACCACCCTCCAACTGTTTCACTGAAGGAGGGGTGAGAGAGCTAGAACTTTTCAAATCTGAAAGGTCTATGAAGGGGAGTGCCTATATTGTGCCAAGAGAGAGAGATAGGCCAGTGGTCTGATCTAGTGGTGGGGAGTACCAAAGCTTAGAGTATACCTCCAGACCCAAGAATGCTTTCTGTGGCGAGGAACCGATCAAGAAGTTTGCAAATCTGGTGAGATCGCCCTCTCTTGTCATTCCAGGTAAAGAACCTTGAGGATGGAAAAAGGTCAACAAGAGCACAGTTGGCTAAGGTGGATTTGAAGGCCCGATCCTCATTAGAGAAATTTCTTAAGTCTCCTTTCTTTTCCTCGAGGTTAGTGATCATGTTGAAGTCACCGCCAATGGGGATGGGGGAGTTAGGGTGCTCCTGAGTAAGCCATTCAAGGAAGTGGAGGAGCTGAAACTTAAGACTTGAAGATTGGGGCCCATAAACATCCAAAAGATGGCCATGGATGTTGGTTCCAATAAGGTGAAACAAGGCAATGATGGAATGAACAATGGAGGCTAGGTTACTAAGAGAAACAAGAAGGGGATTCCAAATGATTGTGATACCTCCTAAAGCACCATTAGTGTCAATGACAGTACTTTGGCTTCCTTTCCATAATCTAGACATAAGCAAAAGAGAGGGTTTCGTTGGAGCACTTGTTTCTTGGAGAAAGATAATATCCAAATTTTCTTGAAGAATTTTTCTTTTTAGCATCCTGTGTTTTGAAGGTCCATTGAGAGCTCTTACATTCCACGAGATGATCTTCATTGATGAACTGGAGCAGAGGTGGAGAAGAACTCCATGAGATGGGCATATTGCCTGGATTCCACTGGTGTAGATCCCAGTCGATTTAGTCGTTGCATATCTGATTTGTGCCCTCTCTTTTTGTTATTCCGTTGGAGTTTTGGTTTGTCCTTCTGAGGAGGGTTGTAGACTCCGAGCTTGTTTCGGGATTTTGCTTTAGCTAAAGCTTCCTGTAAAAGGTGGATTTTCCGAGCTGGAATTGAGTCACAAGCTTTCTTAGTGCATGCGTCCTCCATTCCTTGCAAGTCTAGCTCTTTGAGATCAGATTCTCTCATTTGTTCATTTATGGGTGGATCTGGGTCGTAGTTTGTTTGCTTCTCCAAAGGATCTGATCCCTCGATGGTTATATTTGCCTGTGTTTTAGTTATGCTTTTGATAGGATTCAAGGGAGAAGGTGTTTTCTCTAGTCCGTCAATTTCCTGCATGTGCACCTGCTGCTTTTGAGGGTCTAGAGGCATGGATTTTTGGACATGATCTTCCAAGTCTAGATCTATTGTTGGATTTTTTGGTTGGCCCTTTAGAATGGTGAAACTATTGCGGGTGGTAGGAGAATCCTCTTTGGTTCTCTCTGTAGCAGGTTTGTGATTGTTGTGTCTTTTTTCCCCATTTTCTGGAAGCCTTCTACATCTTTTCCTTCCTCTTTCAGGTTTTCCAAGCATACTTTGTTTAGTGGGCACTCCCTGTATAGATGGTCGTGTTCATGACACTTACAACATCTAAAAGGTATATGTTCAAAGTTGAGAGGTGAATACAGTCAGAGTCTTCATGAGCTAGGCATATTGCATTTGGAAGGGCCTTCGCAATGTGCATGTAAACATAGATCCTAGCATAGGAAGTATATTTGTTTACCTTTGTTTGGTATGCAGAGTGGACATAGCTTGCTAGGTGTTGTCGATCTCTTTGAAGGTTTCCTCATCCCAATATTCTGTGGAAGTGAATACATTCGAATCCAGACAGGGGCCCATGAGAAGTCTTCTTTCTCCGGGCTGAATTGTTCAACCCAGTTTCTCAGATATAAAATAGCAGCATTGAAGAAATAAGGGCCTCCCTTCTCTACCTTGGACTTGTCATCTAGATGGTGGAAGATGATTGTGAAAAATCCTTTTGAGCCTAATTGGAGATCAAACTGAGTTTTGGGTTTCCATTTCACATCTATCCACCCTCGGAAGGCTTGTTCAGTGGGCCAAAAGCCAATGAATTTGCCTATGAGAGCATGGTCCTTCATTTTTTTGAACCCTAGCATTTATCCTTTCAGCAGAGAGATTGAGGCATGGTCGATTTTCCGTACGGGTGACGCATGTGTGAGTTCTAGGGTTGCCATTGTCAGACTATGGCCTACCGTGATTTTTCTGGGCCATCTTCGTTGAGTCACCCTCATAGATGGATATTTCTTCTGATCTAATTTGCAGAGAGGCAACAGCCGTTGAACCAAGTTAGCAGTCTGCGTTCAAATCTTGCGCGTCAGGGCGAGGCTAGGAGGGGCTTGCAGGCCCCCCCCCTCCCGATCAGATGCCATGGGGCGGATCAGAGTCTACAGGTAGCAGGGGAGCAACCATGATGAGAAGTAAAGACAGATCAAAACCTGCGAATCGAGCCAGAGAAAACCTTAGCAAGCAATCCTTCGTAAAAACCCTAGCAAGTTGATCATACCATAATCTACTTCACCACTAGAATCTAATATTGAATATTAGTTTGAGAAACCTAATACATACGAGATAATTGAAATGATGTTGGAGAATGACTTTAAATTGCCATATCTTCCATTTAATAGCTCAAGTTTGTATGGTTGGTTATCTCCTTTAATAGGTGAAAAAATGTTTTAATTTTTTAAAGATAATTTATGCCAAACTAACGCAAACTATACATGCACAACTTAAACATTCTAAGTGTTAATTTTGCTATTAATCGCTTTAAGTCTCTTAAGGAAAAAAAGCTTTCGAATGTTGACTTTGAATTTTCCTAGGTAAGTTCTCTTGTTTTTAAGAGAGCCTTGGTAAATGCATAGCATGTCCTGTTTGAAGGATTATTTACTTTATTTTTAAAGACGGATGAAGATATGATTTTGTTAAAATAATTATATAAATTATTGCGATTATATATATATTTTTTAAATTTTATTTAAAATATATTTCATAATATTTTATAAAAATAATAAATAAATAAAATATTATTTAAATATTTTTTTACTACAAGATGTATCACTCAATTGAAATAACTTTATTGTATTTAGAGATGAAAAGAGTTATAAAGAAAAAGGAAAAAATATAAATATTATTGAAATATTTTTTCAATAAAGAGATATGTTGCTTAACTAAAATAACATTGTTTAGAGACTTATTCTAGTTGGGGGTGATTGTAATTTTTATTTTTTTATAATTTTTATGTACATAAAAAATAGAAAACAAAAAAAAATCACATTCATTTAATTGCATCAAGAAGAGTCAGGTGTTTTATAGCTAAGTATAGGGGAGATGTTGTAACATAACGTAACGTTATAAAAAAATTTTATAAAAATATATGTCGGCTCATATAATAATAAAAAATACATGTAGACTTATAAAATAAAAAATTATGAAAAGTAATGCCTAAAACTGAAAAATTAAAACTTGAGCCAAAATCTATCAAGCAAGAGAGGGATCCAATTTCATGAGTTTAAGTTTAAAAAAAAATCAAAAACTCAAGAAATTGGATCCCTCTCGGTGTTTGATAGATCCGAATTTAAAATGGATCTATGTTGGTAGATAAAACAAGTGTAGATTCATATGAAAAACCAATATATTAAGAGTAGAAAAGAGAATGAATTCAAGAGGAAATGAATAACTTAAATACACTTGGGGGCTTGTAGTGCCACAAATAATGAGGTAAAGGTGTTGGCAATTTATTAAGGATTAGAGTTGCTCAAGGCCCAATGAATAAAACATGCCATGGTGTTTGGGGATTCTACTATTAGTATTCAACATTTGTGTTAACATTCGATAAAATAAGACATTGATCTAGTTTCTCAGAGCTTAAGCTTTGGTGGAAATTTTTGAAAAAATATAATTCTTCTAAGATCCTTCTAATTCATAATTCATTAGTTGATGCAAAAGCTAATATAGGGGTGAACTTAGGCGAAGGAAATTTGATTATAAATGAAGGGGGAATGCTTGTGACCCCTCTCCCATGATATACCCCTCATACCTCGTCATTCACGTTTTCTCTTTGTGCTAGATCTCTATTCAGTGACGAAGTCCATTTTTTTGTAACAATAACGGTTCAGCAGCTTTGTATAATAAAAAGGAAAATCAATAATTACAACAATTTGGAAACCGTCTTCTCCCAAAGGAGGAACATATCCACTTCACCTTGTGCTTCTTTTTCCAATCTCTCTTTATCATCTCCAATTCCTATTCTATGAGAGTTGAAACTCCTAATACACTGCCCAAGCAATAGGATATAAAAACAGAGCATACAAATGAGAAGGTTCGCTATAAAGGAATCCAATTTCTTTCCTGATCCTGCTGATCACATAACATGCTTCCGCGCTCTAGATCCATTCCCTGATTGGCCAACCTATCAGCATGTGAGTTATTTTCTCTCAAAATATGAAGGAAATTAATGGCTTTAAATTCACTTGCCACGCATTTTAAAAGTTGACGTGTTTTGGTTATTGGACTCTTTCTATTCCTTCCTAGATTCCTTGCCTCTCCGATAACCATACACGAATCTCCAAAGACTGCCAATTCCTCTATGCCTTCTTTCCTTGCCAACTCCAATCCTTTTATTAAAGCTAACCATTCAGCCTCATTATTAGTCTTTTTGCCGATTCCCCAAGCATACTCTTTCAACTTAATGCCTTCCAAGTTGAAGTATACTCCAGTCTCTTTCTTCAACTGTTAATGCTTCCTTCCCGATGTTGCTCATTCCCTTCGTGCGTAAAGCTTCCACCCAAAGTGCTTTGGCAGCTGCCGCAACTTTGCCCGGATTGCTCTTTTCCCCCTCAAATATTTCCTTGTTTCTTGTTGTCCAGATCTTCCAGCATATCTATCTAGGAAGGGATGCCCAGGCTCTTGTGAAATCTGGCTTGTTGAGGAGTGAACCAAAATAGTAATTCTTCCATCTTGTAAAGAGGTCATCCCAGTTCATTGGCAAAGTCAAATCAAAGTTCAACTCTTTGTAGGCATGGTGCCACACTTCCCTGGAGAATTTATATTCTAAAAAAAGGTGCTGAAGGGATTCTTCAAACTCCTTGCAGACTCTACATCTCAACGGGCCTTCCACTCCTCTTTTTCTCAAATTATCGGCTGTTAAAACTTTGCGATGGCCGAGTAACCGAATAAAACATTGATCTTGGGCAGACCATCCTTGCACTAGATCTTTTTCCATTTCCCTTCATTATTGTTTGTGCTATAATCCTCATCAATTGCTCTGTATCCAGCCTTCACTATGTAACCTTCAGAATTTCCCCAACGTCTTTCACCCTTTAGCTCACGGTGCATTGGTGTTGGCAACATCATGATGAGTGCCAGGAATTCTACGCTGAGGTGATCTTCCTCCAGCTCAATCCACCCCGTCCATCTCCCATTAATCGACCATTCAGACAGATCGAATAGAGTATTCATGTTCAGTTCTTCTAATTTCTGCCGTAACTCAGGAAATGCCTACGCTAGCACCTCTGGCGAAACTGACGTGCATTGGTCTATCCAAATTCTTATCTCCTTGCCGTTGCCAGGGCTCCACTTTAGATTTTCTGTAATTAAATGAGCTGCGTTTTTGCAGATTGCCTAAACCGGTGATCCTCTATTGCTTGTGCAGATATTGTCCAGGCATCTTCTTCTGTTGCCAGACAGGTCTTTCTTTTGAAGGATTTTTTTCCACCATGCATCTTTGCTGGTCACAACTCTCCACAGAATTTTAGCTCCGAGAGCTAAATTCATCTTCGTTGGATCTTTTACACCCATGCCTCCTGAATTTTGGGTTTACATACCGTCTCCCAATTTACCAGATTGAATTTTTTTTATTATTGCTGTCAGTTTTACCTCCTTGCCATAGGAACCTTCTAAATTCTCTTTCAAGATCCTTCATAAAAAATTTTGGTGCAAGAGAAATTGAACAAGACAAGATAGGATATGCAGTGAGGATGGAATTGATGAGAGTGAGCGTTCCCTCTTCTTAGGACCGACTGGGTCAACCAACCTTACCCTTCCTGTATTACTGCCGAAATCCTAAGAGATGGAGTTATGCCCTGGGCACCCATCGAATTAGACTTATCTTCTCAGGAATGGAATCACTTTGTCCCTCACTCTTACCTTGATAACTCTTCTCCATAACTTATACCACTTGGATGAATGAAGCGCTTAGGCAAGTACGCGGTAGCCATCTTGCTCCCCAGAAGTTGATTTTGTTCTTTATCTTCTTTATCATCCCTTGCCAATCAGCCATCCTTTTTTTCCCTTTGAAAATCAGAATCCCTAGGTAATTGAAGGAGTTCCAGACTGCGATCCCTTCAAAGTTGAGGATTCTTGCTATCTTTGCCAGCGTTCCAGGGGTGCAGTTCCAACCATAGACTTTGGATTTGGCAAAATTTATTTTGCCATCAGTTGCTTTGAGGAAGGTGGACAAGACAAAGTTGAATCTTCGTGCAATTGTGATGGAGGCACCTCCGAGCAGAATGGTATCATCTGCAAACTGTGCATGGTTGGCAACTTTCACACCTCTGGCTATCTTCAAGCCTCTAAGATCACCAGTCTCTTGCAAGAGCTGTAGCTTTCTGCTCATGGCTTCAGCCACTAAAAGATAGAGGAAAGGGGACATCGGAGAGCCTTGCCATAGCCCCCTGGTTGCCTAGAATAACTTAGAAGGCTTGCCGTTAACTAAAGGTGCGATCCAAGGCCTACTTATACAGGCTTTGACCCACTTTACAAATCTTTCGGAGAACCCAAACCTAGACATGACTTCAAACAGAAAATACGATTTACCCTATCAAATGCATTTGACATATCCATTTTAATGGCCATACCTTGCTGCTTTCTTTCCATGCTGGAGTGAATTGATTCCTGTACGATGATGATGTTATCTAGGATCTGACGCCCTGCTACAAATCCTCCTTGCAAGTTTGAGATGAGGTGACCCATGATATCTTTCATTCTTGTGGCCAAAATTTTTGACATAATTTTGTACGAGGTGTTGCATAAGGAGATTGGTCTGAATCTTTCCAGTGTTGAAGGGTTCTTTTCTTTAGGTATTAGAGACAAGAAGGATGAGTTAGTAGTCCCACCAATCTTATCTTTTTTCCTTGTCCAGTTGAGCATCTTCTTCAGATCTTCTTTTATTATGTTCCAAGCTTCCCTATAAAAAATTATAGTGAAGCCATCCGGTCCCGGTGCTTTGTCAGCATGGAGTGACCAGATTGCATTTCTTATCTCGTGCTCCAAGATGGGATTGCCAACTCCCTGTTATCTGCATCTGAGATGATCGAGGGAACACCATGGAGTAATTCCAGTTGCGCCTCTGGATTTGTCTCGCTCGTGTCTTCATACATTTCTTGAAAATGTGTGAAGGCATGGCCTTTGAGCTCTTCTTGCCTCGTGATCCTGATTCCTTGATTGTCCTGCAACTCCTTGATGGAATTCAAGCTTTGCTGCACCTTGGCTTGCTTATGAAAATACTTGGTGTTGTTGTCTCCGCCCTTTAACCATTTATGTCTGGATTTGATTGTCCAACCGTCTTCTATCTACCTTGCAGCCTTTAGTATTATGAGATCGAGCTCTTTCTCCTGATTCAGATGCTTCCACCTCCATTCTGCTTTGTAGAGCTGCTAGTTCCTTTTGCAAACTGATTTTTTGTTTGATGGGATCCACAAAGTCATCCTTTGCCCATTTCTTTAGGGCAGCTTTCACTACTCTTAGCTTGGACTCCCAAATGTAACTGGGGGATCCGAAGTGATTGGTGTTCCACTCCCTTTGGATTAGCTCCATTACTTTCATATCATGCAACCAGATCAGATTAAATCTAAAGGGGATGGGCCCGAGATTGACGGGCGGGGATAAAATCAACGCCAAAGGTTTGTGATCTGATACTGCTGAAGATAGAGCAAAAGAGGTAGAGAGGATATCTTTCTACAAGAAAGTGGAACTTATCAGAAATCTGTCTAGCCTTGCTACAATGTGCCCAATTCCAACTCTTATGTTGCTCTAAGTGTACTTCCTATTCCTCATAGGAATATCCAGCATATCCAGATCCACCATCAGATCCTCCATCTTCTTGCCGAAGGGGTCCCTGTAGTGAGTTGGCCCGTATACATTACAGATGTATAGCGGGGATCAGTTCTCTTCTTTTTGAATTTCAAGCAAGACCCAATGATAGCTTTCTTTAATAGAGTTAACCAAGAATTTGCTGGAGAGAATGGTGGCTATTCCCCCTGATGCTCCTTTTAAACTTATGGCCTTCCCCGTGCTGTTTTTCCAAAATCGACATGAAAGTGCCATGGCCTCCACGTCTGGCATTTTCGTCTCTTAGAGTAACAGTATGTCTGGCTTCTCATATTTGATAATATCCTTTATTGATTCTACCTTGTTTAAGCCTCCTAGACCCCTGCAATTCCAAGAGACGGTTTTCAACATTTCTTACCTGCTTGAGATCCTGCTCTGGATCTGCCATCTGCTCTTACCCCTCCTTGAATTTTGGAGTTCTGAAGAAGCCTCGTTTCCTCAAGACTTCTTTGCCTTCCTAGCTCCATCTCTCTTTCTACTTCTTGCTCTCTTAGCTTCCTTTGCAACTTCCTTCCTCTTGTGGCTAGCTGCTAAGCTACTTCTCGCGTTTCTTGTGATCCCTGTGAAGGCGATCTCTCTGGGGAGAATCCTTGCGGTGCAACTCTGCTGTTTTTGACCATATCTGCCTAGGCCCCCCTTGGTGTTGATGACCCTTCCAAAGCCCTTTCACTTCTTTCGTTTCTGGGAGAAATGGGTAGGATATTTGTGTTTTCCTGGGTTTCCTCTTCCTCTACTTCAACCATTACCACTTCTAGAGGGGGGATTTCACTTTCTTCAATAACCAATGCCTCGTACTGGTTGCTTACCAGGGATTTTTCTGCTTCAGCAAGCTTTTCCTGACTGCTCTTTTGCTGCATCTCACTGACTGCAGGGGGGTTTTTCCTTCCCCTCTTTGAGTGTTGCCAGCCTTCCTCTTGGTTTTTTTCTTGGGTTACTTGAACCACCTTAGGGCAATTTTTAACAATGTGGCTGTACTCATGGCACTTCTTGCATTTGAATGGTAGTTGCTCGTAGTCCACTTTTTGCATGTGTTCCCATCCGTCCATGAGTAAATTTATTGCCTCTGGCAGGCCTTTCTCCAGATCTACTTCAACGCAGATCCTTGCACAGGAGAACAGGGAACCCTTTGGTTCTGCCTTGTCAATATAGTTGCCGAGAGAGTTTCCTATAGCTTGCAGTGTCTCATCATTCTAGCAGTGCAGGGGCAGGTGAGGGAGACGGACCCAGACCAGGACCGCAGAAGGCATGTCCTTTTCCGGGTCGAATGAAAGGCTCCATTGGTTTAGGTACAAACCACGCGGACACATGAAGTAGGGGCCGCTCCTGAAGATCAGATCTCTGTCAACTTTGTTTTCAAATAAGAAGGAGAAGAAACCCTTTCCACAAAAGCAGTGTTGCAGCCCCCCCAATATCAAGGGCATCCAGTTCTTGTTAATCCAGACCTCCATAGACTTTGGCGAGGGCCAGATGCCTGTGAACTGACCTATCAACCCTTTCTCACTCAGAGCTAAGAATTTTAATCTTGAAGCTACTGACGTGATCTGGATCCTAGGAGCGACTGCTTGCTTCACAAAGTTTACATCACTGGAATCCGGGGTGATCATAGTTGAAGAAGAGGCGACAGACACCAATTTCTTGAATGCTTCATCTAATGATCTCCGACGTTGTTTCGGGCTCAGGTCCGGTGGAGGATCCATCCTTTCCAGTCACAAGGTTCTCTGCATGCTAAACTTGCTCTCCACGTTGACAGAAAATGCAAAGAGCTGCCTACAGACCAGATCCAATCCCTTGCAGTTTGCATGCATGATCTGAGTGCAGAGGCAATAGATCAACCTCGACTTGCTCTCAGAGACACTCGCAGGCTCATGTGCGCAAAAAAAATTTGCGGTTTTTACTCTCTCACAAAGTTCTAACTTGGGATATCTTATACAGAAAGGGTGGTGACGAAGTCCATTACTCTAATGGATTCTAGTAGTTCCTCTAGGTGTCTATTCTATAGGCTGAAGCCTATAGAGAAGTTAGTTTGCCTTGGAGGTGAAATGGCTAGTTGTCGACACCGCTTTAGGCATTGCGTCTTGTGTGAACTAGCATAGATTTGTAGAGGAGTTCAAAGGTGTGGATGATAAGTAGTAGAGGCCCAAGGTGACATGACAATTTCCACTAAAAAATGGGCAAGTGGCAAAAAGACAGAGAATATAAAGCAATGATGGAAACATGATTTTGGTATTGAGATGTCATTCAAATTACTCTTCATATGTCTGTACTTAGAGAAAAACAATAAGAGATGGTAGTTTTCAAGTACAACCATAAGATAAAATATAAAAAATTGGAAGCTAGAATGAGTTCTCTTCATTCTCTAGTTTTTAACATTACATAATACCTTCAAATCTAAGAGGAATCCTTGTAGCCTTCTATTCTTCATCCAAATGTTTTTGAAGGATCACCTTACTCTCACTCAGGTTGAGAAGGATGAGGTTTCAATATGAAAGCGTCCATACATGTCATTCTAGAACCTTAAAGTGGAAGGGACCAACACATCGTATATGAATGACGCGGATATGCATCCAATTGAGTAGATGCTGAATTTCCATGTTAAACCCACATAAGAAACCCCTGTAAGGCCAAGTTTCATGTAATTTGTAGGTTTACTTGTGTTTCAGAAGTAGGTTTTTTTGCTATAAATAAATACATTGCGTTTTGAATTTTAGAATTACACCCGTGTCTTTTTACAAAAAAAATTAACCATTTAGAAAAATCAAAATTTTAAAATATGCAAATACCTGTAAAATACATCACATAAATTATTAACAATTAATTTTAAAATAAGTTGGTGGACAGTAATTCCAATGATAAAAGGTAAGTTTCAAATCCAGACCCAGCTGACCCCACCCAATTTCAAATCCCCACTAACTCATTAATCAGTTATGAAATATTATACCACTTAAAAAAAGATAACACTTAACATACCATACTCCATATACACATAAATATCTAAGGAATGCAAATATGTCATTACGCAAATGCAAATTCAGCCTGCAAGCACCAAGTGATCGCAATGACTATAAAGGATTTTGCGCCGATTCAAATTTGACCAGGTATTCCTCTAATTCTTCATGGATTTAGGGTTTTTCCCTTATGAATTTGATTTGTCAGTTACATTGAAATTAAAAAATGTATAATGAACGTACTTTACCTGCGTATCTGCAGCGTCGCATCTATATTCATCTTTGTTTAAAATAGCTTACAACATCCCAATTCAAACACCCATTATTCTAAATGACAGAATTATTCTGGTCTCAGAATGGATTAGCGCTCTCCACACTGCCTGTTACTGCAGCTTAAGTATAGTATGGCATATTTTGGAATAATATCTTATAGGTTTCCTAAAATTACGGTTGCACAGTTTAATTAAATTCATTCAAAAGTTATGGCTAATAGAACTTCAACGGAATGGAATTTGAAGACATTTTAATGTCTGTCCAAAGTTGCTCTTACACAGAATCTTTAACAATACCGAGAAAATAGTGATTGCGACTGGTGTGTTTTTAGTACCTCAGAAAGTGTATCGCAGAGTGCCATTAATATCAGCAGCGAACAGAGACCTGGGTGCACACAGAGAAGGGATGTGTGACAGATGTGCAGGTCTGTACTGCAGCAAGGTGATTATCCTCCAGCAGAGTTCCGCACAGAAGTACAACAGTTTTGTACATCCCCTTCAACAAAAATGAGGGCTCAGGCCATCCTCAGTTTAGTTTCAATTTAGATGCCTTTTATATTTAGCAGTTCAGAGCTATGTTTGGTTTTCCCTTGGTTAGAATCTACATGCATTAAGTTTCTAATTTAAGTATACATGCGAGGTAAGGTGCATGCAACCTAGTAGTTAAGGCAGATATCTCAAGGAGGATGCATGTTTGCATGCCTTAGATCATCTCTTGTTGAGGCACTGTTGTGCATGTGTCTAGATTCATTGTACCTACTCTTCTTCTCAATCTATAAAAGAGAAGGCAGAGGTATATGATTATTATCCAGTTAGCAGTTAGTAGTTAGTTGGTAGTTTGTTGTTTTCTTGCCGGGGATTTTCATTTTCAAGTAATGAATAGCAGTAGCAGGTCTTGACAGTCAATTTATTGAGTTTCCGTGATATATTTTCAAATTTCTACAGTATTTGTTTATATATTCTAGCATTAATTAGAGTGTAGATATGAGGAGCTTTAAGTTTTTCACTGTTTTGTTTCTTGTAGGAATCTTTTAGAGTGTAGAATCTATTACCGTGGTTTGCAGAAATTTAACATGGTACTAGAGCCTAGTTTTGATACGTACACATGTATGGAGAGTCAAGCTATCTAGGGTATAGAGTTCTTGGAGGGTTTCAGTGGGCAGTGTCTCCAAGATCAAGTGACTGAGGCAAACCTGTGCCAGCCATCAACACATGGACCTGAGAAGGGTTTTGGGGTGTGAATCCCTAGTTGATCCAGAGAGTGGAGATTGAAGCTTATTCCTGTGCCAGCCATCAACACATGGACCTGAGAAGGGTTTTGGGGTGTGAATCCCTAGTTGATCCAGAGAGTGGAGATTGAAGCTTATTCAGTGGAGTTGCAGTAATGGCCATTTCTAGTATGTGAAAGCCACTTGTTGGAGGAAGCCTTTAATTTTGTGTCATGGAAGTTGAGATTGCAAAATCTCCTGGAAATGGCAGACTTATGGTAACTTGTGGAGAAGATGGTTGTGTTGTCTACATATGCCAAAGATCCAATAGAACACAACAAGGTAGTGGCAATGGAGCAAATCTTGTTGGATTCAGTGAATGATCACTTGATCCCTCATATCGAGGGGAAGAAGACTACCAAAGAGATCCATGATGCCTTGGAACATTGTACTAGAGTGTGTACGTATCTAGGAAGATGATGTTAAAGAACAAGTTTGGGGCTAACTGCATGAGCAAGACAAATACAATGACAAGCTATCTCATAATGATAGCAGAGCTGAGAGATTGGATTGCTGTAGTTGGGGACACAGTTGAGAATAATGAGTTAGTTCAGATTTCTCTGAATGGCTTTAGTCCACTGTGGCACATCTTCGTTCAAGTTATCTGCGGTCAAGAGAAGTTGCATGAGTTTGCAGTTGTGGGATGTTTTCTTTGGAGAGGAGATCAGACTACAACAAGTCTCAACTAGCTACAAGGATGAGTAGAGGGGAGAGGAGGTAAGAAAGGAGGAACTGGGAGGGTCTAGAAGTATAAGGAGGAAGAGTCATATTATACATGTTAGGGGACGAAGACTTGAGTCAAATCTAGTGCTTCAGGTGTCTTGAGTGGAAGAAGGGGAAGGGAAATCGGTAGTAGCAACAAGAGGAGTTTGTAGGAAGTACAGAAGCTTCAGGTGTGAACAAGTTGAATGCTAGGCTTGATACCACCTTTCCTATGGTGTTGTGTCTTTTCATGAAGATAGTTTTAGGTGTTGGATGGTATGTGGATAGTGGGGTCTTCAAACATATGACTTTATGACAAAATGATCTTTAGTAGGTTTCAAGAGCAAGAGAGAGGATTGGTTCTGGAGTTGGATGATGATGCCTTGTAACTTCTATAGGGATTGGGCTCCATATCTTTCGAGATATCTTAAGGGGATGTTCTTGAGCTAGATTCTGTCTTACATGTTCCTGAGTTTGCTAAGAGGCTTCTTCTTGCATGACAGAGTTACAGTGTTTGGTTGTATTTGATAGTTAGCTAATCACCATTGGAGACAATAGCCATGGATATGGTCAAGTTTTGGCTAGAGGAGTGTGAGAAGGTGGATTTTATAGGCTACTTGTAGTCTAGTTGAGTAGGTATGGTAGGAGGCCATGATGGAGGAGTGTGTCTCCAGCCTCAAAGAGACAGTGATAGAATCGATTGTGGAGTCAATGATTGATTCCTTGATTACAACTGATGGGAGTATGGAAGAGTGCTAAGATAAGGTTGTTAGAGAAGGACTATCTCAAAAAGAGGGAGTTGACCTTGATGAGACTCTTACTTTAGTTGTCGGAGGATTCTCCCAAGAAGAGGGAGTTGCCGTAGCTGGGCTAGTGTATGCATCACTAGTTTTAGATTTTAGTATCAATGAGTTTGTACTCATGTTTTTTTTTAAAGTTTAGTGCAGATTTCAATTCATTATTTGATAGATTTGATACACTTGTCTTGGCCTTGTATACATTGTAAATTTTCCTTTAATATTCAACTAGGGCTAAACAGTGCATGCAAAATATCAACTGATAACCACACATGAATATCTTTTACAGTATGCAGTGGAATATAAAACTGAGAAATAAATCACAACATCACATCACAATATCGACACTATTATTTTGGGTATGGAAATCCCTGGAAAAACTGGTGCAGCAGTCAGATATAGATTTTATTATGAGAAAATATGGAACTTTTACAATTATTGCAAATTCACCCAACCCTGGCGAATGCAGTACTCGGCAGAATCACTGGGCAAATACCAGCTAAGCCTCAACACCTTCCTGTGTGAGTGTACGACCCAACTGTACGAAGCTCGATGATCCTGCTACTCGCTCCTCCGTCTTCTCAGCTAAATCCTCTGTCTGACTTTCTCTCCCTGTCTGTATCTTGTCTCTGTCGGAATACAAGTGTGTGTTCTCTCCACCAATTGATCTCTCTTTTATAACTTTAGTTAAAGCGAAAACCCTAATTTCACTTTCACTTTAACTAGTGGTAAAGCAAAAACCCTAATTTCACTTTCACTTTAACTAGTGGTTCACTACAGTTAATTTAGATCACTTTAATTTATTTTCCAAAGTAAACTTAGGAAAAGCAAATTAAATACAATTGGTTTCCTAATTTAAGTCTTCTGCATGTAGGAAGACCTTCCTTGTTGCTACTAGTTTAACACTCCCTCTCAACGAGGAAGGGATTTGGTAGCAACCACAAAACTCTATCTGCAAAGTGCCTTGGTGAAAATGTTCGCCACCTGCTCATCTGTCTGTATGTACTCCAACCAAATGGTTCCCCTCTGAACACAATCTCTCTAGAAGTGGTATCTGATGTCTATGTGTTTGCTCTGATCATGGAGCACTGGATTCTTAGATAGCTTGATGCCACTCTGATTGTCACAGTGAACTACTGTAGCCTCTAGCTCACACTCGAACAACCCTGCAAGTAACTTCCTTAGCCACATACCCTCACAAGCAACCATGCTGGCTGCCATGTACTCAGCCTATGTCGAGCTCAATGCAACTGATTTCTGCTTCCTGCTGAACCAAGAGACAACCCTTGATCCAATGCTGAAACAACAACCTGAAGTACTCTTCCGGTCCTCTACACATCTTGCCCAGTCAACATCTGTGAAACCTGCTAACTCTACACTCCCCCTGCACTCATAAACCAATCCATACTCCACTGTACCTCTTATGTAGCGAAGTATGTGCTTCGCAGCCGTCCAATGCACTCTCTGAGGGTCCACCATGAACTGACTCAAAGAGTTGATTGCAAAGCTGATGTCTGGTCGAGTGTTGATCAGATACATAAGTGATCTGATAAGCTGACGATACAAGGTAGGATCAAATCCATCTGACCCTGATACATCAATCTTCCTCCAGTTGGAAACTAGAGGTATGGCCATAGGCTTGCAGTCCTCCATCCTGAATCTCTTTAGGATCTCTACTGCATACTTCCCCTGTTCGATGAAGAAGCATCCATCTCTCTGCCAAACCTCCACCCCAAAAAGTAATGCATCAGCCCAAGGTCTTTCATCTCAAACTCTACTGCAAGGTTGGACTTAAAGTCTCCAATCAGCCTCTCATCTCCTGTCAAAAAGAGATCATCCACATGTAAGACCAATATGAGAGGCACCTCACCTGTCAAGAAATACAGGTTGTGGTCAACCTCACTCCGCTGAAATCCCATCTCCCGTAGATAGCTGTCAATCCTTGAGTACCATGTTCGAGGTGCCTGTGTAACAAAAACCAAATTTAATTATAAGCTAGGTTAATTAATGTAAATAAACTAAAAGGTGACTTGAAAAGTCACCTCTCTTCCCCACTTACGGTATAAATTACCGGGGCATCTATTATGTAATTCATCCTCTACATTTATCAAATATACAATTACATTACATTTCTCTTACGTCTCTGTCCATTCCCCCGTTCTTGCTCTTCCATTGGTATCAGAGCCTCTCGGCTCTCGGCACCGGCCCACCTCCTTGCATCTCCCACCTACGTTGCACCCACCTCCTTGCATCTCCCACCTACACTGCACCCACCTCCTTATCCCTTCGTTATTGCATTGCTTCCCCCCGCTCTTCTGCTCCACATTTTCCAACGCTCCACCCTTCCAAACTTTCCGCACGCACTCGCATCTCTGCTAGTGGCTGCCTTCCAGCTCCCTCCTCCGCCACTCACCGACCCACCTCCTCCTTACCCTCCCTCCATTCCACACCGCTGCCTCCATCCTCTGCCCACCACCCTTCTCTGCCTTCTCCTTCCATCCACGCCTCCACCCTTCTCCCCTTCCATCCACGCTTCACCATTCTTTGCCGCTCCACTTGCCCACCACCCTTCTCCACGCTCTGCCGCTCCATTCCCCCATCCGCTGCCTTCCCCTTCCGTTGCCTCCCCATCGCTGTCTCTCATCCATTGCTCCCTTCCACCCCTCCTGCCAGCTCCTTCCGCCACCATTCCTCCTTCCGTTTTGCAGCTGCCAGCTCCCTCTATCTCGCCTACCTCTGCTCCACCGTTCTCCATTCCATCCACGGCTGCTTCATTCCAATTTCCATCCACGACCGCTGCATATTAATTTTTTTTAATAAAAATATAAATTAATATTAATACAATTTATTAATATTAATAATATTTAATAATAATAATAATAATAATAATAAAAAACTATATTATAATAATAATAATAATTATAATTATTTAAAATAAAATAAAAAAGAAAGAAGAGAGAAGAGAATCGTGGCGAGCTGGCATCGTACATTGAATAAAAATAAGTCAACGTTTAGCGTCGAGAAAATTCCAGCAATCACGAGATCAATGGACGCTCAGTTCGATCAAATCAATGAGAAGATTAATAAGAACTACGAGGAACTCCAGGCAAAGATCAAACAAACTAGTGACAATTTGACATCAAATTGGACACAATTTACGTCATGAATAGAGAATAGCTTCCTCATTCTACAGGAAGACCAAAAGAAAAATCAAGCAGCTTTAACTGCCATCTTGGACAAATTACAAATATCAAATGACCTGCAACCAAACTCTCCTAAAACACCGGAGCAGCCAGATTCTCTATTCAACATGTCATCCTCAAACTCATATACACAAGGACGTCAAATATGGGTGAAGGTCGAGTTACCCAAATATGACGGGGATGAACGACAGTGCATAGCGTGGATTAACAAAGCCGAGGAATACCTAGACATCCACAACATCCATTACGACGACGAAACAATTAAATATGCCTCCATGCATCTAGAAGGCAATGCTTACAACTGGTACTTATGGTTGAAAAATACTGCAAGAATATGTTCTTACAACTAGGTTAGCTTCAGGAACGACCTCATCAAAAGATTCGAAGGCGTTGAAGAAAAAGACTTCTTTGCCAAATTCACAAGGTTACAACAAAAAAATAGTGTCGATGAGTACACCTGTGATTGGGAAGCATTGTCAACTCGAGTCCCAGAATTAACCGATGACCAACGACTACAGACCTACATACACGGTCTAAAACAACACATTCGTGACGAACTAGAGTTACACAACATCTCTACCATGGAGGAAGCACGACGTAAAGCTAGGATTATTGAAAGCAAATCCGTTCATACAAATGTCGACCAAGACGACTCCAAAAAGAACCTCCTCCAATCAGGATACATGGGAAATCCAAGGTATACACCGCCTCAACTTAGGGAAGGAACAAAGCCCAGTTTAGAGGCCCAGAGAATAAAAGAAGGGAAATGTAAGTTCTGTGGAGACAAATGGGATCCTAAGCACAGATACTTACAAAAGAAATTATATGCTTGTGAAGCAGAGCTAGAAGTCAATGAACCAATTGAGAACGATGTGAATAGCCAACAAGACTACCACCCAGGAATTGAGGATGACTCCCCACAAATCTCATTAGCCACTATTACTGGAATCTCCCAACCGCAAACATTGAAGATTAAAGGACATATAAAAAATAATGTCACAGTTCTCATTGACTCTAGCAGCACCCATAACTTCGTTAACGTCAACCTTGCTAAAGTATTTAACCTATTTATCCGTCCAGTGCCTAACATGAAAGTTATGGTAGCAGATGGCAAGAAGATTGACAATGTGGGAAAATGTCACAAGGTTAAGTTACAAATGCAAGAATATAACTTAGAATCAGATTTCTTTGCGGTACCACTAGGAGGAATCGACGTAGTATTAGGAATACAATGGTTACAAACCTTGGGTACATACTCCGCAAATCACCAAGAACATTTTATTGAATTCCATGCGTTCGGGAAAACACACAAATTATATGGGTTCCAACCACCTCCAACACAACTGGTTACATCACATCAGATGGAAAAGCTACGTTGGAAAGATGCACCAACGTACATACCTCAATGTCGAGAAATGGAGATTCTAACAAGTGAAGGAGATATGGACAAACAACCAGAGACACAAGAGCTAATTCGAAAACATCGCAAGGTGTTTCAAGAGTTACCTATGCGCTCCCAACAAACAGAAAAACTGAACACATAATCGAAATAGAACCAGGGACAAAACCTGCCAGTAACAACCCATACAGATGTCCACATCAGAGACGTTGCGATAGTTCATGTAGTCATTGTCGTCAAATAAGCTTTGAGGACAAAGCTTCCTTAAGGGAAAGGCAATGTAACAAAAACCAAATTTAATTATAAGCCAGGTTAATTGATGTAAATAAACTAAGAGGTGACTTGAAAAGTCACCTCTCTTCCCCACTTACGGTATAAATTGCCGGGGCATCTCTTATGTAATTCATCCTCTACATTTATCAAATATACAATTACATTACATTTCTCTTACGTCTCTGTCCATACCCCCGTTCTTGCTCTTCCAGCCTGTTTGAGCGTGTAGAGAGCTCGATGCAGTCTGCATACATGCGTCTCCCTGTTCCCCACATCAAACCCCTCTGGCTGCTCAATATACACCTCCTCCTTTATCACTCCGTTGAGGAAGGCAGTCTTGACGTCCATCTGATGGACACGCTAACCCATCTCAGCTGCTAGTGAGATAATGGATCAAATGGAAGAATACCTGGCAACAGGGGCGAAGGTCTCCTCATAATCAATACGCCTTTGCCACGAAGCACGCCTTGTAGTTCTCCACGCTTTCGTCTGCTGCATGCTTCACCTTGTAGATCCATCTGGATCCCACCACCTTTTTCCCTTGTGGCCTCGACACAACCTCCCATACCTGGTTTTTCATAATGGAGTCATACTCCTCAACCATGGCTTCCTGCCACACATCATGTTGTGCAGCCTCCCCGAAGCTGTAAGGTTCAGAGTTAATCAACTCTGTCATTAGTACCATATAACTAAGCCTCTCTGGTGGTACACTTCGTCTAAAAGATGTTTGTGGAGGATTTACCTGCCTGAAATCCTGCACTATGGATCTAAACCACTTAGGCCTTGGCCTAGTGTCAACTTGCTGCGGCTGCTGGATATTCGTCTCCTGTTGCAGCTCATCCTTCAAGTCAATGACTGAAGGATCCTGTCCACCTGAGTCCCTCTAACCACTAGAACCTATGCTCTGTGTCTGTACCTGTACTTGTACATCTGGCTCCTCCAACTTGACTCCCTACTCTTGTGTTGGCTGTTGCTCTGTTGGTAAGTCCAGAGATCTCCGCAAGGCCCTGTCCTCATCGAACTGGACATCCTTGCTCACAATGATCCTCCTGCGAGCAGGAATGTAAACTCTATATGCCTTCAAAATCTCGCTGTAACCAACAAGTAACCCCTCTCTCCAGAAGGGTCCAACTTCTTCCTATTGTCAGCATGAACATGACAATAACAGACACTGCCAAATATGCGAATGTGACTCACATCTGGCCTAGTGCTTGTGAAGACCTCCTCCGGTGTCTTCCTCCCCAAGGCTGTGTGGGGACACTTGTTTTGAATGTATACTGTAGTCCTGTATGCTTCGACCCAGAGGAATAGTGGTAATCCCTGATCAAATAGCATGGCCTTGGTTGCTCCAACCATAGTCCTGTTCTTCCGCTCTACAACTCCATTTTGTTGTGGGGTATGGGGCACAGTGTGCTCCTTCTTGATCCCCTTAGCCGAACAATACTCCATGAACTCGTTGGAAGTGTACTCACCCCTGTTGTCTGTCCTCAACACCCGAATCTTCTTTCCTGTTTGGTTCTCCACAAGAGTCTTGAACTCTCGGAACCTCTCAAAGACCTCTGACTGGGCCTTCAGGAAATAGATCCAGGTTTTCTTGGAACAGTCATCACTGAAGGTTACGTAGTAATTGTAACCACTGAACGAATGGACACTCATAGGTCTGCATACATTCGAATGCACCAAGTCCAAGGGCTCCTTAGACTTGTGCTCACTCTGTGGGAAAGGCTTCCTAATGTTCTTCCCCAAAGCACAACTCTTGCAGTGGTTATGCTTTTCCTCCTGTACCTGAGGAACTCCAATGACTGCCTGTCTCAAATGCTTCAGTGCTCCATGGTGTAAGTGTGCCATCCTCCTATGCTACAACTCACCCTGAGTGCTGCTGTTGCTGCTGACTAGAGCCTTTGCAGGCTCAAAGTGTAATCTGTACACTTTACTGCTCCTTCTGCCAATCACCCGATCCAAGCTCCTATCTGACCCCTTGGGCCTGATATACACTCTATGGTCACAGAACTTCACCTGATATCCCTTATGCTCCAGAGTGGAGATTGATCTAAGGTTCTTGGTCAGTCCTGGAACATGTAACACATCAACAAAATTGAGGGGTTTGCCAGACTCCCTCTCAAATGAAATAGTGCCAACTCCTTGCGCCTGATACCGCGCATCATCACCCAACTCAATGTGGATCCCTGTTCCACCCTCCTGCAAGTCTCTGAAGAATCTCTTCTGTCCAGTCATGTGACTAGATGCTCCACTGTCAATGTACCATATGCTGCTCCCTGTGGTGCTTGCCATGCAAGCTATCAAGCAAAACTCCTCATCGAAGTTCCTGCTGAACTCATCCACCTCTGCAGATCTAGCTATCTGAATGTTACTCTTCTTCTTCCTGTTTGGGCACTGGGAGGCAAAGAGTCCCTGCATGTGGCAGATAAAACACTTGACCTTTGATACGTCAAGGTTCTTCTTACCATCCTTCTTCCTCTTTGCCTTCCCCTTGCTCTTCCCTGTAAGGGCTAGAGCCTCCTCATCCACAATCTGTGTGGCACTGCTGGATGAGCTTGATCCTTGACCCATGCGGGTCTCCTCCTGCACAAAGTCATCCCATAGTCTCTGCCAATCAGGGAGCTTCTCCCTAGCCACAACACCTTTGACAAAAGTGTCCCATGACTTAGAGAATCCATTGAGGGCTATCCGAACTAGCGCCTCATCATCTGTCTTAGAGCCAACAACTCCAAGCTCGTCCCTGATCTATGTGAGCCTTGTGAGATAAGGCACCACTTTGGCCATCTTGGTGCTGTGCATCCTCTCTTGCAACACCATCTTTCGGTTCTCATTCTTGCTTTGGTATAGACTCTCCAAAGCCGTCCACATCTCTGCTGCGGTCTTCTTACCAGAAAGGTGAGGGACTATATGGTCCTTCACTCCATCCATGATAATCAGCATGGCTCTGGAATCAATCTTTTTTCAAGTTGCTAAATTTGCCAGATCTGTGGGTGCAACCTTCGTGGAGTCAATGTGCTCCTTTGCATCACTAATGTCCAGGATCCTTGTGATCCTTTCTTTCCATGTAGGAAAGTTCCGAACACCCTGGAGTCTATCCTCAACTCTCAACTGCACGTTCATAGTGAAGTGTACCTGTCAAACCCTAGATCTGGATGTCTAGGTTTGTGTCTTCTTATAGATCTGCCCCTGATCTATCACTGCTGCTGCAAATCTCTCAACTTTAGCTCACTAGAGCTCTAATACCATGTAAATTTTCCTTTAATATTCAACTAGGGTTAAACAGTGCATGCAAAATATCAACTGATAACCACACATGAATATCTTTTATAGTATGCAGCGGAATATAAAACTGAGAAATAAATCATAACATCACATCACAATATTGACACTATTATTTTGGGTATAGAAACCCTCGAAAAAACCCAAGATGGGAAAACCTGTGCAGCAGTCAGATATAGATTTTATTATGAGAAAAAATGGAACTTTTACAATCACTGCAAATTCACCCAAACCTGGCGAATGCAATACCCGATAGAATCACTGGGAAAATACTAGCTAAACCTCAACACCCTCCTGTGTGAGTGTACGACCCAACTGTACGAAGCTCGATGATCCTGCTACTCGCTTCTCTGTCTTCTCAGCTAAATCCTCTATCTGACTTTCTCTCCCTGTCTGTATTCTGGCTCTGTCGGAATACAAGTGTGTGTTCTCTCCACCAATTGATCTCTCTTTTATAACTTTAGGTAAAGCGAAAACCCTAATTTCACTTTCACTTTAACTAGTGGTAAAGCAAAAACCCTAATTTCACTTTCACTTGAACTAGCGGTTCACTAAAGTTAATTTAGATCACTTTAATTTATTTTCCAAAGTAAACTTAGGAAAAGTAAATTAAATACAATTGGTTTCCTAATTTAAGTCTTCTGCATGCAAGAACACATGCATGCAGGAAGACCTTCCTTGTTGCTACTAGTTTAACATACATGAGTTCATTATTGCAGGAAATCTGGAGCAATTCATGATGTGGCATGAGAAGATGCTAATTATTGAAGATGGCATGAAGGACAGAGAAGGTTGGCAAGTTGTGAATACAATGTTCCTTGTACAAATGGTTTTAACCTTGAAGATTCCTTGTACAAATGGTTTTAACCTTGAAGATTCTGAAGAGAGTTCATAGTACAAAAGAAAGTAGTGATCCAAATTCATGTTTCTTCAAGTTCTTTGATGGTCCACTGTTGATGAAGCTCTTAATAGAGGGGAGATTCTAGATGCAAAGGGAGTACCTGTGTTAGTAGAAAACACTTTCCTCAATGAGAGGGAGTGTTGGATTTTTAACACCTTAAGGTGTATGACAGTGCCATTAATATCAACAATAAGCAGAGGAGCCTTGGGTGCACACAGAGAAGGCATGCATGACATTTGTGCAATCCCATACTGCAGCATGGCGACCCTCCTCTCGTAGAGTTTTGTACAACAATACAATAGTTCCATACAACCTACCTTCAACGATTTCATATAGCAATAATGAGGGCACATCAGGACTTATGAAGGAGAGAGAGAGAGAGACAGACAGAGTGTGCCTGCATCCATGCACTATCCTCAATTTAGTTCCATCTCAAATGCATTCTATATTTAACAATTTAGTTTGATTTATGGTTTTGCTTTAGTTAGAATTTGTATCCATTAAGTTTCTGATTAAGTTGTGTGCATCGATTAGGTAGGGCACATGCAATCTAGCTCAGTTTAGTGAAGTGCATGCAACATAGTGGTTAAGGCACAAATCTCAAGGAGGATGCATGCTTGCATGCTTTAGATCATCTTTAGTTGAGACACTGCTGTGTATGTGTGATTCATTGTACCTCCTCTTCTTCTCAATCTATTAAACTTTAAAAGAGAAGGTACAGGTTTATTATTTAGTTTTCAGTTCAACAG
Organism: Pseudotsuga menziesii; assembly: GCA_001517045.1. NCBI lineage: Eukaryota > Viridiplantae > Streptophyta > Pinopsida > Pinales > Pinaceae > Pseudotsuga > Pseudotsuga menziesii. The sequence goes on from LPNX010306301.1 coordinate 314,721, forward strand.
TTAGCAATTTGCTGTTTTCTTATAGTAAATTTTCATTTCAAAAGGAATGAAAAGTAGCGACAGGTTTTGACAGTCAATATATTGTGTTTCTGTTATATATTTTTTATAATGTGTAATTATAGATTGTAGCATTAATTACAAAGTGCAGTTTTGAGTAGCATTAAGTTTTCGTTGTTTAGTTTCAAGTAGGAATACTTTTAGATTGCATAATTTGTTTGCCATGGTTTGGGAAAATTCAAAAATTCAACGGAAGCCCAAGTATGGAATTTCAAAGCTCTATATGCTGGCAATTGTAATGGAAATTTGAAAGCATACTAGTGCTATTCTATCGACTAGTAACTATCCAACAAAAACCTGATGGGAATTTTTTTCCTTGGATGTGCTTAGAGAAACAGGCCTTGAGGTTTGGTGTTACTATGCATAACATGGACATCTTTCAACTTAGGTGTTAGGTGTGAGGGCAACTTATCTCGCCAAATTTGCCTAAGACTTGCACCTAGCCTCATCAGTTTTTGACATGTCATTCAAGAATTGAAACCTTTGAGTGGCTAAATACTCTAGCAACCGAACTCTAAGGATCTGGTGGTACAATTGGGAATTTCTACCACAATGAATTGAGATGTTGGCGAATAATATTCTTTTAAAAGTAGCTTTAGGTGCTTTATGAGACCCAAATGGAAAAAGTCAATTTTGTACAATCAACTATGTTTATCCCTTCAATTTTGCAATTTTAAGAGGAACCAATTTTCAAGATTTGTCTAACATAACCAATTGCAAACTCTTGCACTGACTGGGACAGTTTGAAATTTGTTGTGGTTAGGAGTATACGCCCTTAACATGACAGCCTTGAAATTTATAATATCTCTGGCTATGCTAAAGTAAATTTCCATGACAATGAATATATTGATATCTTCATGTGGAAGGCGGTTGAAAATCTCAACGGAGTTGTATACCTTAAAATGAATTACAGAAGCAACAAAGTTGTACAAGATCAAGTTGTCAACCCTTTCAGGATAGATCATAGAACTGTATGTCTTGTGAAGATTGGTAAGATAATCGGCATCTCAACTAAATCATTACTAGTAATTGCAATCGATGATGCAACTATGAAAGAGGGAATGTATGCTATCTTTAATTAGAGTCATTTGGCATGCTTCATTACCCCCTAAGATTCCAATGATTGTAACAAAAAACATTGTATTCATTACCAACAACCTCAGGAGGATCAGACTCAGATCCAAACATATTAGTTCATAGTAAACTTTGGGGACAAGCTTTTAGTGCCTTATTTGGGGACACCATTTATCCCATTCTCCTTGGCAAGAAATATTGAATGCATACTATCTCAGGTTTGGGCCATTCTTAGGCCACTGCCTAGCTGGCGAGAAAGGTTGAGATGAGAGGACACACTCTAAATGCAAATAAGGCCTAAAGCACGCGAACGGATAAGTGTATAAATTTTGGTTTGCTGATTTTTATTGAAAAATTTGAATTACAACTAATTTTAATATAATGTACTTAAGCCTAGAATTATAGAGCAAAATAACATAATGTGATAGAATTACTAGAGCTGAATAGAAAACAGAAGAGAGAAATAGATAGAACTTGAGAGAGAACCCTTGTGTTTGTGATGTCCAAAAGAGAGAGCAATGTTTACTTGTCTCTTTGAGGGGGCAGCCTCTTATGAGTTGAGCTCCAAATAAAATAACAATCCCTGATCACATTACACAACCTTCTACTCTATATATAGTGCATTAATAGCAAAAACCCTAACTACTTGTGGTTCCATTATTAAAGAGGGCCGACCACCTAGTGGTTCTTAATTAATAAAGAGACCCTTTTACCTTGAGTAACTATCAACTAACTATCTAATAGGCCTTATTCAAAGGAGATGGCCTAGCACATCAATAAAGTATTCCTCAGTGTCCTCAAAGTAGAGGGGTTAGGGTAGGACCCTAACGTGCTGTCCCCTACCAAAGCAACATTGTCCTCAAGGTTGGAGATGGGGAAACTACTGCAAAATGGTTGACAGTTCCAGAGTAGCATCTTTTGGTTGCATATCTTTCCATTGAGAACTTTTTGTATAATGCGTTGATAGAGGTGTTGTTCTTGGGTGGCGAAAAATGCTTACAGTTAGAGCCAAATGTATCCTTCTTCATCAAGTTTTGGTAAGGTAGTTTGAACATGGTAGTTTAGCCCCATAACCTTATCCAAACAAGAAACATGAAATGCTGGATGGATCTTGGAGTGTGTTGGAAGAGATAATTTGTAAGCCACCTATCTAATGCATTGTATAATCTGATATGGGCCATAAAATTTTGGAGCCAACTTTTGATGACCTCTAGCTTTGAGAGATGTTTGCTTATAGGGATGGAGACGAAGGAACACCTGGACCCCTACTTCAAAGGAACACTTTGAGCTATGTTGGTTTGCTTGTTGATTCATGCAATTATGAGCTATAGCCAAATTTTCCTTAAGTGTGCTAAGAATGACTTTGTGATTGTGACGCATACTATCCACTGCATGCACCATTGAGGTGTTTGGGATATATAAAAATACTATAGGTGGTTGTCGGCCATAAACTTCTTTTTATGGTGTCATATTTGTAACATCATGATAAATGGTATTATAATTATATCACCATTCAACCAGAGGTAATCATTGTACCCACTAGTGCGACTTTCTCGAAGCAAAACATCTCAAATGGGTTTCTAGGCACTTGTTGATTGCTTCTGTTTGGCCGTTTATTTGGGGATGATAAGATGTGCTCATTTGCAACTGGGTGTCTTGTAGTTTGAACAACTCTTCCCAAAATTTGTTGGTGAAAGTGGGATCCCTATTCGACACAATGGAAGTGGGCATACCATGGGGCTTAAAAATTTGATCTAGAAAAATTTGCAACTTGTTGGAGTAAAGGATTATTATTGGGCACAAAAGTAAGCATATTTGGAAATTCGATTGACTGCCACCATGATGATTGATTTTTTCCTTGCTCTTGGAAGATCTAAGATAAAGCCCATGGAGATGTTTGTCCAAATAGTAGCTAGGATTGATAATGTCTGCAATGCCCCTGGAGTCTTCATTGTCTCACCCTTGTTCCTTTGGTATGCATCACATTTAGTCACAAAAGTATGTATATCCTTTTTCATTCCTGCCCAAAAGAATGATCAACTAGTGCGTTCATAGGTTTTCTAAAACATTGAATGATCTGTTGTAGCAGATGAATGCAACATTTTTAATATGCTATGTTTCAAAGTTTAATTTGCTACCTAGGAAAAGGCTACTTTTACAATGCAAGTTCTCTTGTTTCCATCTGTAGCCTTTGGGAGGATTGGTGTCCTCTTGAAGTCGTTTGATGAGTTGAGACACATCATAATGGGTCAACCGCTCCTATCATGCTTCTACCAACCTTTCTAGTACTAGCGAGGATAAAGCAAATAGAGATCTGTTTTCCTCATATTTTCTAGACCAGGCATTTGCCACCACATTGTTGTTACCCTTATTATAGATGATCTCATAATCATACCCTAGCATCTTAGTGACCCACTTGTGCTGCTCTAGAGACGACAACCTCTTTTCCAAAAAACACTTCAAACTATGATGATCTGAAAGTGCTTGCCAAGTTTTGATTGCATGAAGGATGGCCATCATCTCTTTCTCATAAGTGGATTTACCCAAATTCCAACCTTCTTGCATGAGTACTACTCCCAAATTGCAGCCCAATGCACCACATTCCATTGCAAAAATCTGCGAAATTAGGTACTGCTAAGACCAATATTCTTTTTAACAAGGTTGTTAATGGAGCAACTTTCTTCCCATAATTTTGCACAAACTTTCTATAGTAACTTGTGAGTCCTAGGAAACAACTGTCTTCCCATAATTTTGCACAAACAATGTGACCCAAATATTTAACCTTAGAAGCACTAAAAGCGCATTTGGACCTCTCGATAAATAATTGATTGTCCCTGAGTAGTTGCAATACTCTATCAACATGTTCCACATATGCCTACCAATTTGCACTGTAGATCAAGATATCATCAAAGAATACCAACACAAAGCGGTGTAAGAAATTAGGTATTGCTAAGACCAATATTCTTTTTAACAAGGTTGTTAATGGAGCAACTATCTTCCCATAATTTTGCACAAACTTTTTATAGTAACTTGTGAGCCCTAGGAAACAACTAGCTTCCCATAATTTTGCACAAACTTTCTATAGTAACTTGTAATCCCTAGGGAGCCACATAAGCTTTTTAGTGTTTTGGGTTGTGGCCAATCTGGGATAGAGCCTCAATTTTCTTGGGATGCACCCACACCCCATGTTGACTAACAATGTGACCCAAATATTTAACCTTAGAAGCACCAAAAGCACATTTGGACCTCTTGAGAAATAATTGATTGTCCCTGAGTAGTTGCAATACTCTATCAACATGTTCCACATATGCCTACCAATTTGCATTGTAGATCAAGATATCATCAAAGAATACCAACACAAAGCGGTGTAAGAAGTGTCTAAAGATCTTGTTCATGAGGCTTTGGAAGGTGGATGGGGCATTGCAAAGCCCAAGGGGCATTACTAAAAACTCATAATGGCTATCTCGTGTGCAAAAGGTAGTCTTGGGGATGTGAACTCACTTCATTCGGATTTGGTGGTATCTAGAGCGAAGGTCAAGTTTGGTGAAGAACATGGCACCATGGAACTCATCCCGGAAGTCATCAATTACTGGAATTGTGGATTTGTCCTTTAGTGTCAGCTTATTGAGAGCACAAAAGTCTACGCACATGCGTCACGTGCTTTCTTTTTTTAGGACCATGACCACTAGCGATGAAAAAGGGCTAGTGCTAGGATGTATGACACCTGCCTCCAATAGTTCATTAATAATCTTTTCAATTTCATTCTTTTGTGCAAGAAGGTGTTTGTAAGGATGCACATTTGGTTATTCACTGCTTGGAATTAATGAAATACCATGATCATGCCTCTCCTCTTGATGGGGGTAAACTAATTGGTGTCTCGATGTTGTTTGTTAAAAACTTGTTGCAAGTTAGGGTGAATTTCTTGTGTGGGATTGTCCATAACTTGTATGGCATTGAATTGGGCAATAATGCCGTAGTGGCCTTTCTTAAATAACTTTTCCATATAGTTAGAGTTGATGATTTTCGAGGAGCTTGATTGAATCCCTTTGAGGGTGTGTGTATGATCCTTTATTGTAAATCTCATGTATAATTCCTTGAAATTCCTTGAAATCCATGGTGATTGGCCCCAAGGTGCATAGCCATTATGAACCCAAAACTATATAACAACCACTCATAGCTATTGCAAACATATAAGTCTTGAGATGATGAGTTTCACATTTTCACATTTGGTTCCACAGTTCACCATACCTTTATTATCTATCATAATTTGAAAGTTTTGCATCAGGTGGACAGAGTAATGTGATTCTTCATCCATGCCCCTATGAGTAAAATTGTGGGCATTGCCATTGTCAGCCTAAAAAATCACTTTTTGATGCTTGATGTACCTATAAGGAGTTTTGGGGTTTGAGGAGCATAAATGCCAAACAAAGCATGAAGGGAGATTAGGGGTTCTTCTTGATGAACTTTGGGCTCCACTTCTGCTAGCATGCTAGGGTCATTGTCGGCTAGCTTTAACTTGGGGTTATCTTTCATAGTGATTTCTTTTGATTGGGGGAGGAGGTGACATTGATTTGAAATAATTCTTGCTCTTTACATGTGTTATCCAACTTTTTGTACCATAAGTTGGGTTACCTGAGGAGTCGCCGGTTGACAGACTTGTTCAAAGTCTGATTCCAGTGTATCAGTCGATCCGTCTGCTTGTCTAGCCAATATTGGCTAGTCACCTTTTTATTTGAATAATTTTGACCATGGCCCCGCGGGGTTTGTAATAAAATGTGCTAATAGGATATTTTTGAGTGGTTCGGTCTCCTGAGACAGAATCTCAAATAGGGTATTCCAGGGAGTTTTTTGCCCATGACAATTATGCTCTGCCTTCAGCCGAGTATAATTGACGAGGTTTTCTCCTGCTTCCTCCAAAGCTGGAATGCCCGATGTTGAATTCTGGGCCTTGGGGGGTTATTAGAGCCCAACTGAGTGTTATAAGCCTACTAGACATTATTTAGATAGATCATGGTCATGTCCTAAGTCATCTGGACACAAAAAAATTTTGAAAAAATCTTTTTCGAACAGTGAAAAATTATTATTTTTTTTAATTTTTAATTACTTTTCCTAAGTTTTTTGGGTTAATTTTTCCATAAATTAAATGGAAAAAACCCGTTTGTGATCCGGACTCAGAATTCAGTGATTGAAGGCTCTAACCTTAAGCCAAAAATCATTCTTGATCAGCCAGCCAGTTAGAGCCAACTTTCAGATCAACAATCGGACACATAATGCATTTTTACTCAAAAAAGTCAGTTTTGAGTAAAAAAATGATTTTTATTAAAAAAAAATGATTATTTTGAAGAAAACTAAAACTCTCCAAATTAATCCAAATTTAGTAAAATAAAAGGCTAAATGACATCTCATGGAACACTTATGATGATTGGAGTTATCATAACTCAGCTTCAGTCATCATTAAGAGAGCAATTAATTTATTATCAGTGATCAGACATGTCATCTCCAGTGAAAGATGAGATGGAGAGCTCTCATTGGTCCGGTGATTTGATCGAGGTGAAGACTGAAGCTTACACCATCAATGGGCTTCCCAAACCTAGCTCAGGCTCCTGCCAGACCTAAAGGATGAGCTTACCTACATCTAGACTCACACATGTGGCCTCATCCTTGGCTTGTTTTCAGTGCACAGGTTTGGAGTGGGGGCGCCTTGCTTGGGTGGAGGCCTCCCCTCACTCCCGGTTCTCCGGTTTAGGTCTGGGCTCTTTGTTAGGTGGCTAAGCTGGTTAGGGTTGGTATTTTGGTTTTAGGGTTTTAACACTCTCTCATTTGTTAAATAGAGGCTCTTTCAGCTCTATTATGATGGAGAATTTGTTCAAGTACACTCTGGAAAAATTTGTAATATCTTTTGAATTTGAATAAAGCAAGAAGACTTTGGAGGTCCATGTGGGAGTTATTTGTGTGCCATGCTTCATCTTGTTAAAGGTGATACCATTCTTGGTTCATTTCTTTTGATTCTTAAGTATATGATCTTGTGATTAGAAGGCTAACAATCTAGCACAATATTATTTGATCTATGCTTTTCTCTTAAGTTTTGTGGCTTTGAGGTATTCTCCCAAACACAAGAACTCTTGTTTGGTTTATGCATTCATTCTACAGGTGCCTAAGGGAGTCTTCTACTTTAAGAAATCAAGAAGCGAAGGGCTTGCTTGCCTTATCTATCAAACCACAAACTTCAAAAAAATCTATTGGTTACTTTCGTTGCTACAAGTGGATCTCCATTTTCAAGGTTCTATCCTACCTCTTTTCCACTTTTGTAGAAGTTATCAAGTCATTTAAATCTTTATTTCAAGCTTGCTTGGCTTTTACTAAGTTAGATCTAGGCTTTCTAGCCTTAGATCTACTTTTTCAAAGCTAGCCTTAGATCTACTTTTTCAAAGCTAGATCGATCTTTCTAAAGGTCCATTTTTACAGATCTAGTTTCATTTCTTTTTTAAATCTATCTTTCTTTTTGCCTTGGAAAACGTGCACGAGTTTTCTCGAAAAACGTGCAAATTTTCCATTTTTTGGGCTTGCTGGTTTCTGTATTTTTTATTAATTCTAAATTCTGGGAATTCATTAAAAAATCGGAAAAGCTTCAAAATTTTTCAAATTTTTTTTAAAATTTTTTTCGACTTTTTCTCGAAAAGCGTGCCATTTCAAGCTTGCTGTTTTTGGGCTGATTTTTGACTTTTTTCTGTTAATTCTAAATTCTAGAAATTCATTAAAAAATCAGAAAAATTTTCAAAATTTTTCATTTTTTTTAAAATTTTGATTTTTTCTCGAAAAGCGTGCCATTTCGTACTTGCTGTTTTTTTTACTGATTTTCTGCAATTTTTTGCTATTTTCCAGATTCTGGAAATTAGCGTAAAATGTTAAAAAATCTTTAATTTTAAATTCGCAAAAAGTCCCAAGTTGTTTCGTCAAAAATCGTGCATTTTACATAAAAAACGGTGAGCTTGTCTGATCCTTTCCAAGTTTTGATTTTGGGTCTCATTCCATTGTTTTGATCTTTTGTTTCATCTCATAAGGCACTTGTCTTCTCATCCACTTAATCTTTTCGAATCACAGGTTAAATTTGGTTTCCTAACACTCTCACTAGTCCTTTTTTAGAGCTCTTATCCACAGGTGAACCAAAAACAAAACCAAACAAGAAAGAGCAAGCAGAACTAGATCCAAAGACAAGGATCCAAAGCCAAAAAATAAGTCATTCTCCTTTGTACAAACTCATAAGAGTTTTTCATTTTTACTTAATTTACTTTTCAAAGTCTTGACAAGGATTAAGTTCCAAAGGCATTTGTACTTCATTAATAAAACAAGGCTAAGTGAGATAGGGCTTCCCATACTTGGTTTTTCTTCCCCATTTGGGGAAGAGTGTTTTTTGTTCTTAGCTTAGATTTATTTCGATTACTTAGAGTAGTTTCATTTTTTTTGCAAAGTAGATACTAATTGTTAGATTAGCCCATTTTGTTTCATTAACTAGGTTGATTACTTCATCTTTTAATTTTTTGTATCTTTCATAAGTAATTCAACCGTTTAAAGTAGAAATCTCTTGAATCTCACTTTGTAGATCAAGAGTGCTCTTTATCGGAGAGTTGTCTTTTCATTGTTTAATAAGTTAATTAATTAATCTTGAAAGTCTCTTGAACTTGCCGTAATCCAAGTCAAGAGCACTCTCTATCGGAGAGCATTCCCACTGCATATCCTTGCATCAAGCATATAGATTAGCCAAGTCTCTTGAACCACTGTCATAAGACGAGGTCGAGCGCTCTCTGTCGGAGAGTTTTAATCAATTAACTTAATAAAATTCGCAACTCACATCCCTTTAATTAATTAACTCCCTTCCCTCCTTGCCGGAGTATGCTCTAACCGATCTTCGATCGGAATACCTAGAAACGGCATTGGATCTCTAAACTCCACAAGAGGAACTTAACTAAAACTTTTCCCCATAACCAACGCACCGACGTTGTTCGATAAATACCGAGGCATGTGGGCAAATTCCAAGTGTGGGTGCCGGGCTACCTAATCTGTGTAATGTCCCCTTCCAATTAGGCCTTAAGGCCCCAAAACCGCTAACCTATGTGATTCCTGTGGGTTCGAGCGGTTACTGACAGCTAGGGAATCAGCTAAGAACTGATGCCATCCATAGAAGATCTAGGGCATCATCATTTGGTCGAGAAGGGCCACCGGGGCCAAAGGCCACCTTCGTGCATACCATCCTAGCATTATTTAATAATGCATGCACTCTTTAAGTCTCCATCCGCATGCATGCGAGTCAACGACAAATTAGAAGATAAAGTGACCTAATTAGGTCAAAGATTAGGTTTTGCGCAGTTGAACTTTATAAATAGAGGATAAAGCGAAAGGAGACTTCACTTTTGATTATGATTATTTTGGGAGCTCTTGGATAGCAGCACAGCGTGCAGCACAGCAGTTGGGGTTGGAGACGGAGTCTTTAGCTAACAGGATTTCGGCAGTGAAACATCTGTCCTAGTCTTATTCCGGGTAAGCCATACAGGTTCACCACTTGTTCTTCATTCATTCATCAGTTATCTAGTATATGGTATAGATCGTTGCAGGGACACGTGTGCAGTCGTAAGAGGGGGTTTTCAGCCAGAAAGCCCTAATTAGCTGTTGGGCCTTCAGATCTCAATTTCCTTCTGAAACTCAGGCACCATTCTCATCATCAGCTTCGTACTCCGGTACCCAGTGAGTTTCAGATCCATCAGTGCTCATCCGAAGCAGTTATCAGCCGTTTCGGGGTTCCAAGGGGTGAGTAGCTGCCTCTCTGAAGTGATTCGCTACCCTACCTAGAGATCTCAGAACCTTCGCATGCTCTGGGCATTCTCTCCGACACTGAACCGCTATCAGTCCTGCAAACTCTCAGTCTGATCGGACACCTCCTTCCTTGAGGGCGTCACACTTCCCTACTTGGGCGTCTTGCTGCTGGGGGAATTCACCTGAAGCAGAGGAACTCAGATCCTCTCCGATCCAGCTTGCAGTACTGGCAGACTTTCTTTGGAGTAGTTCAGACCGGCTTATCAGTGGTAAGTGTTCATTCTATCTCGCAAACCCTAACCCTAATTTTTCCTATAAAATAGGGATTTTTGCATGGCAGTTTGCATGCCCAGTTGTATCAGCATAATTGTTTAGAAATAGAAAATATCGGGATTTGGGATATTACAATTTGGGCACTGGTAGTTAAGTTATTGAACACTTACCTTTGACCCCAGACAGGTCCGTCATGTATTCGAACGGAGCCATTGAAGGTATTACCGGTTAGGACATCCAGCCACCATAAGTGAAGATCACAAACAAAAAACTCTTAAAACTTACCTAGAGCACTTGCAAAACCTAACATTCACTGGCATCTTTTGGGATCCACATATTTACAGTCAAAGCATCTCTGATAAGTTGACTCCATAGGCACTGGTCCCATCTTTTAGCATTGTTGATAAGATGGGCCATTTGTCCATTAAATGTTTGGTTATAAATCATATCTGTGAATGCTTTATCTATTTCGTGAAACTCTCAAATATTTGTCTATCTTTCAATTCCGGTGATAGCAACGTGGATTGCTTTGTCTTGTGTTAAATTCATCACATTAATCATCTTAAATCACAATAACTCCTAAATAACACCCATCTGCATCCGAAACATCTAAAAATTAACTTAAACATTGAGCCATAGAAAACTCTTTGTTAGGGACTACCCCCCTTGGCTTCATTAGGAGTTAGCCTAAACGGAGGAGCTAGGAGTAGGTGATAGTACCTAGCTCTGTGCTTGCCCCCAAGGTCACACCTCTCCCACTTTCTCAAGTGAGGAGACAACTTTTAGAAGATTTCTGCTGCTGGTGTGCAATCGACGGACAACATTTTTTGGCGCTGTTGCCGGGGACAAATCTTTTTGTTCCTGGACGACCTTTGTTTCTTTTAGTTTTTTACCTTTTTATCCTTTTTGGTAGATTTTTTAGTCCAATCACTCTCTGAAATTAGACTTAAGTCCACCTGGCGACTCCACTGTCAGTTAACACCTCAAGGTATTCTACTAGAAGAAACTCTGTAGGTTTGGTCAATTTCATCCCTGACCCCGAAAAGGTCTTAAGGAGGAGATTAAACAAACTATCTTCTCGCAGGATCCTTGTAGAACTTGGATCCGAGTCTGTTTCAGACATCCATCTTTTATTTCCAGAAAACTTAGAAAATTTGCAAACTAATAACCGTTTCATTAATCCAATGGGTGAGTTTTTTACTCAACTTAACTTTGCTCAGATAGCAGGTCATCCTCATGATATCCCTGACAAGACTATCGACAAGCTTACGACATATAATGGCACTGATGCCTCCCTATCTGCTGAGCAGCATATCAGGAATTTCACTAGACACTGTGGTGCCCATGTCAGGGGTACTGATAGGCATGAAGATGTTTACATGACCTTGTTTGCCTTGTCTTTGGATGGAAAGGCTGGCAACTGGTAGGATAATTTGCCGGACAATTCTTTCGCCACCTTAGCAGACTTCAAGGTTGCTTTCCTTGGAAAGTTTGGCAGCAGAAAGGAGCCTAGACATCTAGTAGCAGCTTTGACCAGCATAAAGAAGTCTGATACGGAAACCATGGATGAATTCAACGATAGGTTCACAGAGTTATCAAATTCCATCCCTGCTACTTATGCTCCTCCTGTAGCTTCCACTTTGGATTATTACATTGAAGCATTAAGTGCCAAGATCCAGTACCAGATTAGAGACAAGGAGCCGACCACATTACTTCAGGCTCAGAATTTGGCCATTAAAATTGATAAGAATATGCAGTCATCTGGTGAATCTAACCTCCAGGGTTATTCAAGGTCTTCAACTCCTTTGAAAATTAGTGAACCTAAAGTCAAGGATCCTTTAGCAGCTATGAAGGATGCCTACGAAAAACAAATGATTGAAATGAAAAGGGAGATGAAGAAAAATATGGAGGAAGCAGAACAGAAACACTTAATACAATTGAAGGAGATTCAAAATAGGGTGATTACAATGGAAAGAACTCAACCTCCGCCACCTCCTGGAGCTTTCCCTGCAAAACCAACATGGCAGAGAAAGAACCCCAACCATGAGTAGAGGCCTCCTCATTAGCTAGAGGCCACTAATGTGGTTGAAACTTACATGCCATTTTGTAGGGCATGTGAAGACCTTCATGAAGAGTCTTCCTACTATTATGCATGCTATATTCAGGAGCATGGTTTTCCAGAGGGTTGTGGTCCTAAAGCATCATCAAGCGAGCCTGAGTACATAAACTATGTAGATGACATGCATGATATTTCTGGAGAAAGTTGGAGAGAGGCAAAACAGTATTCAAGAGAGCCTGAGTACATTAACGCAGTTGGACAACTCCATCATGTCACCACAGAAACCCGGTGTCAAGTCGAAGATTTTAGTCAACAATTGGATAACCTCACTGAAAACTTTAGCACTAATCCTACTAATGAGCATAATGATGATAGTTTGGAAGGTTTACTACCTTGTGATTTTTTTTCTGAAGAAGATGACTATGATCATGAGGAGGGATATAGCCAGGAATTTGATACAAGTGAGGAAGAACCCCTTTCTTCTGAGATGGATGACAACTACGAGACTTTAATTGAAAATCCAATCTTAGAAGTTTCATGTGATGAGAGTCCTCCATGCTCTCCACCGGATGACAAATATTTGGAAAGTTGGGTCCCATGTGATATCTTTGAAACCCAACTTTTTGAAGAAGATTGTTTTGAGCAGAATGAGGAGTGTAGCCAGGGATTTGATACCAGTGATGAGGCATCTCTCATATCCGACATAGATGGCGATGATGACTATTGGACTTTTATTGAAAATCCAACCTATGATACTTTTGAAAATATTTTTGAGAATCTCATCTATGATGTGTCCAGCATGGGGAGTTGTTATTCTAAGACTTATAAAGAAGAGCAGTTGGAGTTTTCCTATGATCAGTCGGAATCATAGTTACATATATCGTGTCGGCGAATATATCGCCGAGGGTCCGGAATGAAACTTATCGGCAACAATGGTGAAAATATCAGCAAATGTCGTTTCGCATTAAAAAATACAAAAATAAACATTTTTTTTCAATTTTTTTAAACATCTAAAGCAACAACAACATCAAATAAA